>OY728136.1:284963673-285563673 GCA_963277665.1 Viscum album | reverse complement strand
TTATCCAAAGATAACAAGAATCTGCAAAACAGAATTGATACTCTTGAAGAAGTAATCAGAGTCCAGGAAGAGACTATCAAGAATCAAGATCGGATTTTTGCGGACCAACAAGAGCTTCTCAGAACTCAGGGCGAGTCTATTTCTGAAGACAAGAAAGAAATCAAAAATATGAAAGATATTCTTCATGAGCTCATAAAGAAGGAGAAGGAAAGGGAAAACAAATAACTTGTATTTGTTTGAAAGATGTATTTGTTTTGTAGTGGATTTTATGTTTCTTTTCTTTTATCCATTGTCTTGTGTTTATTTTATAACTCTTTCAAACAATTCAAGATTACCCTTTCTTTTTGTAAATCACAAAGGGGGAGAATGTTTAAAAAGGAGATTGCTTCACAAAGGGGGATAATGTTTAAATAGGATATTGTTTCATCAAGGGGGAGAATGCTTTACAACATTCTTAAGAAAAATCTATGAATACAATCCTTAGGGAAATCCATACCTAAGGGGGAGTTAGTTGTATTCAATATCCTATTCAGAAGAGTTTCCAATAACTCAAGGGGAGATAAATATTTCTTGTTACATTTACTTTGTGTGTTGTGCTTTCCAAAAAGGGGGAGATTGTTGAGTCAAAAGTCCTCTTTTGACTTCAATATCATGTTTTGGAAATCAAAAATGTATTCTATCATATTTTAGAAATTAAAATTGTCTTCTGTCATGTTTATCGTATCATACAAAGATGATCATACTGACTATATTGTATCGTACGATACTAATCATAATGATCATACTAATCATGCTGATCGTACTGATCATGCTGATCGTACTGATCATGCTGATCGTACTGATCATGCTGATCGTACTGACCATATCGTATCGTACAATTCTGATCGTACTTACCATGTCAATCGTACAATACTGATCATACTGAATATGTAAATTGTATTGACTCTGCTACTCATAACTTTTATTACATGCTTGTTTCAATACTTAGTCAAAAACACTTATTTCATATGAATCACACCCATGTTTTTCATTTCTATATATCTTATGTCCTAACAAAAACGATGTCGTTGAGTTAGTTACAAACTAATCAAAACAATGTCGTGATTTCTGTTTCAATATGACCGTTGGAGGAAATATGACCGTTGGAACCCGAGGCCTATAAATAGGAGGTCATTTGAAGCTGAGAGTATAACAAGAATAAGAAATGAATGAAGAGACTTCGTGAACTACCAAGATTCTAGAGAGAGACACTGTGACTTCTCTCATCTACCTTGTGCGTCCGATCATCGTATCGAGGGCTTTAAAGTGATTGAAAGACAGAGGTTCCGATTACCAATATAATCGAGGGCTGCCGGGGATAGGCAGACAGATGTGCCGATCATCATATCGAGGGCTGCTGGGGATAGACAGACAGACGTGCCGATCATCGTATCGAGGGCTACCGGGGATAGGCAGACAGACGTGCCGATCATCGTATCGATGGATCACCAAGGTGTTGGTGAGACAAACATTTTATCCTAGGTGAAAGGATAACCCTTCTCTTTGGGTTAAATAAATTGTAATACTTTTACATTTCCGCTGTTACTTGTATTAGAAAGGAATTTGTATTGTTTCCTTTCTTCCTTACATATTCAATTGTAATTGTTTCAATTACAATCATTCTATTACATATTGTATTGATTGATTCTATACTCTTTAAGGTAGAATCATTCATCTTTGTATTACTCTGATTATTGTGTTCATCTTGAATACAATTGTTTTACATTACATTAGTATTACAATACATCATACCTTTTTTTATATTCAATACAATTGTGGGTGTTTGTATTTGTTTTAGTTTAAGATCATTTAAACTAATCTATTAGTTGCTAAAACTCAAAGGTTTTTAAACCTACAATTCACCCCCCTCTTGTATTGTTCAATCTAATAGACATACATATCTATATATTCGATCCAACACTTGTAATTATAAGAAGTTTATTTTTGACTCAAGTACCAAAGATCGACAAAACAACCATTATTAACTTAAATAATTACATGATGTTCATAACATGGTAATACGTCATATAAAAGGAATAATGACCTTGAAAAAGTTTCTTAAGAAAGTATAAATTAACTCTAGTTTATTATTTAGGAGGTTAAAGAACCATCGAGTCAAGTCGGACACGAGGTAAGGGAATTTTTTCACCGAATTTCTGTTCTTTGGGATAATCTCCTACTTTCAAATCATGTCATGATATTATTATGTCCTATCTTGTATTTGTACTTTATTTATGTGTACTTATAGTGAATACACATAATAGATCTACTTTATTTAAAAAATGATCTTTGTAAGGACTTCGTCTCAATCTCCTTTCATTGAGGCATATTTTTTTTATACACAACATTCTTTTATACTGTGTATAAACCCCTTTGACTTTTACGTTTATTCAAAAGGAATATTTTTATACGAAGAATTTTACTTAATGAAAAAAAGGAATGTTTTTTTGTCGTACATATGCGGCGACAACGACTTCTCCGCCACCATGACCATTATTTGAGTTTCAGCTTCCTCTATAATCCATATCATTTTTTTAAATCAAAAATAAATACAATGTTTTAATTTTCTTTTATTTTGGTATTGAAAATGGTTTTGGAAGTGTTTTTTATTATATCAATGTGTTGTATTGATATCTTGTGATTGAAATGTGGAAATGCTATGTTTCCTATATGCATGTTTTCTGTTATACTATTATGTTATGGTTTATGATATGTTTAAACCTGTTCATATGAGGAATGCATTGGACTTAATAAGTGATGGGTGGAGCCCGATATAGATCCTCGATGCATCGGTAGGTCTCATGAGACAAAATAGTGTCTTGGCACGAGGCCTTGAAAAAATCTTATTTGTAGTCTTGGCACGAGGCCTTGGCTGTGTGGTTATGATAGTCTGGCATTATGCATTCCATCATTATGAAAGTGGATATTGATATTTCATGTGATTATTCAACTAGTAGAATATCCATGTGAATATGTAAATGGAATTATTTCATTTTACTTTTTCCATATTATGCGGAAGTTCAAGTTTAAAAGGCTTTTGTTTTAGTTATACATTGCCTTAAATGTTAATGTTTATTTATGAAAGCTTCCGCTATATTGTTATCCTTTCTGAGCATCTGAGCTCACCCCTTCAAATGTTTTAATTTTTTCAGTATGTGAAGAAGTATATTATGAATGAACTATAGGGATAATATGAGAGGATATGAAGGCAAGATTTTGTTTTAGTTTTGTTTTACTCTATGATGTAATGTAAGACTAATGAATTAAGCTATTGTTTCCAAGACTACTAAACTAATCGTTACTTTGAGACTTGATATTTTGTGATCATTCCAATGTTACGAAATAATGCACTGACTCTGGGTAACTGGGGTTGGGGCGTTACAATTGATATCAGAGGTAGTTTAGTACTAACCTTGGAATCTAGATTTAGATAAACTCTGATTAGATCACATAGCCCTAAGATAGACTTTGAGGATTAATATAGAATAACTTCCTAGAATTTTGATATTATAGATATTTTGGTAGTTTTCCAAGAAATAAATCCCTTTCTAGATATGTGTAGGTAGAGGCGGCTCTGGCACAGATGTACCTATGGGTAAAACCCGAAAACACCACTTTGAGCTAGACTCGAATGAGAACTAGTGCACGATAACAGGCCTTGCTGCACTCTTGGTTACGACACTCCCGAGGGATATGCTTAGGATAATTCTCATTTTCTTTACAAACCATTATGAAGGGTTTATGAGTATATAATTCCACAAATAAAACGTTTTTATGATTATGGATTATATCCATAAATAGTTCAATTTATGTTAAGTGTTTTTCAAGTTTGTTTTTATGTATTTCGATTCATAAACTGATCTAGTTTATGCCGTTGTTTAGAAATGGATCCTAATGGAAGGAATGGAAACCGTATCAATGCACGCCCTCCATGTAGGGATTTCCCTGCTTCTCAAGATAATTATTATGGAGCTGGAGATACAACTGGGGCCGATCAACTTATCACTATACTGGGACAACTCACTCAGGTTATGAATAATAACCTTACTCGTATGGAGCACCCTGATTCGCAATGTGGATGATCAATGTTAGACCGCTTAATGAGGCAACAACCACCAACATTCAATGAGAGTACAAATCTCTTAGTAGCTGAGAAATGGATAAATACCTTAGAGAAAATATTCCACACCTTGGGGAGTAGTGAAAGGGAGAAGGTTGTCATGGCAGTTTACCACCTCACTGGAGATGCCGATCAATGGTGGTCACTGATTCAAAACACAAAGGAAGATGAAAAAGTATCAAGTATGGAATGGAGGGAGTTTAAGGAAATTTTCTTAGAAAAATACATTCCACATGACCATCGAGCAGATATGGAAAGGCAATTTTTTTGTCTGAGGCAAAAGGAGGATGAGAATGTCGCAAAGTATGAGGATAAATTTACAAGGTTATCAAGGCATGCGGTAGATTATATATGTAACCCAAGAAGTATGATTGATCATTTCTTTGATAGGTTAAAACCATTTCTCCATTGAGCTTTAGTATCACAATCTTTCTCAATGTATGAAGATATTGTCTCATGTTCTCTCAAGAAAGAAAAGGGATTCTCTAAATCTTATGACAATAAAGTAAATCAAGAGAAGAAGAGAACGGTGGAACAAGAGACAAATAATGGGAAAAAGGGAAAGAAGGATTTTCCATTATGCGATAATTGTGGAAGAATCACCCTAGTACTTGCCTAAAAGGAATGAGAGTTTGTTATAAATGTGGAGAAAAAGGTCACCCAGCTCGTGATTACAAGGGAAAGAAAGAGGCTATCAATGTTGAATGTTACAATTGTAGGGAAATGGGGCATTATGAAAATGAATTTCCTAAGTGTCAGCGAAACTTACCTCAGAAAGGGCCAAGGGATCAAGGATAATCTTATGCTATTACTACAGTTGAAGTGGAGTAATTAATGTATTGGTGCTTTTGGACTCAAGGATTATATTCTGGTTATAAGAATAATGTGATATATATAAGGATTGTACTGCAGTACTTTTTGTTTTCATTATGGTTTTAATATGATGAAGGTAATCATATTTTTGTATGTGATAATAAGAGAAACTTTACTTTGTTTAAGGAATCTGATGATACAATTGATTTAGGAATTTAGAGACCTTTTAGAAAAAGTCTGGACAGAGGTATTTTGGATAACTATAAAGGTTGGAATGGATTAAGTTGAACTTTGGGTAGTATTGTTTAACGTTAAAACATTTATGAAGATTATTTTTGGAATATTATAATTCTATAGTTTTAGGAAAAGGACAACATGCAGGTCGGGGGATAACCTGTCGTGTCGGACAAAGCTGTAGGAATCGAACCCACAACCATAGTGCGACAGGCCTTTATTACCTACCACTAGCCTACAGTAAGACCCTGGTTATTACAAAATAGTTTTCCTAATCTAAATGGTATGTGTTAATATTTGGAACCTTATAAGATTAGGATAAATATAATATTTTTGAGTTCTATTATATTTTTGAGTGAAAGATGGGTTTGTGGTGAAAATTTATAATAGAATGAAAGTCTACATGACAAGTATGTATATTTCCTTACATTCTTAGTAAATCTCCTAAATAAATTACTCAACTTTATGAAAGGTAACTTAAAACAAAAACGTTGTTGGTTAACTTTTCCTACTGGGGAATCAATGATCGTTTAACCAATCACATGTTTGTGATTTTCTTATAGTTAAACTTTCTCCTAATATTGTTTTATACAACTCTCCATCAAACATTGATGGTTTGTTTTTCCTCCATATCCATGTTTTCATAGAATCCTAGTATTGGCTATCTCAGGTGACCTTTATAGTTCTCTTTATTTCTTTTAATGTTATATTTTTATTAACCTTATTTCCAATGTGGGTTTTCCACAAAGGTATTTTCTATTTTCAACATTTTATTTTCAAAGATAAATTTCAAAATTGTGAGGACATAATTTATTGAAGGAGGGTAGAATGTAACACCCCGAGCTTCCACGATACGCCTCTCTTTCAATAATGCAATAACTTGCATTGTACAAAAGTTCGAGATTCTAACACACCGCGACCAATCAAAGTAGCAGTTATGAATAGTAATACCCACTTTTTGAAATTATATAAATTTAATATTTCAAAATTGACTTCATTTTTGTATTCAGAATATCGAAATTATCCTAAGTTGATTTTTTTGTAATTTTCTGAGAACTTCCAATTTCTTATAAAAGTGAAAAATACTTAAAAACAAATTTTTTAATCGAAATATTTTATAGTGATAAATTATAAAATTGAGTGGTTTTATAGTATAATTATAATATATTTTTACCATTTTATCCAATGGTGGTAATTATAATTAATTTCACTTTGAAATTGGACATAAACAATTGTCAATCTTTTGATATATATTGTTTCTTAAAAAACACAATTTATTGTGACAACGGGAATTAATTATTAAATTAATTAATTCAACTTATATGGTTTTAATTTTTTAAAATAGACATAATTTTTGAATTAGGAATATAAAATATATCTTAGGGTTAATTTTTGGTATTGTTCTGAAAAACTTCGATTTTTGATGAATAGTGAAACCACTAAGTGGTAGTTAAAAACGGATTTTTTGTTTAAATGAAAATTTACCACCTGTGTGATTTGAATTTCCAAAATCCGACATACATCATTGTCATTAGGAAGTAAAATGTGGTTCAATGGGATTAAAATAATTTTTGGTGAAAAATAACTTTTAAGTTCTATTAATCGCGATTAAAGGTAATTAATGTAATTTAAGGAAAATATAATGATATAATAATATGAAATTACCTTTAATCTTGTCCTACCCTTATTGGATGATTCATTTCCAACCACGAAAATCCATGGGTAAGCTTGGGGACCCCATGGATACACTTGGGTAAGAAAATGACATTAATAACTTTTTATTTAAAGTAAAAATAAAATTGTCACAAACATGTTTTATTTTACTAAAACAATTATTACATGGGGTTATATAAGTTAACCTTTTGAATATAAATATTCATTGGAAATATAAAAATATTTCTTACATCATGGTAATTTTTTTTATAATTTTTAGACATTAAATAAATTAAATTTTTTATGACACCATGGTGACGCAGCGATTACCTCATCAATTAATGATTTTAATAAAATGGAAGGATAATGTAAAATATAATACTTAAACTTGTAAAAAATCTATTGGATGAGTATATTTCGAACCCTTATCACCTTATCTTCAGAATATATAATTGTGGGACCTTTAAAATCCGAAAATCATTTCATAATAATGTAACATTTCATGACCTTCCAAGAGTTCCCCTCCTCCCCTCTTATAAAAAGCCCACACCTCTACCACCTTATTCACACCATCAAAGCCATTTGGATCGTCCAACCTCTGCCCAAATACTCTTTAAACTTACCTTTCTTACTCCTATAAGCCTAAATTTGGGCATAAGTTTTCCCAAGGAAGCCTTTGGCTCAAATCAAAAAGAGTTACCAAATTTTAATGTAATGTCTTCTCTTATGTTCTTTTGTTTTATTTTGCTTCTCCAACCGTTTAAACACTTTTTATTCATTTATTTTGTAACAACATCAGTATCTTTAATATACCAGGATGTTTTTATGATAAGGATTTTATTTACACTTGCACACACCTTTGTCTAATGGTTTAAGAACATACTGTTTCTGTGGGTGGCGAATTACTACCTCACAAAACGATGATTGTTCAATCTTCTTTTAACACCTATCATGGTGGCCATTATGATGAAAATATTTTCATATATGATATGTTTATGTTTTTATTATTCTTATTTATTTCTCATTTATGGCATACCTTTATGATTTTCATTATGGGTAAACGCGATAATTTCATTTTAGGAAGTGCGGACTACCGCCCCCTCAAAGTGATTTGAATCATTAATTCCATATGTGGGATGTATAAATGATGTAGTAAATTATATTATATATGATATTATACTGGAATTATAATATACCTTTATATAATTATGATTTCATTACATTAAATACGAAATAGAAATGAAATTAGCGTTCATGTGTACGTATGGCTTACCATCTCCATGAAAGTTGCATTACATTTCTTACCTCTTACCTCTAAATGTTCCATAATAATATGAATGAATGTGTATACTGGATATATGTGATATATATGATATCTACATCATGAATATAATTCTGGATATAATGGATATTTTACCACATGAACAACTTGTAATTATAAGAAGTTTATTTTTGATTCAAGTACCAAAGATCGACAAAACGACCGTTATTAACATAAATAATTACATGATGTTCATAACATGGTAATACTTCATATAAAAGGACTAATGAACTTGAAAAAGGTTCTTAAGAAAGTTTAAATTAACTCCAGTTTATTATTCAAGAGGTTAAAGAACGATCAAGTCAAGTTAGACACGAGGTAAGAGAACTTCTTAACCCAATTTCTGTTCTTTGGGTTAATATACTACTTTCAAATTATGTCATTATATTATTATGTCATGTCTTGTATTTGTACTTTCCTTATGTGTACTTATAGTGAATACACATAATAGATCTATTTTATTTAAGAAATTATCTTTGTAAGGACTTCCTCTCAATCTCCTTTCATTGAGGCATATTTTGTTTTATACACAACTTTCTTTTATACTGTGTATAAACCCCTGTGAATTTTACATTTATTCAAAAGGAATATTTTTATACAAAGAATTTTACTAAACGACAAAAAAGAATGTTTTTTTGTCGTACGTATGCGGCGACAATGACTTCTCCACCGCTGTGACCATTATTTTAGTTTCGGCTTCCTCTATAAGCCGTAATTTTTTTATTAATAAAAAATAAAAAAAATGTTTTAATTTTATTTTATTTTGGTATTGAAAAAGGTTTTGAAAGTGTTTTTTATTATATAAATGTGTTGTATTGATATATTGTGATTGAAATATGGAAATGTTATGTTTCCTTTATGCATGTTTTATGTGATACGATTATGTTATGGTTTATGATATGTTTAAACCTGTTCATATGAGGAATGCATTGGACTTAATAAGTGACGGGTGGAGCCCACTATAGCTCCTCGATGCATCGGCAGGTATCATGAGACAAACTTGTGTCTTGGCATGAGGCCTTGAAAAAATATTATTTGTAGTCTTGGCATGAGGGATTGGCTGCGTGGTTATGATAGTCTAGCATTATGCATTCCATCATTATGAAAGTGGTTATTGATATTTCATGTGATTATTCGACTAGTAGAATATCTATATGAATAAGTAAATGGCATTATTTCATTTTACTTTTTCCATATAATGCTGAAGTTCAAGTTTAAAAGGCTTTTGTTTTAGTTATAAATTCCCTTAAATGTTAATTATTATTTATGAAAGCTTCCGCTATATTGTTATCCTTACTGAGCATCTGAGCTCACCACTTCCAATGTTTTAATTTTTACAGTATATGAAGAAGTATATTACGAATGACCTACAGGGATAGTATGAAGGGATATGAAGACAAGATGTTTTTTTAGTTTTGTTTTACTCTATGATGTAATGTATGACTTATGAATGTATCTAGTGTTTCCAAGACTACTAAACTAATCGGTCTTTCGATACTTGATCTTTTGTGATCATGCCAATGTTACACAATAATTCACCGACTCTGGGTAATTAGGGTCGGGGCGTTACAATATGACTATGGTTCTTTTTTTATTTTTATTATTACATGCTAGTGAATATAGAACTGTTTTATTCATGTAATTTTATTTTCTAAACAATATCATTAATCTAGGTTTTGATATATTTTCCATATGAAATTTTTCAAATCATGTTTTTCTAGAAATGTGAAATTATTAACAATTCATTTTTATTTATTTAAATTGGTTCATAAATGGTCTATTTCTTATGGAACTGCTTAGGGAACATTTGGTGAAACCCCACTAAGAAATTTTACTCACACACTACCTTTGCCTTATTGCTTTTTTAGATTATATTATTTTTTGTATAGGAAAAGGGAAATTACTACAGTGAGGTAGTGAGTATTCTTGATTCAAGGGACCTTGGTTGGAAATAGTGACTAGTGAAGCTGTGATCACTATATTGCACATTGATTCAATGTTTTCATCTTGATGGATGTTATATTTTTTATATGGATGATGAATCATTATGATCCTTATTTTTTATTTTGGTGATATTTTATTATTGTGTAGTTTATAGAATACCTAATGTTCATTTTTTTATATGACACTATTATATATTTATATTTCTTGGTTGTTATTTGGAAAATTCATTCTCTCTTATTTTTTGTTGAAGCCCTATCACTAGTCACCAACAAATGGGTATCAAGAACACTATTTGTGATATGTTAGGTATGACTCAGGTATTGTGGTACTATATTATTTGGGTTGGTTCATGAAAAAGGAGCAATATATGGAGTTTTAACTAAATATGATATAATTTATGTTTAACATGATGTATTTATGTGTCTCATCTTCAAAAGATACTAGAACTCTTAATCCTTGGTTTGTATTTGTTGGATAACTAAGTTAAAAATCGTAAAATAAAATTTATTTAAGGATTGGGGTTCAATACATAAATAAAAATAATAATGAACCCACATGTAGGGTCCCACTCATACCTCCAAACCATGGTACTAACTTCTCTCACTTTAATATGATATGACACCCAAAATGACACTTTCACTAAAAGTTTACACATGATTCACCCCTAGAATCACAAAATGAATTATGGTTCACAACCAAATAATGTTAGAAATTACGATTCACCCCATGAATCACGTTATAAATTCATTAAATCCCAAAAAAAGTTTTTCAGACAACCCAATACATACATCACTGGTTGTCATAACCAGATCACACCTAAGTACCATACATAATGCCTTGATTACAAAAACCTAAAAAGGTTCTCAACCACACCCATTGATAGCAATACACCAAAGTATTAATAATTGATCTATTCAAATATTATGGTTCTACCCACTATAAGTCTCTACTATTGATGGATAATTATGGCTAATTATGGTATCCAATATCAGAATTACCCATAGATAGAACAATTTAACTGGTCCTAATCACAAACCCATCAATATAAATTAGGCGATCCAACCCACAAAATTTCAAAAAACATATTAAGGGATCTGATCCCTAAACCCATCAACATCACATATAGATACTCAATACCATATAAAAACTCTTAATACTATAATAGGTATCTTCTATACAATATTCATCTCGGGAGTTATCCACAAGTGACTCTCTCAAAATTATAAACCTTGACATACCTACCAAATGCACAATCCATCACCATATCCCTGTCAAATAACCAATAAAGATCTAAAAACAAGTCTACATTGGAACCCATTTATTTTCCACTAAATAAAACTAAACACTAAAACCTTTCAACCTCACTTGATGGTTTTTAAGAAACCATGATATACAAGATGAAAAAATTCAAGAATTCAAGACACCCCATCCAAACACAAAAACCCAATCTATCTATTTTACACATTTATTGATCATCTATATTCAAAAATAATTTCAAATTTTTACACATTCCAAAACTCACCCATGTTTTCAAAACACCCTTTAGTATCCAACGGCTTTCACTAAACATTGAAATCACCAAAATCCCTGTCCTAGCTAGTCAATTACCCCAAAAATAATTATTGTTTCCAAAATACATTTTGAAATAAAATTTCAAAAACTATTTTAGTTATTTTTTCACAAAATTTAAAAACCCTATTCATTTAAAAATCAACGGATCTATGATAAGTTTCACCTAAAACTAATTTTCAAAACCATTTCACACAAACCTCATCCCACCGCATAAGTTTTCCTTTCAAAACTGGATTTTCCTCAAAACCAACCATTCTAAAAACTATTACCCAATTAAATTCAAAAATAAATCATAATAAATAAACAAATCCCCTTATTTCCATAATAATCTACATACTTCTTATCATACATTTGATAAAAATCATTTATATTATATGTTTATTCAATTAATATGGATTCTGACTAGGCTTACTATAAAAAAACATCCCATAGGCACTTGTATCAATCCTTAAGAATAACACTATCATGATTTACTTACAACTCACAAGCCCCCAAATATTCATAATGACTGATCCCAATTCTTATCCACCCCACATAGAAATTCTTGGTCAAATTCAAGACCTTACTCATCATAGAGTGCCTAGTCATGATACCATACATACTTTGGAAACTTGGTTTTCAACTGATGTTATGATGGATAGGAATGTGCTCAATCTATCTACTATGTCTAAACAAACTAACTCAAAATTTATCTATACTACTTATCCCAAAACAGCTCTAATACCATCTTGTAATTCCCCAGATTGGGAAACCCTAATAGCACCTATGTGATGATTCTACAACACATAAGTCATTCCTTCTTATATTACAGAGGCTACTAACTAATAGTGATGGTCTAATACAATTGTGGGGAGACAATTCCCTCCAAATAAACCTAATGGTCATACCCCAATTCTATTAAAATTTCTATGTGACCCCTATGTATATCATACATCTAAAAAATACCTATACACAAAAACAGGGAGGCAACAAGAACCCCAAAGTATAGAATAGAAATTAGTAAATAGTCTATATGATTCATCAAAACATGAAAATATAGAAACATATAATCATGGAATAACAAGAATTATATATAAATATAAGTCACACTGGGCTGTACATTCAAAACTATAGCTGAAAATAATAACACTAGATTATGGCCCAACTGTTATACTATCCTATTATATTCATGACCTCCTTGACCTTCTAGTTGAACCATGTGGAAAGCTCTAAGAGATACCTATGACCTAAGATGGAACAAGAAGATCTACCGACATACATTGAAACCTCTTCCATGTATGTGGGTAGGGTGTGAGTCCAATGATGTAGTAGGAATCCCCAATTCCTTATTGATACTAAGTATTAATGTGATCAAGTATATGTGTATGAAATGCATATAAATAGGCACATTTGTGTTCATGAAGCACAACCTCTCAAATAGAAAACATGCAATGCACATAAAATCATACAATTTAGGTTTCCATGTGATAACTAGGCCACCATGGCACCTGGACCAACCTTCTTTAGAACCATGATGAATGTAATAGAACCACAAGTACCATAACCTAACCTATACCCAAATATTTTTCTTAGGATATCAATTGAAACAATGTATAACCCACACCTAAAGACATAGGGTGTGGTGTCGTCTTAACCTTCAATCACTACTTGAGGAACATGGCATAATCATGCATCCATTAAACTTAAACCATTTATCCTCACTTAGGGGATGCCCATCGTCTATTAATCACATCATATCATAACCCATACCCAAAGATAGTCCTTGAACTTCATCTACAAAGGAAAGGTCCATTTCATGAACACCAACCCATCCCAACAGACTCTAGGGATGCTACGTCCATCACACAGACACATCCCTATAGACTTTGGGGAGGTCCATTAATTACACTGACCCATTACCATAAACTTTAGGAAGGTCACATTAATCTCATAGACCCATCCCTATGCAATTAGGGAGTTTATAATAAAGCACATCAAACCATCCCCACCAACTCTTGAGAGGTCATAGTAAATCAGACCAAACCATCTCAGCATGATCCTGAGAGTCCACATCAAGCACATGTAGAAAATAATAAATAGAGAACACAACCTATCTCAAATCTCACCAGCACACCAATAAGGTACTAGTCCCTCAAGACTGAATCCTATGACTCAACACATTCAAAACCCATATCAATCCTACAAGGGGTCCATCATGTCCATCTGAACTGACCATGACCTTAATAGAAAAAACAAGGTTCTCAGAGGTCTATCCACACAACAGATATGTCATCATGAAAAAAGTTCTCATGGTTCCACCCACACATCACACCTTATCACACATCGAGTAGTGCACACAAAAAATTACAGTGAGGCTTTACAAAATCACCCATGCTTTGAAAAATAGGACATCAACCACACATGTTCAGTCAAAATAAAACCAACTCACACAAGCATCAAAGTATTTACTTATAAAAAAAATCCAAATAACCTTTTTAAATCCATTTATAAAGGTATCTCATACTACCTTACTCAATTAAGGCTCATGGACCAACACTCATAAAAACTCATTGAAGATCCCAGGACCATTTTGAAATACCATTTCAAAAAAAATTCACAAATAAAAATATTCCTTATTAAAATACATCTAAATGAAATCATATATTTAAAAATAAGTTTTAAAATGAATATATTTTACCCTTTGAAATCCAACACACACCACTAAGAAAAGACATAAAGAGGGACACTATAACTTGTTCGACTAGGGATCCACCATTGAACCATTTATAATGATATTCAACCTTTTTTACTATTAAGAAAATTTGATCCTAACCAAACCCTATAAAAACTCACACAAACATAATTCATGAAAGAATATATACCAATGAATGAGCAAAATCATAAAATAACCAAAATTCCCAGAGTCTCAAATAAAATAAAGGGCCCCTACCTCAATCAAAATTTTTATTAATCCACCCTAGATCGCACCAAACTCTATCGAGTCCAAGATAACTTGTATCCTCCATAAAAACCATTATATTAATTAATTTAACCTTTTAAACCAAATAACTAAATTGATATAATATGTTCCAATCTCACCAATCAATGTAACAAAACTAGGATCAAGAGTAATCGGGTTCCATACACTCTAAATGAATCCTAAAACCTGGGAAACACAAAATCCCAAAAACATAAACCCAAATAATGGATAATTTCACCCAAATTCAGTCAATTCCCAAAGTAAATCCATGAAGTAATATACCTTGTGATAAAAAAAGTATGTAATGATTTACTACCCTAAATATTTCCTCTATGTTCTATATTCAAAGACCCTATCTAGTGAAAATATTTCTCTATGATCCAGTGAAATAATACATTCTAAAACCATAATTACCAAGATGGAATCAATTAAGAGTGAGGGAGGAAGAACAAGGAGAAGATAAGAGGAGATATTACTTTAAAATAGTGTGAAAAAACACTATGAAATAAACCAAATCAAATGGGAAAGAATATTGGGGTGTTTTCCATTATTTGTGTGACGTCTTAGATAAGAAACTAAAGGGGTTTTCAATTTTAGAAACCACTAGTATATTTAAAAAAAATTGTGATAGATTATTTCATGTAATGATCCTAAGTTCATACAATTAATTTTTAGAGAATTACCCCTATTCACCCCTCATCCAATTTCATATGGTGCATTTGACCCTTGAAAGGAATTCATTACCTGAGTGAACAATTCACACCATTAATGGAATACTGCTATTATTTTTTAATAACTCAACCCTCGACCACTCCTCATTCATCCTCACGA
Source organism: Viscum album (assembly GCA_963277665.1). Taxonomy (NCBI): domain Eukaryota; kingdom Viridiplantae; phylum Streptophyta; class Magnoliopsida; order Santalales; family Viscaceae; genus Viscum; species Viscum album. The sequence goes on along the minus strand of OY728136.1, from coordinate 285,548,187 downwards.
ACACCTTGGACACCACCCAAGCATTAAAACACATTAATAAACATATTTTAGTGATCTTAAAATTCCCATAAACCCAGTATTATTCTGGGTTCTAAAAAAACCTATCACCAAATGAAAATTTCAAATTCCTTTAATAATTTCCAATACCGAATGATGTGGTTCATTGAACTCATGTTTCAAACATAACTCCTCATATTTTACTTTAAATTTTCTACCACATATTTTTATTTCCATGAAACCATTGTGTGTTTCCCAACTATTATAGAAACATTACCTTATCTATCATTTTTTCATCCTAATATTCCTAACTTGTATATCTATGTTTTGTAAGATTTCCATGTTCGTATATATATTAGTTGATCTATTGTGGAGAAATTTGAGTCAGTATCCTAAATAGTCAATCATATTTAATAGAAATTACTTAATAGTTTTATATAATAGAATCCATTTGATTTGATAGAAATAAGATCTGTATAAACTATCTAGGTATCATTGGATTGATAAATAGTTTTATACTTTCCTTGAAATTCACCATGACACAAATGCTTGTAGGTTCCTTTCCCTTTACAATAAATGTTGGGTGATTATTCAACCATGTATTATAGGTGTTTAAATGAGGATAATTATTTATGGATTGTCTCCAAGATATTCCCAAGTAACTAGATTCTTATACTTCAATGATTGATGATCTTTGAGCTAAAATATCAAAATTCCTTCCATGTGTATAATTATACCCTTACACAACACATTAATTACATTTATCCCTTTCTCCTTGGTTGTTACAAAAAATAATATATATATATATATATATTCTCTAATCACAAATTTAAGAATTCACATCGTCTTTTACTATCACGTCGTTAACAATTGCTCTTTTTCCTCTTAGACTATTCTGCTAAGAGTTTAAAATAATCATATTTTATGGTCTCTTGAGTCTCAATACTACCGTTTCAAAATAATGAACTCTTACTATAGTGTTAAATAGTGTTTGTACCATAGGTTCATTTCCTTCATGAAATAATTTCATAACTAGTGCATGTGAGAGTTTGTGTGGAAATATTGTTGGTATTAACTCATAAATATTTACCACGATTCATCAAAAGTTTCATGATGTTTTTGAACAAAGATAGAAAGTATTTTACTCAAATACATGGTTCTGTTTTTGTAATATAAAAATCTTATAAAAGAATTGAAAATTTACTCCAAAGTGTTGATTAAATCTTCAAATTATTAAAACAACCATATCCTATCATTTCCCTTAACAAAAATGGAAATAAATAATCTTGATCTAATTTTCACTTACTTAGATTAATGTTAAGTACATTAGAGTGGATAAAAACTATATCATGATTGTTAATTCATTTTGTAAATGAAATCTATTTGAAGGTGGTTTATATAGAAAGTGATGGTTTCTCAGCTCATAATTTCTTGCATTATGTGTAAGTTTAATGTATAATGTATTTACAAACAACTTAGTGAATTTAAAGTAACTATGTCTTGGTGGTCTTTATATATTTTGGATGATTTCATTATTAACATGTATCTTTTATTTGTTCTAATTTCTCATTTATATATTTTCCTCTTACATGTCTTCAGGAGTAAAAGACTTACTTCTATGAAAATATATATCAATATCAGGAATTATAGATAGAATATCTGCACTCAAGATCCTTTTATGAATATACTTGTAATCCATAATATAAATATTTATGAGTGATCTATATTGCATGAATTAATGAAAATTATATTCCTTATACAAAAAGTAATCATTAATGAGTATAATTAGCACCATTGTTCCTCATAAAATAGTGCCAAATGTGCCTGATTCAATACAATGTAGGGGAACTGAATTTCCTCCTTGTAATTTCATAGGTTATTGTTATATATTTATTTGATGTTACTCTAGATCATCTCCATAGGGAATTTAGTTCAATTCAATAATAAATAATATTTTTTTGAGCATATGAAAAATGTTTTGAGATTTAAATTCTGTGATACAATTTTACTAGTTGTGGAAAAGTGAGTTTTAATGTGAAGAAATTAGAAATGGAAAAAGGTTTAAAAATATCATATTCGAATATTTGGGATGTTGTAATCAGATTCATGGTTTCATATTGCCAATGCTTTAATTACTCATGTATTTTTTTATCAAACTCATTGTATTCTTCCATGTTCTCTGTCAAGCCACTATTCATCTTCTTAGAGTAATTTTATGTCCTTCTATTTCTACATGGGAAAATTTAACTAAGATAACTAAGATTTCAATTTTTGTGATAAGTGTGTGACTGATCCACTTTAAAAACTTTGTGATTTAGAGGGCTATGTCACAAGCTTCAGGTGGACTAGATTATATTTCATCTCTGGTTATTCCACATTCACCACTAAGTTCAATTAAAAGATGATCAATATTATAAATAATTAATAACCAATGTAGAATATAAGAACAAATTTATTCAATAAACATTAATTAGTATTCCATAATTACACCTAACCCATGCCCTTATAAAATTATTAGCCACCTATTATCATGCTTAAACATTTAAAATAGTATAAAGAATAATAAGATTACTTATAATGAGTGATAAATTAGGCTTCTATAATGGATTGATCTCCATAATATTAACTCCTCAATCAAGTCCTCTGAGTGTCATAGATTTGATCACCTATGTGCATGAGTGATTCACTAAGTACTCATTCTCATTGAATGAGATTAATCTATTAGGTCAGTGAGTAATCATATCACTCTACACAAATATAAACTTTCATTTTCCTTAGTGATATCCCAATATCTTTCCCATGTTGGACTTTTCTCTCTCCCAAGGATCTTAAGCCATATTTTGAGGCTGTTAATGTGTTTATTAATTTAGTTAAGCAAGAATAATTTGGTAATATTTTTTCTCTCAAAGCCCATGCATGTGATCCACATGGTAGAATAAATGATAAATGACTCCCCATGATGGAAATATTCTAAATTAAGTCTTATATATGTTCATATAGTGATCTAAGGTATACAAAAACCATTCTAGATTTAATTGGAAATTTAATCATCAAACTATATCATTGTACATGAAATTCAATAACAGAGAATATGTTGGTAAGGAGACATTTTAAATTCATAATAAATTCTATAATTCTAATTTTCATAGTCACATAGGAATGATAATGGTAGGAGTGTTGTTTTTTGACATAGAATTTCATTGTAAACACAATTTGGATTAGGTTTCATGACACTTTTAATAGTGATGAAGGTTGCCTCATTTAGAAACATGAGATCATTCCCTGAATTTTTTTAATAGAAAATAGCCAATCATAATGATGAACAAAACATGGACCTTAAATTGACATAGAGATGTGTTTCATTGAAGTATATGAGGTGGAGTGGTCCATGGATAGAACATCAGGTTGTCTTTCACAACATACCACTGAGGCTAGTGGCACCCATTAAGAGTGGAGAACACAAAATGTCTTCAAGATATTAGATGTAGCCAAAATTTTAATTTGATGTGGTGGAATTTTATTCTGATTAATCCTTTACATTGACTGATTCATTATTATTCAAGTGTATATAAATATATATAAACCATTTTTCATGTACTCTTTTATCATAGGCAGTGATTCAATAATGATGCATGCCTAGTGACGTAGGAAGGTTAATGAAGAAATGATGATGCACTAGGAATTCATGCCATATTCATAGACTACTTTTGCTTAGGCCTATGCGACATATAATATTTCTCCCTATTCCCAATTAGAAATAGGCATTTTCTTTCAAAATAAAAGAGGCTTCAACCCTAACATAAAAAAACTAAATTCCAATTTATCTTAGGTTCCCAATTAACATGTTTTAGTATTTTTATATATCCATAACGGGTTTGTTACTTGATATATACTAATCCAATATTAAAATTAACTAAATTTAACACCTTAACACAATTGTACCATTTTTCAACATTCAACGAAAAATTATCATTTTTGTTTTTTGGGATGGAATTCCTTTTCTTATTTGGTTATTTTACTTTGAAATGAACTTCTTTATAATAGATAGATCACATTAATGATTTTTCTTTATATTTTGGATTTCTCTTTCTATTCTATTTTGATTAATTTTTTTAATTTTTTTTAATTTTTCATTTTTCACTACTCATCAACACTTATCCTTTTGTTCAATTTTTTTCATCATTTGAAACTATATTGAATTTAAAAATGATAACATATCTTCAAGTTCCTAGGTCTATTTACCATACATCATGGCCTCTTTGAGACTCATGAATGAATACTTTAAAAATGAAAGTAAAATAATAATAAATTACTCAAAATCTGATTTAACATTAATATTTCCAAATAAAGTATTATATTATTAAATTATTTTATCTAATTGAGTTATTAGGATTATTATAAGTGTAAAACTTGGTTTTATTTTATAGTTCACCAAAAAATGGATTAAAAAATATATAAATACTAATGTTTTAATCACATTATAATGATATATGGTTCCTTGACTACTTTTCTTTGAACATTATTCCCCTGATTGATGATTGTGACCATTCTATATATTTTGATTATGAGATGGACTGAATTATAGTGTTGTGATTTTATTTGAATTCATTTTGATTTTATTTTAAGTTAAATGACAATAAAAGATTAATTTGGAATTTTATTAGCTATTTGGAATTTTGGTTCATAGAAAGAGGCCTATGTAACTCTAGTGGGATGCAGTGGGAGTCCTTTTGGCAGGTTAGACTGAATGTTACCTCAAGAACACCATTGAGAGTCCAATAATAGCCATCCTAACTCCATTGGGATCCACTTAAACTCTTCCGGGTTAGCCTAATCTCATTTTTAATTATCTGAATCATAACCCTTTAAGTGCGATGAACACGCAATGGTAAGGTGATCACAAGGTTTATGTTTTTTTACCTTTTGATTCAATTTTATTTATACTTTATCTAATTTGATTAATTGAATCAGATTTGGGTTAAATTCATGGTTTTAAATGGTTAATGAGGAATCAAGCCTCTGATTTTTGTATGAACTATCATTTTTGAATCATGTTGGTGATTTTGATTTTGTTCCATAGTTTTAATTGATATATACTTGTTTGTTTGGATAAAGTGTTGTGTGGAATGAATTTTGTTGTGGCTTAATGGTATGGTATTGGATCCCAAATTAATCATTATTTGTTTAGATGAATTATTATAAATTAATTATATACTGAATAAATTTTTTATTATTATAAATTTGATTAAAATTATTGTCATATGAATACACATTATGTGAATGTGATATAAAATGATGGATTAATATTATAACGTGTTAACAGAATATTAAATTGTGATTTTGGGTGTTGAAAACCTAATTTTATGATATAGCCACAACAACTAATAATTTTATTCATAACGGTTGGATATAAAACAAGCTAAAAATGAGGGAACAAGAGTCATACTTAGATCAAGGGGGTCTAAAAAATGAAGGATCAAGCCATCATTAATCACTATGTTCACACACTCACTGGGCAGTGAACCCATGTGGGAGATGGTGAGTAATGTGTGACTCCGACTAGTCCTGGATGCAAGATAGTATTCTATATGGTTCCCTTCACACCTAGTGTGAAGGATGTACACCCAGTCATTGATAATTTCTTTTCATTTTCGAATGTTATATATGATAGACTGGGTAGGTTTGATCTTCCCAATAATAGATTAATATTTAATCTAGTAATCAGTCTCAATTTCCTCCAGCTTGATGTTGTTAGATATGAACAGAACCAAACCTTAAAGCATGGAATTAGTTTCCATCCTGAGTGAGTCACCTGAACCAAAAGAAATTGAGAAAGCATAAATCACAAAAGCATGTTTAATGGACTATTATTGATTCATAATAGTCTTTTGTGAATTTTAATGAATTAAGTGGCATGCAAATTAGGTTTTACATGGTAAAATACTATTTTAAGCATTTGAAATTATTGTGATGATTTATTAAGTGTTTATGGGATTATTTCATGATATAGAAATTATATGACAATGGTGGATAATGTTTTTAATTACTTATAGGGTGGTTATAAAATGTGTTTTTTGTTGTATGTTTTGTGATAAATAAGGTGAAACGACTATGTATTTTCAAAACAATTCTATATGAATTTCAAAGAGGTGTTTGGATATTATGGGATGATAAAATACTTAAGTAAGAGTTATGTGATATTATTAAATTTATATTATGATATTTTTATATGGAGATATAATATTTTATCTTTTTTAAACACATATGATTGTTTTTTAGGGAAATCCATGAAATTTATATGTTGAGAAATTAGTCATGTGATTCGAAAGGTCATGAGCTTGAATTTAATGAGAAATATTACTTTTATTTAGAAAGTATATTTTTTTGGCAAATAGGAGAGATATTAATGTGTTTAGATATGTTTATTATTAATCCATGTGATTGATTGTGACATGATTTTACATCAACATTAGGTTTCTATGATTATTTATTGAATCACGTAATGACTATGTTTGGGATTCTTAGTAGACACTCAAATATATTTGGTTTGTTTAAATTTCAAATGATTAAATTAATCATATAAAATGAAATGATATACATATAAGCATGTTATAATGAAAAATATTTTTGGGGTTTTTGATGAATCATACTGTGATTATACTCAGACCTTGTACATTTACATTTTATTAATATACAAACAATACTCTACTTCACTAGGGTATGATCAAGGACCTTGAGTAAATAGATGTTTTTGATGAGTATAATTATGATGATTTTAATATGTATTTATGAGTATATAGTCGGTTATTTTATGCATTTATTATTGGTTATTTCTAGTGTATTTCATTATACTACACATATTAAGGCTATACTATATACCCTATTCTATCTTATCAATTCAAAGGGATTTTTGTGAATATGCCGACATTGTATTTTAGGATTATTAGTATAAATTTATATTATAGTTTATTATTACTATATTTATTATTTATGTTTTTTAAATCATATATATAAGTGCAACTCCCCCATAAGAGATATTTTAAACCCTTAGTACTAGTTTCTATGCTTTGGTAATCATGGTATGTAATTGAGGTAATGTTATATTTCTCCTCAATTATAGGTTTTAGTAGGGTAGGATTCTATTATAATGATAGTACAATGGGATTTCTTCTACACATCTTAAGTTTCATTAATATAACAACCCATTTCATTTTATATTGGTGGATCTTGGGAAGGAACAAGATCCAATGGAACTACTACTAGTTAAATTTTAATATTTTAGATCCATATCAAGGTAAAGAGGTTATAAACATGTTTAGTAGGTTTAAAAAAAATTATGGTGGATATATGGTCTAAAAACCCAAAGTGATTTTTTTGTTATATAAATGAGGAGAACCAGGCAGATTATAGTAGCATTAACTAGAACCCCATTGAAGGACACAATAGTTCTACTAAAAAATCAGTGGTTTTAGAACACCCCTTTGAGGGATTTTGGTTGGAACTAGTGATTAAATTTCTTACCTTAGCTCAAGTGAGGGATACTATAGTCCCAATAGTTTTCCCCAACCTGTACATAAGTGATTCATTCAGTGTTTTTGAAGGTGATGTTAAGAACTAATTTTGGGTTCTTCTACCCTAGTTTTGATAAAGAGAGAGAGAGAGAGACTCCCTTAACCTCTTATTTCCCTCCCTCCCCCCTTTATCCTTGGTGGTCCAATAAATTTGATTTTATAATGAGGTATAGATTCTTCCCATATTCTTAATTCTTCTTTCTTCCTTCATATTCTATATTTTTGGGGTGTTACATTTAGGTATTTGGGCATAATTCTATTGTGTCATGGAGAAATCACATCGTAATGAGATATATTATGCATTAAAAGTCTAGAGGATGACAAGATAGGATATAATTGAGATATTTCATGAAATTGTGTTGAATAAAATTAAATTGGTTAGTTTTTCTTATTTTTAAATTAACTATATTTGAAAGTGAATAAATAAATAAAAATGGAATTTAGGGATTTATCTTAATGGGGGATTGAGAGTTGACTTTCATTTCTCTACACCCATTTTCATAGAATTATTCAAAGTGTATAGGACTTAGTTAATATTAATTATATTAAAATAATCAAAAATTAATTATGATAATTAATTATAAATGTATTTTAGTGACTAATTTATCCTTGGTTGAGATAAAGTCTCTTAGGCGTGGGTATGATTGAGTGATCTTGAATGGAATGATCCATAAACATTGAATTGGGTATATTTATAATGATATAAGTAGTCCATGTTATTTTTTACTTTTATATGTAATTTCATATTTTCTATGATGTGCAAGTATAGGTAAGTTTGTGTGATAGACCAAAGTGAGAGTTAAAAGTACTTAATGGGTTATGGGAAAATATTAGTAACCTATTCTATAATGACCAAAACGTTTTTTAATACAATTTCCCTCAGAATATATATATAAGTGTTTTATATTTATTATTGCAGTTTAATATAAAACACATGAAATAGGTAATAAAATAATATCACATAATTTTATTAATAGATAATGTTACATTTAATCAATAATTAAACCCAATATAATTGATATAGTTATAATGGGGAAATAAACACTAACAAATAAAAAACTGGAATAGAAAATTTTAGATCATCTCGATCTCCTATAATTAGCACACCCACAAACAATACTATAAAAAGAAAATAGAACATTAGAAAACAATTTTTTTTTAAATAATGAATAAATAACCATGAGAGGAATTTATGTGAATGATTATTAAAGGAATTATGAGGTATTTATATTAACCAATATGACCATTGGGATCTAACTATTAATTGATTATTGCAATGCAACCATTATATGATTGTTGGAATTGTAATAATACCCAATTGAATAGTAAAATACCAATTTAAATGTAAATTAAAAATTAATATTTAAAATATTTAAATTATAAATATGTTATTTATGAATCAATACATATGATTTTATAAAAACATTTATGTTCTCTAAAGTGAAAAAATAATTTTCTTTCCTTTTAAAAATTATATTTTATAAAAAATATGTAATTTTTATTTTGAATTATTATTTCTTATAAATATGAATTTATTTTAATAAAATAATACTTTTATTTGAAATCATCACATTTAAATTAGGTTAGGGTGAAATTTTGATAATTGTCAAAAATAATTTATTTTTAAGTGAATATTAAAAAATTGAGTTTTGTGTTTTTGGTATATTTTATCACTTCATAAATATATAATAATTATTAAAAAATTAATATAAGATAATATAAGATAATAAATAATTTATTTTGTAAATATTATATATATTAATTAATTAAAATTAATTTTCCAAACCTATAAATAACTTTCCAAAGTCTAAAATGGGAATAAAGGGTTTTTGAAAAACTACATTTTCAGGAATATTTATTTTACCATGAAAAAGTTAATATATAAAATTGGATTTTAGTTCTCTTATAGATGAAATTTAAAATCAATTCCTTGAATTTCAAAAACCATGAGCTAAAACAATGGGTGAGCCAATGATTTTTTATTTTCCACAACTAAGATTTCTAAGAGGACTAAATTTAGAAATTAATAAACAAATTTACCCATTTTAATATATATACCCACCTCTTCACCCTTTTTCATTCAATCTAAATCTAATTATCACACCCAATATTCTCTTATTCAATCATTATGTCCTTTGAAAAATCCTCCAATCTATTATGGAATAGCCCCTCTAAGTGTAGGAAGAAATATTTAAGGTAAGGTATTATCTCCCTCCTCTTTTAAATTCAAGAAAATACATTGTTATACGCCTTTTTATTTGAAATTTATTATGATATTATGTGTTCATAATCATCCTTTATTTATCCTAATGATTCCCTATTTACGAGATACTTCCCATCTCTCTTATTAATCCCTGACATGAATATTTACATCCACACGTTATCATCATCATCATAGTGAATTTTTATTATGAAAAGAAGAGATAGAACTGAAAACACTCCAAAACGCACACATCTTAAAGGTTCCTATGGCGATATGAAATAGTGAATGCTGAGTACATCCTCTTTAACCAGTTTGGCACCTCAGGTTTCATGGATCTCACCTTATGTAGGAAGATTAATTCAAGACCCAAAACCTCCATGAAGCAAGATAGTTCGCAACTTGGTTCTCCTCTATCCAAGTGTGTCTCACCATGATGATGTTATTTAGATTTTCCATTCACTTCTTGATGATTTATTCGATGGACCATGGAGATTGGAAAAGGCCATTCAAGACATCATGAAGAATATTGAAGTCAGTTTCTGCCTCTTCAACTTGAACATTGTTTAGGTGGCACATTTGATGTTCCATAAGGAAAGCTTTGGCCTTGGCCTGTAATGAAGAGCCTTGGCCTAACCAGGAATAGAAATCCAACACCACTGACCCTTGGGAATCACGAAAAAACCCTCTACCCCAAAGGATCCTCATATTTCAGGATGTGTCAATGTTGAGTTTAAGGCCCCTAGATGGTGAGGTCCATCGAACCCATTAGCCCCTGGTGTTATGGATAACATGCATAGAAAAATGAGAACTTACCTACAGACTTTGGAGTGAGGGAGACTCTTTCCAATTTCTGATAATATTAGCAATATCAAAGAGGATCTATTTAGTCCTGATAATGTTAGAGTCATCCTTAGCTTTCACCCCTTCATTCCTTTCTTTATTTCAGGCTTTCTGGATAGACTAGCATCCAGCCTGTAGGATCATGATACAAGCCATCTTCTCCAGTCACCTATCTTCCAATCCCTGGAAACACCTATCTTGGAATGATAGGTCACCTATGCTATTGAAAATGAGACCTATGAAATCCTTAATGAAAATCCTAATAGAACATGCCCATTTTTCACTAAAGAACAGATGGTCCACACTTTCCTCCTAGTAGTATTTACAGAAAGAGTATCAAAATTCCAAAGGGATACCACATCATTTGATGTAATCCTTTATTGGGAGATCCTTTTTCTAATTCTCTATAGTAAGAAGTTGAACTTAGTGGGAATGAATTTACACCACAAAGGAATCATTCCAACTGGGCGGAGGCTCCTGGAGCCCTTGGGAGTACCAGATGTCCCGAGAGGTGAAGGAACCTGAGGTAGAAGGAGTGAAAAAAATTTTATCCTTATCTAAGGACATATTAATAATATTTAAAGAGTTCAGTTGATCATCATAGAGCACTAATTTGACGAAGAATGGGTGGATGATAGCTTCCCGGAAAGGGATCAAGGGGGAAAAACAACCCGAGAAATCCATAAATTCCCCTGCCTAGTGGTGATACAAGAATGATATTTCCCCCTTCCTACAATCTAGAATGCATGAATTTGAAGTTAAAGGATTAGGGGGGAGATAATGGCCTAGTGGGGATGCCAGAATGATCTTTTAACATTTCTTTGCTAATAATATCTTAGTATTATCTTTGTTTCGGGTGTTAACTTACTCGTTTTCTTTTATATTTTTCCCTCATAAGCTGTGTTTTTTATGGATAGTTTGTATATTATTCATATCTGGAATGATATCTAGTCCTTAACCATTATTTTTAATCATTAAATGAGAATTAGTCTTGAATGGATACAATGGGGAATGAATCTCATCGCGTTCGTGGAGACGGTAGTCCGTACGTACGCACGAGCAACAATATCATTGTTTTGATATTAAAATAATATATAATTGGATGGTATATCATATATATATAATCATTATCATGTTATATTTATTATTTACATGAATTACACATAATTATTATACCCATCCAAATAATAATATATTGAATAACAATTACACCACGACGTGGAGACGGTAAGCCGTACATACGCACGTATGGTGACATGTCATTAAAAGGATGGATAGAACACTGAATATGGTTGAACAATATTTATAATAACATAAAATTATATAGAGGATACTGGAGTTATTAATTTAGAATGGAAATAACAAAAAAATAAGAAGTTGAAGAAGAAAGGAACTTGAAAGAGGGTGGTGAAAACATTACCTCTTCTTCAGGTTCTTCCTTTTTATTTGGTCAAAATAGATCCTTAAGTTAGATTTATGATCAAAATAAGGCCTCTAGTTTGAAGTGAGGGAAGTTTAGAGAGTATTTGGGCAGGTTTTTACTAAGACAAATGGCTTTTAATGTGTGAATTACTGAGAAGGGGGAGTTCCCTTTTATAAGAGGGGCGAGGGGAACCTTTTGAAAATCTAGAAATATTTTTTTATAATAAATTTATATTCGGTTTATAATGGCACCAAAGTGGATTATTTAAATTTTAAGGTGGTTATGGGTAGAAATAATTGCAACAAATATATTTTAGAGAGGTTTGGGTCACAATATTAACCGTATCATTTATATCTAACTCTTAGTTAAATAGTTTCACATTTACCATGTCTCATTGTATTTCTATATTATATAGTTAATAAACTTACTATATACCTCCAAGAGACCCCAAAGTGGTCCATTAATGATACACCTATCATTATATAAGTCTTTGGCCGAACCTTAGATTTTTAGGAATTGAATATCAATTAAAAATATAATAATTGTTTCCAAAACTCTTTTGTGTCAATTTTGACACTATTTGGTATTTGATTTTTGTAAAAATCATAACAACATGATTAATTCAAAAAAACATAATTAAATAAATACTAACATGTCATATTAACCTATAAAATTATTTTAATTAATAAAAATTCTCAAATTACATTTATTTGGATATTTATAATATCAATTATTTTAATATTTCATTAATTAGGTAATTACTTCATCACCATTGTGTCATAAATAAATTAAATTGTTTAATGTCTAAAACTTATAAATAAAATACCATTATGTAGGAAATATTTTTATATTTCTAATTAATATTTACAATCGAATGTATCTTATGTATAACCCTATATTAAAAATGTTTTAGTAATTAAACCTTGATTTTAACTTTTTTAACTCTTCTTTGAATTAAATAATAATAAATGTCCTAATCTAATCCAAGTGGACCTAAATGATAATATTTTATTCCTAAGGTTTTAATTGGTTGAGATACACTTGTCAAATTGAATTAGGACATGTTTTAGGGTAATATTAATATCATTTTTACCTTTAATTACCCAATTTACTTTTAACCGTGGTAAATAAAAGTAAAAAGTTACTATTCACCAAAAACTATTTTTATATTATTGAACCACATTTTACTCCTTGATATTAACCATGTCTCTCGTATTTTCGAAATTCCACCCACAAAAGTGGTAAAATTAAATTTTATGTGAATTTGCAAATTCTCCTAGGAGGTGGGTAAATGACGGTGAAAAGTAACATAAAATTTTTATATATCTAAAATGATTATAAACTAAATCCAATGAATTACATTGAACTCATATAGGTATTACGTATCCATTTTGAACTTAATTAAATTTAAATAAAATAAATAATTATTTAAATAAAAATTCGGTTTTAAACCACGACTCAGTGTTTTTCACTATTCAACAAAAATTGAAAGTTTTTAGAAAAATAAAAAAAAAATTCACCATAGGTTAATTTCGATATTCCAAATCCAAAAATTAAGTCCATTTTCAAAGATAAAATTTATAAAATTTCAAAAAGTGGGTATTACAATTCATGACGGCTAGTTTGATTGGTTGTGGTGTGTGTTAGAACTCGAAGTTGCGTACAACACACGCTACTGTATTATTCAATGAGAAGTGTACCATGGAAGCTTGGGTTGTTACATTCCCCCTCCTTCAAATAATTTCATCCTCGAAATTTCTATAATACTACCGCATTAAAAGACTCGGGTGATTCTTCATCATAAGTTCCTCGGGTTCCCACGTTGCCTCTTCCATCTTATAGTTTCTCCATAGAACTTTTACCAGAAGAGTCTTCCGGTTTCTCAGCACTTGTTCTCTTGTATCAAGAATCCTGACGGGCTCTTCGCAATAAGATAGATCGGGTTCCAGTTCTAATTCCTCGTAAGTGATTACATGTGTTGGGTCAGGCATGTATTTTCTCAACAGTGATACGTGGAACACATCGTGAACTTTGGAGAGACTTGGCAACATTTCCAAACGGTAAGCTACAACCCCAATTCGTTTTAGAATTTCAAAAGGTCCGATGTACCTGGGACTCAATTTAACCTTCTTACCAAAACTCATAACTCCCTTCCATGGAGATGCCTTCAAGAGAACATGATCTCCTACCTGGAATTCCAAATCTTTCATTTGTTTATCGGCATACCTCTTCTGCCTAATTTGAGATGGTTTGATGTTGTTTTGGATTACATTTACCTTTTCTATTGTTTCCTCCACCAGTTCTAGGCCTACAAGTTTTCTTTCACTAACGCCATTTCAACAGGTTGGTGTGCGACATCTCTTTTCATATAACGCTTCATATGGTACCATATGAATACTTTAATGGAAGCTATTGTTATAGGAAAAATCCACCAGAGGTAAATATTGATCCCACATACCCTGAAAGTCTAGTGAGAACGATCTCAACATGTCTTCTAATGTTTGAATAGTCCGTTCTGATTTTCCATCTATTTAATGGTGGTAGGCAGTGGTCAAACGATGTTCAGTATCCAATGCCTTCTGAAGACTCTTCCAGAATCTTGAAGTAAAATGGGGATCACGATCCGAATAAATCGATAGGGGAACTCCATAAAGTCTCACAACTTCATTAATATATATTCTTGCTAGACGTTCCAGGGGTAGATCTTCTCTTATAGAAAGAAAATGTGTTTACTTGGTAAGACGATCAACAATAACCCTTATTGCACCATTCCTTCTAGGAGTCTTTGGTAGTCCCATGACAAAGTCCATCATGATATTATCCCATTTCCACTCAGGTATGGGAAGAGGTTGCATGAATCCTCCAGGCTGTTGCCTTCCAGCTTTCACTTGTTGAAAAACCATACATATTGACAAAAAATCAGAAATCTCCCTATTAATGTTGTCCCACCAAAAATGTTCCTTCAAATCTCTATACATTTTGGTGCTCCCAGGGTGTATAGAGAAATTGGAGCTATGAGAATCATCTAACAATTCCTTTTTCAGATCAGGTATATCAGGAACACAATGTCTCTTCCCAAATTTTAAAATTCTTTCTTTGTACACAAAGTCTCTCAATCTCCCATCATTCATATCTTTAATCTTGTTTTTAAATTCTTCATCATTGGTATGATAACTCTTAATACTTTCTAGTAAATATGGTTTGGCAAGCACTGGAAAAATAATTTATGTTTCACCTTCCATGGTTATTATCATGTCCATCTTCACTAGATCCATGAAAATTGGATCCCTTTCAATTCTCATATTTTTCAAAACTCCATGATATTTTCTACTCAAAGCATCTGCCACCTTATTTTTCTTCCTCGGGTGGTAGTGTATCGTGAAATAATAATCCTTGAGTAATTCAAGACATCTCTTTTGCCTCATGTTGAGTTCTTTTTATGAGAAAATATACTTCAAACTCTTGTGATCAGCATAAATCTCACATTTTCACCATAGAGGTAGTGTCTCCATATCTTCAAAGCAAAGATAATAGCTTCTAACTCGATATCATGAGTAGGATAGTGTTGTTCGTGAATTTTCAACTGTCGTGATGCATATGCAATAACCCTATCATTATTCATAAGGACACAACCAAGTCCTTTTTTCGATGGATCACTATAAAAAACGAACCTATAATTCCCCGATGGTAGAGTCAATATAGGTGAATTGACTAATATTCACTTCAGTTCATCGAAAAATTCTTCACACTCTTTTTTCCAAACAAATTTAACCCCTTTACATGTGAGCTTAGTTAATGGGTCATCCAATCTGGCAAAGTTCTGGATGAAACATTGATAATAACCTGCTAAACCAATAAAACTATGTACCTCAGTTATACTCGTCGATGCCAGACATTCTTGGATTGCCTTGGTCTTAGAAGGATCAACAGAGATTCCATCTTTAGAGAAAATATGGCCAAGAAAAGAAATCTCTTAAAGCCATAATTCACACTTGCTAAACTTCCCATATAATTCATGTCTTCTCAAAGTCTTTAGGATAATGCGTAAGTTATTTTCATGATCTTCATAAATTTTGGAGTATACAAAGATATAATCAATAAATACCACCACAAAATCATCGAGATATTCCTTGAAAACTCTATTCATTTGATCCATGAATACAGAGGGTGCATTAGTCAGCCCAAAAGGCATTACTGTTAACTCGTAATGCCCATACTTGGTTCAAAATGCTGTCATTGGAATGTATTCCTTCTTCACACCCAACTGATGGTATATAGATCAAAGGTCAATCTTTGAAAAGTATTGAGCTCCATGTAGTTGGTCAAATAAATCATCAATGCGAGGTAGGGGATACTTGTTCTTTATTTTTATAGCATTGATCTTCCTATAGTCAATACATAACCTCATAGATCCATCTTTCTTTTTAACAAAAAGGACAGGGGATCCCCATAGAGAAACACTAGGGTAAATAAATCCCTTATTACCCAATTTCTCTATTTTTTTTAGTTCAACTAATTCCACAGTGGCCTTTCTATAAGGGGTCTTCAATATAGGCCTTGATCTAGGAATTAAATCAATAGAAAACTCAACTTCTCATTCTGGAGGATGTCTAGGTAAATATTTCAGAAACACATCTACAAATTCTTTCACAATAGGTAAATACTCTATTTGAACATTCTTTTCCTCACCCACATTCATTTCATTCTCTTCCTCCAGAATAATTGAATTTAGTTATGCTACTGGGGGGAATCCAGGTAAGAATTAGGTGGTGATGATTCCGCTCTAAAGATAAGGTGTTCCTTATTATAATCATCAAAAATAGTAACCTGCTTCTTCTTATAATAAATTTTTGCATCATGGTCCGAAATACAATCCATTCTGAGGATTATATCAAATTCAATCATATGAATGGAAATGAGATCCATAGATAAAAAAAATTTATGTGCTCAAATGGGGACTAATTCACAAAAATTTGTTGCAATGATACTTCCCTTAGGAGTTTTAACTGACAACTCCCCTATTAAATCAAATTAGAAATATCTAATTTTCTTAGTAAATTGGGAAGATATGAAACAATGCGATGATCTATAATCAAATAATTCATTTTCTAAACTTGAAGAAACCATTAAATTACCTGTCACCACGTCTTTTGGAGCATCTACCTCAGAAGTAGTGATATCATAAGCTTGGCCTTGATCCCTTGGCCTTTTCTGAGGTAAGTTCCTCTGACGCTTAGGACATTCATTTGCATAATGTCCCATATCCCTACAATTGTAGCATTGTACATCGGTAGCTTCCTTCTTCCCCTTGCAATCACGAGCTTGGTGGCCTTTTTCACCACACTTGTAACAGACTCCCATTCCTTTTAGGCAAGTACTGGGGTGTTTCTTCCCACATTTATTTAATGCAGGATGGATATTCAAAATTTCCCTTATTCCCCTTATTTCTATTCCCAGAGTGATCAACAGATCTCTTCTTCTCCTGCTTCACTTTAAAGTCATAAGACATAGAGAATTCCTTTTCTATCTTGATAGCACATGAGACAATATCTTCGTACAATAAGAAGGTTTGTGAGACTAATACTTGATGGAGAAACAGTTTTAACCCATCAAAGAAATGATCAATCTTACTTCTTGTGTTATGTACATAATATGCAGCATACCTCACTAACCTTGTAAAGTTAGCCTCATACTTTACGACATTCTCATCCTCCTTTTGCCTCAGACTCAGAAATTGCCTTTCCATATCTGTTCGATGGTCATGAGGATATTATTTTTCTAAGAAAATCTCTTTGAACTCCCTCCATTCCATATTTGATACTTCAACATCTTCCGTTTTTTTTATCAATTACCACCATTGATACGCATATCCAGTGAGGCGATAAACTGCCATGATAAGTTTTTCCATTTCACTACTCCCCAAAGCCTGAAATATTTTCTGTAGGGAATTTATCCATTGCGCAATTACTAATGGATTTTTACTCCCATTGAATGTTGGTGGTTGTTGCATCATGAAGCAATATAACATTGATCATCCACACTGCGGATCGGGGTGATCCATACGGGTATGATTATTATTCTTAACCTTAGTGAGTTGTCCCAGTATGGTGATTAGCTGATCAGCACCCGTTCCATCACCATCTCCACTATAATTATCTTGACCAGGAGGGAAATATCTACATGGAGTGCGTGCATTGATACAGTTTCCATTTCTTCCACTAGGTTCCATTTCTAAACAATGGCATAAACTAGATCGGTTTATGAATCCAAATACATAATTACATACTTGTAAAACACTTAACATAAATTGAACTATTTATGGATGTAATCCATAATCATAAAAATGTTTTTATTGAGAAAGTATATACTCATAAACCCTTTATAATGGGTTGTAAATAAAATGTGAATTATCCTAAGCATATCACCCGGGAGTGTCGTAACCAAGAGTGCAGCAAGGCCCGTTGTCATGCACCAGTTCCCGTTCGATTCTAGCTCAAAGTGGTGTTATTAGGTTTTACCCCTAGGTACATCTGTGCTAGAGCCGCCTCTGCCTGCTTGTATCTAGACAGGGATGTATTGCTCAGAAAACTCACAAAATCTCCACAATACCAGAATTCTAGGAAGTTCTTCTATATTAATCCTCAAAGTCCATCTTAGGTCTATGTGCTCTAATCAGAGTTTATCTCAATCTTGCTTCCAAGGTTTATACTAAAATTTTTCTAATACTAACTATAATGCCCTGACCCCAGTTACCCTGAGTCATTGCATTATTAAATAACATTGGCATGATCACAAAAGATCAAGTCTCGAAAGACCGATTAGTTTAGTAGCCTTGGAATAACTAGATACATTCACAATGTTTACATTACATCATAAAGTGAAAACTACTACAACAACATCTTGTCTTCATATCCCCTCATACTATCCCTGTAGGTCATTAATAAATTAATTCTTCACATCCTGGGAAAAATAAAACACTGAAAGTGGTGAGCTCAGATGCTCAGTAAGGATAATAATATAGTGAAAACTTTCATAAATAATCATAAACATTTAAGGCAATGTATAACTAAAACAAAAGCCCTTTAAACTTGAACTTCAGCATAATATGGAAAAGATAAAATAAAAAAATTCCATTTACTTATTCACATGGATATTATATTAGTCGAATAATCACATGAAATATCAATAACCACTTTCATAATGATGAAATGCATAATGCCAGACTATCATAACCACATAGTCAAGGACTTGTGCCAATACTACAAATAAGATTTTGTCAAGACCTTGTGCCAAAAAACTAGTTTTTCTCATGATACCTACCTATGCATCGATGAGATATAGCAGGCTCCACCCGTCAATTATTAAGTCCAATGCATTCCTCATATGAACAGGTTTAAACATAACATATACATTCCTATTAAAACTATCATACAAAATGTAAACACTTTCTCCATAAACCATGAATGGTATAAAAATAACACATCCACTTTCAAAAATATCACAAAACCTTCAATACAATATGGAAGTTTTGTTTCATAATAAATTAAATTCAAATAAGCTTAAAATCCATCAAAGGATGTTGATATAGATGAAATCAAAACTATTTGAGAGAAATATATCTTTTTTGAAATCATTTAAAAGTCACATAATTATAAAATAAAACATTTACTTTGAAAATATTCTTATAATATTGTAAGGGAAGTTTCAATGATTTTACAGTGGTGGAAAATAGCCGCACCCGTTGTATAAGTTAAAAAAAAGACATAATTACCTTAATTTGTCAAAAAGGTTAAAAAGGTCCTTGTTTGAAAATGACATAAATATTCTATTATAATCTTATTATAAAAAGTAAAAAAGGGTATAAATGAGTTTAACCCATTGTCTGTAAAATAGTAAGAATGATTTGAGATACATTTTTAAGAAACATGGATGTGGATGATAAAAAGGTCCCAATAGATAATTACGTATAAACAACCTCAGATAATGAAGATATTGTGAAATAAACCCTTACCTTGTACTTTGACTTGGTCAAGGGTAGGTTAATCTCCTATATAACAGTGAAATAATTGTTATTAAATTATAAAAGAATAATTTAAATCAATATGATATCATATATGATCTTTTAACATTGCTTTGTTAATAATATCTTAGTATTATCGTTGTTTCGGGTGTTAACTTACTCATTTTCTTTTATATGTTTTGTTAAAAAAGCCACGTTTTTTATGGATTGGTTATATCTTATTCATATCCAGTATGATATAATGTCCTTAAACATTATTTTTAATAATTAAATGAGAAATAGTCTTGAATGGATATGATGGGGAATAAATCTCATCGCGTTTGTGGAGACGGTAGTCCGTACGTACGCACGAGGGACAATATCATTCTTTTGATATTAAAATAATATATAATTTGATGGTATATCATATATACAGAATAATTATAATTTTATATTTATTATTTACATGAATTAGACATCATTATTATATCCATCCAAATAATAATATATTGAATAACAATTACACCACGACGTGGAGACGATAAGTCGTACGTACTCATGTATGGTGACATGTCATTCAAAGGATGGATAGAATAATGAATATGATTGTACCATATTTATAATAACATCACAGTATATATAAGATATGATATTTCTTATTTTAGAATGGAAATAACAAATAAAGAAGAAGGTGAAGAAGAAAGGAACTTGAAAGAGGGTGGTGAAAACATTAACTTTTCTTCGGGTTCTTCCTTTTGATTTGGTCAAAAGAGATTCTTAAGTTGGATTTATGATCAAAATAATGCATCTAGGTTGAAGTGAGGGAATTTGAGAGAGTATTTGGGCAGGGTTTGGCGGAGTCAAAAGGCTTTGAATGTGTGAATTAGTGAGAAGGGGGAGTGCTCTTTTATAAGAGGGGTGAGGGGCACCTTTGGAAATGCTAGAAATATTATTTTATAACAAAATAATATTCGGTTTATAATGGCTCCAAAGTATATTATTTAATGGTTAAGGTTGGTATGGGTCTAAATCCTTTCAACCAATAGATTTTAGACATGTTTGGGTCACTATATTATCCTTATCATTTATATTTAACTCTTAGTTAAATAGTTTGACATTTAACTTGTCTCTTTGTATTTTTCTATTATATAGTTAATAAACTTACTATATACCACCAAGTGACCCCAAGTGGTCCATTAATGATACAACTATAATTATATAAGTCTCTTGGCCGAACCGTAGATTTTTAGGAATTGAATATCAATTAATAATATAATATTTGTTTTAAAATCTCTTTTATGTCAATTTTTACACTTTTTGGTATTTGATTTTGGGTAAAATCATAACAGCATGATTAATTCAAAAAAACATAATTAAATCAATACTAACATGTCATATTGACCTATAAAATTATTTTAATTCATAAAAAGTCTCAAATTACATTTATTTCGATATTTATAATATCAATTATTTTAATATTTCATTAATTAGGTAATTGATGCATCACCATTGTGTCATAAATAAATTAAATTATTTAATGTCTAAAAATTATAAATAAAATACCATTATGAAGGAAATATACTTATCTTTCTAATTAATATTTACAATCGAATTTATGTTATCTATAACCCTATATTAAAAATGTTTTAGTAACTAAACCTTGATTTTAACTCTTTTAACTTTTCTTTAAATGAAATAATAATAAATCTCCTAATCTAATCCAAGTGAACCTAAATGGTAATATTTCATTCCTAAAGTTGTTTTTTGTCTAGATACACTTGTCCAATAGAATTAGTACATGTGTTAGGGTAATATTAATATCATTTTTACCATTAATTAAGCTATTTACTTTTAACCGTGGTAAATAAAAGTAAAAAGTTACTATTCACCAATTTTTTTTTCTTATTGAACAAAATTTTACTCCTTGATATTGACCATGTCTCTTGGATTTTCAAAATTCCACTCACAGAAGCAGTAAAATTAAATTTTATGTGAATTTTCAAAATCTCCTAGGAGGTGGGTAAAAGACGGTGAAAAGTTCCATAAAATTTTTATATATCTAAAATGATTCTAAACTAACTCAAATGAATTACATTGAACTCATATAGGTATTATGTATCAATTTTGACCTTAATTAAATTTAAATAAAATAAATAATTATTTAAATAAAAATTCGGTTTTAAACCATGACTCAGTGTTTTTCACTATCCATCAAAAATTGAAAGTTTTTAGAAAAATACCAAAATTTCACCCTAGGATAACTTCGATATTCCAAATCCATAAATGAAGTCCATTTTGAATGATAAAATTTTAAAAATTTCAAAAAGTGGTTATTACTATTCATAATGTCTAGTTTGATTGGTTGTGGTGTGTGTTAGAATGCGAAGTTGCGTACAACACACACTACTGTATTATTCAAAGAGAAGCCTACCATGGAAGCTTGGGGTGTTACAGGTTGCGCCGACTTATGTATTTCCTTCATGCACACATGAACAAATGTGGTATTCCTTTCACCCTACTAGAGCCATTTGATCCTTGAATCTTCTCTCACCAAGTGTTCCTATTGGAAAAGTATTTCCTTCAAGTCCTCTTTCCTGTTTTCAAGCTTCTCAATGGTTTGTTCATCCCACTCCAACTCCAATATACCATCGAGTCTTTCCACCAACTTCATCACCTTCCCCATATCTTCATCGGGGGGGGGGGGGGGGGAGAATTATCTTTCATCCACTCCTGAATCCTGGACATAAAACACCGAAGCATGTTGTGGATATCCACCCATGAGTGGCCTTGGGATGTTTCATTCCAAACTGACTTTACCAAAGTGGTGAACCTTGACATCTTGACCCACTTGTGATAGAATCTAAACATCCTTTAAAGAAGCTATCCTGAATCCAAAGACACTAGAAGTGGGGAATGATAAGAAGGACCCCACACCAATTGACTCACCTTTTCCTTGGAAAATGGGTTGGTGGCATTTAAATTGGCCAGGAATCTGTCTTACCAGATCCACGATCGATATGGGCCTCTTTGATAGTTACACCAAGTAATATGATCAATTGAGAATCCTAGATCCATAAGTCCTTACCCCACCGTGAACTAGAAAAACCCAAGACTAACTTTCCATTGGAAGGTACCTCTGCCTTTCCTTTCTTCTGGGTTGTCCACTCTATTAAAGTTTCCCCCCAAAACCAAGGAAGGATCCCCATGTCAAAATTTGAGAGGTCTTTCTATAAACTTACCCTTTAGTGATGATCACAACTCCCATGGATGAAAGTCATGAAGAGGCTGACGTTACCTTTGGAATCCTTAGTGTTGATGAAATGATCACCGAATTGAACTAAATCAATATAGTAGCAGTTATTATAGAAGATCCAGATGTGCCTATTATAAGGAACGACAAACACAGATCCATGCATTTTAACTTTCTAGGCGTATTCATTGATCCTAGATGGGTTCTGTTTGTGGTCAAGAATGAAAAACACATCCACATTGTGTTTTTTGATTACTAAGGAGAGAAAATCTGTTTTAACCCTGGATTCAAGGGCAAAGGCATTCTAATTTTTTTTGTAATAATTGAAAACATAACGCTCTAGAACTATCCCCAGATCTTGAAGCCTTATGGAGGAGGGAGGATGAATACTCCTTTAAGATGATGGACTGAGATCAAGTGAAAACTTCCACTCTGTTTGATAACATCAAATCCTTGGGAGTATATACCCTAGCATAGAAGGAGGAAGGAGGCCCACAAACCTTAAAAGAGGCTTGATTGTAGCACTCTGGGACCTTGAGGACTACCTTCTCTTCCTAACAAGGGAAAATATTTGGAGAAGGCAAGCCAATGGCGAAGAAGACATTCCAGGATGGGGAGGTCTTCTCAAGGTCATAAGCATATGTTACAGGGGGATAAATAGCAAGGTAGATGGAGGGGGAGACAATGCCAAAAGTGATGGAAGGTTAGACCTGAGGAAACACAGGGAGGGGTCCAAGAAAAGGCTCATGGGATCCATATGGGAAAGAAAAGTAGGTTTCACCCAAACATCCTAAAAGGGAGGCCATAGGCGAGGAGATAGGGGCCTGAAGCCCATGCTATCCTAGAGGGAGCATTCAAGATGTAGGGGACGAGGATTGAGGAAATGAACCTGAGGGGAATATGGCCTTACCATTAAGGCTCTCAATTATGGAGAGGTTGGATGGATTACTTCTGAGGGAGGAACACAGGATGAGGTAGATGACCTAGTAGTGGGACATGAGGCACTGGGAGGACAACTCCATTTGCCTAGGCAGTGATTTATACACACTTTGATAGAGTGACCATGTAGGTTTTAATGAGAATAGAATCTTATAAATACAAAGAAGAAAATTTCTTAGCTTCAACAGAAACCATCCTGAAACCGAAAAAATTTTCTTTGGATGGGGGAGGGGGATGTCCATTTCCACACACAAGCGAGAAACCATAGCGTCTAAGCTACAGATGGTCCTGGAATCTGAACACAGGAAACCACATAAGGTATAAAATATCACCCTCAAGAAACCTCCATTTTGGAATGGGTGTAGGAGGCTCGAAAATTGAATTCAGACCGCTACTAGGGGCTCTCATTTCTCCTGTGGGTTTCCAATGACCACCTAGAAAGGTTAAAACATCTGTGGTTGAACGATAGGGTAACCTTACAGAAAAAATAGATGAATTATTATTTAGAGGAAAGGATGATGCAGAAAGAGTGTTCATGGAACGCTAAGATCTGGACTGGGGATCGAAGATCCCAAGTTTGGATGAAGCACTAGAAGACCTCCAGGGGGTTTAACTGAGCCAAAATGGGGTATGAGGGTTTATTTAAAACACGCCCCAGCCTGCACTAAGGTAGAAGAAGGAACATCCGCATAAATGCAATTACTATCATGGGAATCATTGAGAAGGGACATGTTAACCTTCATGAAGCAAGGCTGAAGGGGGGATCTCCTTTGGACACAAAGGAAGTATCTGAAGGAGCCCTGATAGAGGTTCCTTGGAGAGGATCCATCTATGCACTGGGGAACCAAAAGTTCATCACAATCTAGGGGCACTCCATGATCAAGATACATAGAGACATGAGCTTCCAAAGGCTAAGGAACTTAATGGAAGATGGGGGAAGTAGCCAATGACCGGGTAGGTAGGATCATAACAGTCCTAGAATTTCAAATAACTGGCTGTGTGTGGGGTTCTTTATTAGGTAGAAACAGAGGATCCATTATCTACATCCACCTATTATAAGTATCCATCAAGGGTATTCAACTTTATATAAATATCCTTTATTTATTGTGGAATTCTATGCATGGAATCCATATTACTTAATATTAGTGTTGAAATAATAAAAAATGTTCTTACATTATATAATCTATGTGACATATCTAATTTTAAACATATAAAGGGTACACTATAATGTCACTCCAATACATTGGGTAATGTTTTTATTTCATGAGGTACCATATATAGTGAATGAGTATTTAACCTTAGAACACTATGTTATGATGTCATGGAGGTTAGCCCTGACTTATGTTTATGATGTCACGTTTAAATTTAATCCATATTCAATAATTAATTGATATTATGATATTATCCTATCATGTATGGATTCAATTTTTATGTATATGATTATCACCTTTTTATGTTACCAAGATGTTTCTTATGACTCACATGTATTACTTTTCATTAGACTATGCATGATGATTCCCTTACTGAGATTTACTACTCACACATTTTATTATGTATATCACCAAGTTATCCTGTATAGTGTTAAGTGTTCGAAGGAAACTAGGAGCACATTATGGAGATTTGAAAAAAATATTTATTTTTTTATTTTAACATAATGGTTAGTGAATTTAATATTCTAAAACACTAACCTCTATATATATGGGTTTATTTATGGATTATTATTTAATAAAATTTATAATGAAATATGAGTTGTTTTAGTTGGTATCAGAGAAAGGTATAGTTATTTTTAGGGATTAATATTCGCAAGTAGTAGTGAAAACCCTAAGGAAAAGTCTAATTATAGGTAAAAAACTGAAATTTTGGTAAATTATGAGAATTTGGTCTCTAAGAAATGACATCCCTGTCTGGATACATTAAGTGCAATTTTTTGTAGCATAAATGCACCCTGGGGTAATAACCCTAAATAGGGATGGTTTGGTATTAACCTGATCTTCACCCTGATCATGAGTGGTGGTACATACTACACACATGAGGGTTATGATTTGTTATATTCACATGATATTTACAAACCATTCTGAAGGATTTAAGTAAATTTTATATTATAGAATTTATTTGGAAACAGGCCATGGATAACCTCAATAGGAACATAAAGATTCATTAGTTTGGGTATACATGACAATGCTTCAAATTTAAGTTATTTTCCTTTTTATATGATTAAAAAATCATTCATCCTCATCCAAAATATTCATTTATATTATAAAATGGTTTGAAATTGAAGGAATCATGTCAAAAATATTTGTTATGGGAAATGTAATGATTGTACTTATGAAATACAAAGTATGTTGGGAGTGGGGATCAAGAACATCCTGGAAGTATTATTATAATTTACTCATGTTATGAGTAATAATATGAATCACATAAAAATCCCTCAATATCCTAATAGATAACAAGAAAAAGTTGAATATTTTAGGAGAAAAATGCATCTGAATTTATAGGATCATTTAATCCGCTAATTTTTGGGCAATTGATTAACTCAATTGAGAAAATATACTCCATCCTCGAATGCTCTGTATCGAAGAAATTCACTTTTTCCATATACCGACTAGATGGAGAAGCTGATCAATGGTGGAAACTAATGAAGAATAAAAATCCCATTGAATACATTGAATCAATGGAATGGGATGGATTTTAGAAGATATTTTTTCAAGAAATATTTTCCTCTCACTCTCCATCTTATAATAGAGAGGGACTACCTTGGACTTAAGAAAAAGGATGACAAATATGATGAAAATGTTACAAGGAATTTGACGATACACATATGACTTCTTAATTAGTATTGAAAGAAATTTTGACCACTTTTTTCATGGAATGAATCCAATTCTTTCAAAAGCCTTATATATTTGATAATTTGATAACCATGATGAATTTGTTTGATGTCCCCTCAATTTTTAAATATAGATTGGAGAATCTCAATGATATTATGGGACTAGAGGTAAGAAGTGTAAAATAGATAT
Organism: Viscum album; assembly: GCA_963277665.1. Classification (NCBI taxonomy): domain Eukaryota; kingdom Viridiplantae; phylum Streptophyta; class Magnoliopsida; order Santalales; family Viscaceae; genus Viscum; species Viscum album. Next base: position 285,520,951 of record OY728136.1, on the reverse strand, counting down.
AATCTATTTAGGGTCATTATATAATCCTATTGCAGGAAAAAGAATTCATTTTCCCACATTTTATAAGTGTAGGAAGAAAAATAATGAGAATTTCCTCAAGTGGATAGGGAAGTGTTTCAATTATGGAAGGGAATGACATCATGCAAATGAATGAAAAAATAATCCCATTAACGTGACATTGGAAACGATGTTTTTTATCAATACTTATCCCTTGGTCTAATATTTCAACTATAAGGTGCATGTATACTTTGGAAACCATTTCCTAAATCAAAGGGTTGTCAAAGATAACTGATAATGTAATCTTTAAGGCTATGAGAGAAAGTATGGGTATATTCCACCACTATTTCTGGGGTGGGTCCTGACAATGAAGTTGTTCTAGGTACACTAGTTTTTCATTCAAGAAGAGTGAATTCACTATTTTATTCAATTTATACACATTCTTTAATATCATGGAAATTTAGTATAACTACTCAAATACCCCCTAAAATAATATATGTTGAGTTATCATTGAACAAATAGTGAAATTATTGCATCTCAAACATATAAATACTCCTTAATAAATATTTGTGGGTTGAACTGATAATAAAAACTTATAATACTCCCTTTAGTGGAATTTGATTCTATAGAAATCCTATATTGGTTTTCCTAATATAGATATCATAACAACTATCCAGAAAAGTACATCACTTTCCAGGTTCGGAATCATACTTTGATTCTATACAAGTGTAAGATGGAGGAATAATATTCTTCATAAAATTATTCTCAAGAATGGATATTATTACATTATGAGAATGAATATTTTTCTCAAATGATTTAGATCAAGGATATGATCACTTTAAAAAATCTTCCCAGTGAAATCAAATATGCCGAGGTGTTCCCTAAATAGATGTTTGCTCTTCCTCCTAACCGTGTGGTGGAATTCCTAATTGTACTCATAATTGGAGCTTTATTGATATCCAAGACTCCCTATATAATGACCACCATTGAGATAGATGATTTGAATAATAGTGTATAAGAGAATCTAGATAAGGGTTTCATATGTCTGAGTTCCACACCATAGGGTTAATCAATTATCATTGTCAATAAGGATGGGAAGATGTGTTTCTGAATTAATTATTATAAACTCAACAAGACTATGATAAAAAAATTTCCCCTTTCAAGGATTGATTAATTTTTCAATAATTTATATGGATCCCAATACTTTTCGAAAGGGTATATGAGGTGAGGGTACCATTAAATAAAGGTGAGAAAGGAAGAGATACCCAAGACCACCTTCCAAACAAGGTTTGGACCCTATGAGTTCATAGTAATGACTTTAGACTCACTTTTTCTCCATCAATATTTATATACATGATGAATAGAGTCATTAGTTATTACCTTGAAAACTTCATGGTAGTATTTATAGATGATACTACCATATACTCCAAAATAAGGAAATAACATGGGGAGAATTTGAGTACTGTGATAAATACATTGATAAATAAGGAGTTGTATGCCATGTTTATAAAGTGTGAATTGTTGATATTAAAGTATATTTATTGGTTCATGTAATCACAAGTGAGGTAATATCTATGTATTTTTAAAAAATGGTGATTAAATAATGGATAAGTCTAAAATCCATAAAATGATCCATAGTTTCCTTGGATTAAATGTGTATTATCAGTGATTTGTGAGAAACTTTTAACAATGGAAATCCCCATTAACCATGAAAACTATGATGGATTTAAAGTCATTTTGGATTGATAATTGTGAAGGAAGATTCAAGGAGTTGAAGAAAAGTATTATAACATCACCTAAGCTCACAGTACCCACCTTTGGGGATGTACTAAAGTTCTATAGTGATTCTTAAAAGAATGCCTTAGGTAGTTACCTCATGAAAAATTATTAAGTGATACCCTATGGCCCTTGATTTTTTAAGGATCATGCAAAGAATTATCCAACACATGGTATAGATTTAGATACATTAATGTTCAAATTAAATATTTGGTATTATTATCTCTATAGAGAGAAGTGTGACATATATATGGATCCTAAGAGAATCAAATAAATATTCACAAAGAAAGAGCTCAACATGTGCCAATGAATATAGATAAACCTAATAAATTATTATGATTGATCAATACACTACCACCTTATGAATGAAAATAAATTGGAATATGCACTTAGTATAAATGATACTACAATATTATCCATGATAAGGATTGATAAGGATATAATATTCTTAGAAATTAAAAGTATGGATATGAGAATAATAAACTAAGTAACCAAATCCTATCTTTCTCAATTTATTTCTGAACCATTAATTCTAGAGAATATTAAGGAAGCATAAAGAAATTATGTGGAGATAAATAGGAATGTGGTTTTTAAAAGAAAGGGGAAGGACTTAGATTTTAAAATTTATGATAAAGGATTTGTGAGATTTGGATCATGGTTGTGTGTACCATAAGACCTTGAGATAAAAAAGTATCTACCAACTGAGGCTCATAGATTAATATTTTCTATCCACTAGGGGAGTAAAAATATGAATAGAGATATATGAGAGAACTATATTTTCAATAATATGGATAATAAAAATGAATAATATACATCAAAGGGTCACATATGTCAATAAGTGAAGGATGAAAATAAAAAACCCAAGGGATAATGCAACCATCACCCATCCCTTCATAAAAATAGGAGAACTCCACTAAATATTTTTTTCATTGTATTCTGAAGAAAAAAAGGAATAAATTACATATTTTTTGTAGTTGAACATCTTAAAAATTGTTCTTATTTCATTTCCATTCCAGAGGAATTCCCAGTCAAACTTGAAAGGGTATACAATAGAGAAGTTGAGACGCAATATGCAAAACCACTATTGATCGTATCTAATTGAGATTTTAGGTTCACCTAAAAGTTTTTTAAAAGTCTTATACATGGTATAAGAACATTATTTAACTTTAGTAAGACCTATCACACTAAAAAATAATACCCATCTAAGTGGAAAATCTATGTAGTTGAGAATATGTTTAGATCTTTCTCAACGGACTTCAAATGAGGCTTGGATAAAAATTTTATTTTAGTTGAGTCATGATACAAAATAGATTTTACTAAATAACTAAAATGTATCCCTATGAATCCATATATGTAAATAAATTTATAAATCTATCAAATTATGGAAAATTTGCAGAACATAAGCTATTGGGACCCAAACTGGTGGAAGGAATGAATGAGAAGGTTAAGAACACTCATAAATACATCCGAGAAAACCAAAGTCAAAAAGAAACATATGTTGCTAACCAATAGAAGAAACTTGTAGTTTGAGTTTGGTGATAATGTATTACTTTGTATATCCATTTGTAAGAGATTCATGTGGTTTTTGAAGAAGGGAAAATTAATTACCTAGTATTCTGGTCCCTTTGAAATTATTGATCGCATCAGAGCTATGAACTATCAACTATAAATCCCACCACACCTGTCTCAAGTACATGGTGTATTATATGTATCCATATTGAAAAAATTCATGCAAGATACCTCACATTTACTAAATATAGAGGTGGTATTGTTTAAGAGTTATCTTTTTAATGAAGGGTAACCAATGAAGATATTGGATCATATAGACAAAGTTCTATGCAACATGACCACTCACCTAATTAAAGTTATTTATAAGAACCATAAACACGAGAAAGAAATATAGGAACTATAAAAATTTAGGAAATATAAGTACCCTCAACTATTTTCACCTTAGTGAATAAAATTAAATTTTGATGGTTAACTTTATTAAGGGGGTAAGAATGTAACAACCTAAACTTTTTTTGTAAAAACTTTTACTTATGAATATATATATATATATATATATATATAAGTGTTTAATATTTAGAAATATAGTATAATACAAAACCCATTCAACACATAAAAAATGATAACAATTAATTTTATTAATTTATAATTCTATATTTAATTAATAATTAACCCTAATTTAAATTTCTTAATTACAATGGGATAATAAACACTAACAAATAAAATACCTAGAATAAAAAATTTGGATGATCTTAATATCCTTGAATTAGAAAACCCACAAAAAATATTATAAAAACAAAATAGAACAGTAGTCTACCAATCAATTTTTTTAAAATAATTAATATATAACCTTGATTATAATTAATGTGAATGATGTGTGTAAGAATTATGAAGTATTTAGAGGAATCAATATGACCATTATAATGAGACCATTATATGACCATTAGAATAGTAATAATATATAATACATTAGTAAAATACCAATTTAATGTAAAATTTAAAATTATTCTATAAAATAATTAAATTTTAAATATTTTATTTATGAATCAACAATTATGATTTTATAAAATTTTTTGGATTCTTTAAAGTGAATAAATAATTTGTTTTCAATTAAAAATTTTATTTATTAGAAAATATGTATTTTTATTTTTAATAATAATTTATTTTACTTTGGAATTTATTATTATAAAATAAAATTAATATTTTAAATCAGCATGATTAAATTAAGTGAAGGTAAAATTTTGATAATTTTTTGAAATACATTGTTTTTTAGTGAATAGTAAAAATACAATTTTGTGTTTTGAGTATTTTTTATTGATTCATAATTATATAATATTTTGTATAATAATTACTTTCCATTTCACAAAGTAATATTTACAAGTTTATTTAGGTTATATCATGAATAAAATGAAGAAAACAGGTCTTCAATCATCCAAACCATGGGAAAAAACAATGGGTAATACAATGTTTATTCATTTTACACAACTTATATTTCCATGGACTATATATAGAAAATTAATATACAATTATCCTCATTTTTTTATAAATACGCACATATCCACCCCATTTCATTAAATCCCAATATAATTATCATGTCCCACCCTCTCTTATTTTTTTAAGACATTTGGAGAAGCCCCTAGACTCTTAATTAATCACCCCACCATGATTTGGAAGTTGTATTGAAGGTAAGTGATTCTCACCCTCCTCTTTTCAATAAAAGATCATACATTGTTAAAAGAATTTTGATTATAAAGTGTTCATGTTATCAAATATTCATAGTCAAACCTAACTATCAAAATGATTCCCTTTTAATTTGATATTAACCCTCCCTCTCATTAATCCCTTATATGAATATTAAGATACACCTCTTATGCTTCCAAAATTGTCCCTTGATTTTCTATGTAATACTTCTATGATGTGAATACCAATCCCTATTTTCATTTAATTTATTTCAATTAGATATAAACATACTTAATTTATTGGTTATTTTCATAGATAAACCCACATTCATTAATTTTTGGGTTGAAATAATGAAATATATTCTTTTCTTATATGGTTTACATGGCATACATGAATCTAGACATATGAAGGGGGAACTATGATGGTGCTAATATAAATTGGTTAATTTTTTCCTCTCATAATATACCATATATGGTGCATGTTTTTTCATCCTAAGAAAACTATATTATTATTTCTTTGTGGTTATCCTATACTTATGATTATGATCTTACATTTATGTTGTTTCAACATTATTACAATGCCTTGATCTTATGATATCATCCCCTCATGTAATGATTCAATGTATATGTATATGTATACGATTCTAAATATTTTATGTTATCAAGATATGAATCATGTATCAAATGTATTAATTTTCATCACACTATGTTTTATTATTCCCTTACTGGGATTTATAGATCACCCCTTTTCGTATGTATATTCCCAGGTTATCCTGTGTTGTATTAAGAGTTCCAAGTAAACTAGGAGAACATTTTTATGATTTCAAATAATGTTGGCTTTTTTATTTTTAGTGAATTGTTTGTGTATCAAATATTCCAAATACACAAAAATTATATATTCACTATCAATATTTATTGATTATCATGTAATAATACATGTAATGAAATTTTAGTCATTATATATTAGTTCCATAACATTAGATCTCAGAGAAATTCATTGAATCTTAAAATTTCTCTATGAATCTTTATTATAAGCCTTGTATAAAATAGTGAAGGTCTATATAGTGGGTTTATACAATAAATCTATGACCTAAGTGACCTAGTTAGGTTCTTCATGTTGATACATTAGGCTTAATTAATAGTAATGAGACATCTATGGTTGAGAAATGAGTTTTTTTAACAATTTCTATAAGATTTGATTTTATTGAGTTTGCTGACCAATGTATATAGACTAGGATTATCATGAAAGGACTTATTAGACCTTGTGTGATCACTAGATATATTATACGAAATATAAATTATTTTGTAGACCTCCTTATGAATTTATTTTTCTTAAGAGATTATGATTTTTAATTAATGATAAAGTCCACTATTAGTTTCATGAATTGTAATTTATAAACTACCAAGGGTGGTTTTTCTAAACCATAGTCCAATGATAGGTCAATCCAATTACCTATGTGGTTGAGTGTAGTGATTTATGAAATAATGTCTTCAATCAAAAGGGAGGTGGTTTCTCTGAGTTATAGTCTGAGAGGTAGATGATTGAGACCCACAAAAAGAGTATCAAGATAATATATGTTTATGATGTGATGGTTGATATTGGATGATAGATAAGAGGAGGGTACATTAGGTCATACACAGACAAGTTCTGATTGTTTTAAGGTGAAATATAGGGTTTATAAATTACAAATTTTTAAGTTCAATTATTATATTATGATATTTTTGTTATTTTGATATATCAAATTATCAAGGGAAAATTGTGATTATTCTGTTCTTAATAGTTAGAAATCAATAAGGAGATTGATATATTTATGCACTTTATGATGTGGGGCATAATTTTATTTTGGGTGTTGTGATAACCCACATCTCAAATGACAAATTTTTTTTATGAACACCACCAAAATATTATTTTAACTATACCAATGTTAGTTATAATACTAACCTATGCTATTGATTAAGCATCCCAAGGTTGGGAACATTGTAAACATGTGATTTTATTGAGTAACTTCAGTTTAGGTGCTCTTCTATACTATGATTTTAACTTGGTATGTCCAATTTGGGTTCACATTCAACTTGTGATTTTTTAATGTTCCATAAAGTTTTAAAATCTAATAACTTGTGATTTTTATTGATTATTTATAGGTAGGTCTTACCATCCACCTACAACTTGATAGTTTATCCTAGGTTAAGATCATTTCCAATTTATGAACTTACAACTTGGTTTTGTATTGGGTGCTCTTACAAGCTATGATTAAAGGATAATTACAAGTTGGGTGCACAACCAAAATTCTATTAGAGATGATTTCATGATATTATGTAGTTTTGTAGATTGAGACAATTCTATAGGAACCTTGTGAAAAACCATCTAAATTGTGACATGGGAAAAACTATCCCATTATACCAACCCAAGAGAAAGTAGGTAGGGGTTAATGATTAGGGTGGGTTCTTGAGAACCTGATCACAACTATAAAATATGCCTTTAGCAGTGCTAATAATGTTCTTTATCTGTGCTAGATAAGCCTTGATTGTTGGAGTGAGATTAAAAGCCCTAGGATTTTATCATAACTAAAAATGTGTTGATAAAGGGGACCTTTATCAGTGCTAAAAATTAATAAATGGGACCATTATCATCACTTTTAGAAGCACTGATAAAAGACAACATTTATAAATGATTTTATTTAGTTCTATTGAAGGGGTCCTTTATCGGCACATTTAGAAGTGCTGATAAAGGGTAACTTTATCAACTATTGTAAAATAGAAGATAAAGGAACCTTTTTTTACTGCTTCTAAAATCTCTAATAAAGAGGCACACCATATGGTGCTATAACAACACACTAAAGAACCAGAAACACCACCAGAAATCAGAAAAATCAAGTATCAATACAAAATTTAAATGAAATAAAATTTACAAAAAAAATAAAAGAAAAAAAATATTATATAAATTACAAACATTGGTTTACACAATTACTAGATTAAGTAAAAATTATAACATACATTCAAAAAAATTAATGTTCATTTGTCTTTTACCCCTCACCCCAACTCATGATATTTCCAAACAAACCACCCCTTCTCGAGCAAAAAAACAAACCTATATATAAAAAAATGTCTTATTTTAGTAATTATATAAAAAAATAAACTAAACAGAAGGTGTTAATTTTAGACAAAACATTGATTCATATTAGGAAAAATATGTATCAGATTGAGTTGTGGTTGATTATTTCACATCCCACCATTTATTTTTTATCTTCAAGCATTATCACTATGAAAAATTACCAAATAAATATAAGCTAAAAATAATAAGAAAATTAATTATGTAATAGTAGATAGAATAATGAGAAAACAATGTTTGCTCATTTTCTAAGTTTTGGTGATGTGTTGCATGATTTAAACTAACATGAAACTTATATATTGAAAATATGCAATTAGAGTCATTTTGGTCACACCATGAATCACCTTTTGGTGGGGCTAATTCCTACATGTCCCAAACTATCTGTGGATCATTGTTATAAGGTATGAAATTAATCTAAATTTTTTTCATGGTTTTGAGTATATCACTTTTATTTTTTACTAAGAGAACATTTTAAACTAGAAACATGCACTTTGAGTCATACCAGTCACATGTTGTGTCAGTTTTATATGAGACTGATCCATATAAACAAACATACATATGAATAATTTTCCAAAATTATCAAGACAATACAAGCATGTTTTCTCTATTTTGAGTGAGTTTACTTTTGAACTAAAATGTTAATTTTAAAATGATAATGGTAAATTTCAGCTATACTATAAAATTTTTGTATCATATTGGGGTGAGGATAATTATTATACATCAAAAATGACTTATGGATTATTCTTTTAAAGTATAATAACAATCTGAATGCGTTTACTTGGTTTTGAAAAGTTTTGTTGTCTTTTTTACTAAAATCAATGTCAATTTTGAATAACAAAATGCACTTGGAGTAATACCATTCACACAGTGAACCAGATAGAGGTTAGGATTATTCTTACACATCCCAAATGACATATGAATCATTTTCCTAAATTATTAAAACAAGAAGAATTTGTTTTCTCAGTTTTGAGTATGTAAATTTTCTTTTTAAAAAAATATCATTTTAAACATGGAACACAAACTCTGAGTATTACTAGTAACATCATGTGTAATTTTGATTTTATAATAATTCCTAAATGTTTAAAATGACTTTTGAATCATTGTGATAAATTATCAATACAATCCAAACAATTTTTCTTTGTTTTCATTGAGTGATTTTTGAACCAAAAATGTGAATTTTAAACTGATAAAAGACACTTTGAGTCATAATTGGATCATCGTGTATTGGATTGAGGTGATTATGATTCCTACACCTAAAAAATAACTTATTGACATTTTTACTAAAGTATCCAAATAATATGAATGAATTTTATCAGTTTTTAGTATGTTAGTAGTATTTTTTTTACTAAAATGATTGTCCATTTTTAATATTGAGATGCACTTGGAGTCATACCGATCGCACCATGGATCAGATTGTCATGAATGTGATTCCTACACATACAAAATGTCTTATCGATAATTTTCATAAAGTATTAAAACATTATGAATTATTTTTCTTAGTTTTGAATATATCACTCGTCTTTTTTACTAAAATGTCATTTTAAATTGAAGACACAAACTTTGATTCATCCCTCTCAAATTTTGTGTCATATTGATATAATATTGATTACTAAGCATAAAAAATGAATTACGAAGCATTTTCTTAAATTATCAAGACAATCTAATAACATTTTATCAGTTATTAGTGAGTGACACTTTGTGAACTAAAATATCAATTTTATGCTTATAACAGACACTTTGAGACATATCACGCACATCGTGTATCATATTGATGTTGGAATGACTCCTACACATAAAAATGACTTATCTATGATTTTACTAAAGTATCCAAATAATAAAAATGATTTTCTTTTATTTTGAGTATGTTAGTTTTCCATTTTACTATAATTATATTCAATTTTAAATAAAAAGAGGCACTTGGAGTCACACTTGTCACACAAAGCATTGGAATGAGGTGATGATGTTTTCCACATGTCCCAAATGACTTATTTATAGTTTTACTAATGTATAAAAACAATATTAATTTATTTTCTTTGTTTTGAGTATGTCACTTGCCTTTTTTTACTAAAATGTAAATTTAAACTGGAAACACATACTTTGAGTTATATTAGTCACATCATATATCAGTTTTTCACGACCCATCCCCCAGGGACCATGTCGTGACTACCTCAAGCCCACCTACCATTGACCAAAGGCCTAAGAATATCATCAAGTAGGAATATCCCAAAGAAATGGGGGGAATTTTTCTATGTACCTCTACACATGCACACAACTCCAAGTAACAAATGCGAGATGGTGAATACACTAAGTAAACAAACACAAAGTTAGACAATACAAAACTAAAGGTAAATGGGGAAAGAATACAATCCTAAATAAAACACAAAAGTAAAAGTACAAATATCTGGAACTCCTCTATAGAAAACCCTATATGTATGGTAGGTAAAGAAGCAACTGTCTAAAGTTTCAGAAGCACATATCATCTATTAGGTCACTCTAAGAACCAACTGGCCTTGGCCTTCCAAGGACTCCTTCAAATCATTAATCAAATGCACAAGACACGACACGTAAAGCTGAATCCCGTGCAGGGGTGAGTAAAAAAATACTTAGTAGGTACCCAAAACCATATAGAAATACACAAAGAAGACTACCCAAGAGGTACATGAAGTGTAACCTATAAGTAGTAAAGTCAAGAGGGTCACTAGAGGTTTCTAACACAAGTATAACCTAATGTATATAAATAAAGACTATCAGTCATAATGCTTAACATCCTGTATTGATAAGGGACTCATCCCCAATGAGTCCCTGAGGTATGTTGGCCCACTAAGGTCTATTTTTCTATAGGGTCACCGAGGTCTGCTCGGCTACCGGGACACTGAGGTCTTCTCATCTACCAGGCCACTGAGGTCCACTCATCACTTCCATCTCGTTACAACCAATCATAGGATTTCCAGTCATAGCGTGCTTGATTCTGGGAGAATCTAATTATCAAGCCATTAGTAATATATTACCCTCCAAGGAAACTCCCTTAGAGTATTCCAAAAGTACTATCTCATATCAAGGTTCCCAATTCCGCAAACGTCTCATCAATCAAATGCAGAATTTGGATGTTATGGTCATTTTACTAAAAAGGGGCCGGTGGGGTTTGAGTCTGATCCGACCTGATCAGATCCACCTGATCTGCCCCAGCCTAGGGTCCACCTACCAAAAACGACCCACTAAGTTAACCTGGACTACTATGCTAACTCGGATCGAGGCGTTGGGCCCGACCTGTCTAATCTAGACTGGCCCATGCAGGCGTGGTGGTCCACCATGTCTGCTCTACACCACGTGACCAGCTCAGTCAGCCACAGATCCCACCTGCAACATGAGCTGCAGTTCCAGCTGACCCCTCCGTATTCTCCTTCATGTAAGAAAACCACATATACATGGATGTTGTTTCCACCATGGCACGACGACTTAGCCATCTGGCACCAGCGCGCTAGCAGACCCTTCTACGGGCCACTAGACGTGCTCCAACTATCCGTTCTTCGATCAGAAAGACATTCCGGAGTCCTCTTATCATGATATTCATCGCCAAGTATTCAAAACCATTCCATGATCCCTTTTCAATGTAAATTCTTCTACATGAAATATCTCCCACACTGCCTCAATCCGATCATCACCATCGTTGTCATACCACAAGCGTGCTGTGTCTATCTTGGATCAATGATGTCAGATCGTTACACCAAGAAATGGTTGAAAAATGATCGGCCATTTTTTATCCCATGAATAAGATGAAGAAAGTGAGGGAGAGAGGCACAAAAAGAAACCCAAGGATCAAAACTTGGTCATTTGTTCGTTCCAGTCTCGATCTGATCCATTAGAAGGATCAAGATAATGGATACAAAATAGGAAACACATTTCCCCTAAAATGATCCCATAATCAAAACCGTCAACAAGAATGAATGAGCCACAATCCAACCTATTCGTGGGTTGACCTACATTCATCATTTATAAATCAAGAATGGGGGAAAGAAAAATTTGAAATAACGACCCCTAATTGGAAAAAAGGACAGGTCAATGTTTGGGTTTGATCATCCTTAGATACCCATTAAGAGACATCACTATTCATTATCTCATATACGATCGATCTGTGATCCGTCATCAATGGATATTCACCATTAATTTCTCTTCAATGGAATTCTTCCAGAGCCTCAGAGAAATATCTCGGGTTGTCCCCAGATCTCGTATCTTTGTTAATCAATTTAATGGGGGAAACACGTTTTAGAATTTCTATTACATGGATCCATGGCGTCGTTACTCTATTTCATTTATGAAATGAAACTGTTGCCTCATTACTGTGTTATAGAGAAACATTTATCAAATTAAATAAATTTTGAAATTTTATTTTATTTTTCCATAAAATGCCTGAAAATTAACTTTTACCATCATCTCGCACCAGTAGAGGTTATACCCCACCTAACGAAACCCCACCCTCATGAGCTCAATTGGTACTCTCATATATCCAATACAAGTTACTATTTATGAGTTATAAGGTTTTGAAAATAAAATAAATATTATTTAAATTATTTTTTTGATAAAAGATAGGTTCATTAATGATGGAAATCAGCAGAATACAAACTTGAAGACATGCAGGAAAATGGTATAGCCAGAGCAGGTTGACATCAAAGGGGCCAGACACCGCCAGTTGATGGGAAACCTTGTTTCCTTCCCTTTTGGTAATGGAGAAGGTACAGAAAGAAAAGCAGTGATGGGTGGAGAGGATTTTCTTGATGAGGGACCCAAAGGACTGAAGTCCACCATCATTGAGGTTTATGGCATTGATAATGGTGAGGCATTATGACTCGATGATGATTTTTCCCATCCACGATCAATATCGAGTATCATTTCGGTGAGGATAGAGGCTGCCTTGGCAACCACCGGTTCCCAAAAAATGTGATGTGACTCGTGATTGGCTGCAAAAATTTGGCCAAGATGGTTTCGAGCCAGTAGGCCAAGGCCAACAGGACCGTCCTTGGGGAGAGCTGCATCCACATTAATATTGAGAATTCCTTCTAGGGTTGGGCTCCAAAGGGAAGAAAAAGAGGGGGTTCCAAAGGAAATGTGATGTCCATTGTGGTGATGCTAGGCCTCAAACCAGGAAGAGGCCTGTTCAATCCAGAATTCCATAGGTTTCCGAATATGGTTGAAAATGACATTATTGCAAGGGACACAAGTGATCTAGGCCATGATGCAAAGAGAGCCTGCTTCAGCTGATGAGAAGGAGGATCACCATCACATCAGGAGATAGGGGAGGTCAGAGCCCATGGTTAGTGGTTTTATTTATGGTCACATCTCAAAAACTAATTTCCACAGTTGGCCCATGCTAACCAATGTTTGGTTTTCCTATGGAAAGAACGCCCTCACGAGCTCAATAGTGGTCTCATATTTTCAATCTGAGTCACCAATTGGGAGTTATATGTATTTTAAAAATAAAATAATTTTATTTACGGTTATTCTATTTTTTGGTTTTATCACTGAAAGCCCGAACCGATTAAACTTAAGTCATGCCTAGGGTAAAACCACTATTATGAACGCAGTAGTTCACTAATATATCTGATCTGGGAACTTTTTTATGACTTATTTCTCTTTTCCTTGAAAAATACTCATGAAATTTTTTTAAAAACATAAATTTTTTCAGCAGACTATTCCAGGTACATCGGACCTCGGAATCGCAAGTTGTATCAATGCATGGTCATAGATTTTCCAAGAAAATTTCTTAAAGTAAAATCAAAAAAATCTGAGTCATTACATCTTCCCCAATTTAAGGCTTTATGTACCCAAAAGCCTAACCAAGGGATTCCCTAATAATTGAGGGTACAAGAATGAACCTGAGCCTCCTTCTCCGATGTGCTCTCTGAGAGATTACTTTGTTTCCATCTAATGATCACTAGAGGAATCAATTGACCATATATTGTCCTCTCCCATCTATCCTCAATATCCATTAGAAATATACAAAATTCACCTCGTAATCAATTTCCTGCTCGCCCCAACCAAATCTTTATATCCCACATTGATGAGAGACCCCAAAAAAACTTTGTTTTCCTCCTAAAACTCCCAGGGTCTCCGTAAAATATCAATATAAGACCTCTAACAACTCTGTGCAGTATTCATATGCCCTGAGATAACCTGCTCCTTCTCTGTAGTAGCCTATACCAACTCAAGGCCCCTGAGCGCTAACTCTTTGGGGTTCGTCCAACATAGTGTCCACCTATAGAGTTGCTCGTACAAGGCCTCATTGTTTCCATACAGATGGTGGTGTGGTAGATGTTGTTGTACAAAAACTCTAACATAGGAAGGTAATCTTCCTAATTACATCCAAAATTGAGGATGTAATCATGTAGCATGTTGTCTATGACCTGAATAGTCCTTTTTGTATGGCCGCCTGTCTACCAAAGGAAAATGGTGCTCAAGTGCAGATGAGTCCCAACCACCTCCTACAATACCTTTCACAACTGGGATGCAAAGCATACACCTCAACCAGAGACTATCATTGATGGGACTTTGTTGAGTCAAACTATCTCATGAATGTATAGGTGTCCCAATCTCTCTATGAGATTCTATTCCCGAAAATCTAACAAGTGTCTCACATGGTGAGATGGTCAAAGATCACCTAGATTGTACTTTTTCCCCTAGAAATATGTGATAATCGTTTCAATAATTCAATTGATATTCTTTCTTACTCCCTTCTTGGAAACCCAAGGAACAAAAGAGAAACCCCTTTAAAGCACAGGGGTTCAACACTGTGTGTTGAAAAACCATGAAGGTGATTGAAAAAGCTCTAAAATTTTATATCAACTTGTAAGCCCAACTTCAACCAGTTCCATCATCCCCGATGTATATTTTAACACCCACATGCATATCCCTATGAATATTTCCACTCTAGGCATCCACTTCCACTACTGTGCATCCTCAAAAAATAATGATGTGTTCCCCACATGTTCAGATCCTTCTGAGATCCATCTGAGAAAATATATAGTAAATTGTCCACCCATATGGTAGTAAACTTTCCACCCATATGGTAGTGCCACCACATATTTAGATCCATCTAAGAGAATATATATTTGAGACTCTTTTGGTTAGAGTATATAGTAAATTTTCCACCCATATGGTAGTGCCACCACATCTTCAATGGGATGACTACTACTTCCAACTCAAGATCATGGGTCTTGTAGTCTTTCTCATGTGGTCTTAACTGATGTGAACCATAGGAAATCACTACTTGAATCTACATTAGGACACAACTAATTCCTATTGCTGATGCATCATAGAACACTACGTACTCGACTCCCTCCTCTATAAAATTCAAGATCGGGGAACTCGTAAAAAACTATCTTAACTGCTGAGGGTCCAAAGGGAAGCTTTCCATCGACACGAGTGGCTTCCCCTTTCAACTGATCAATGTGTTCATCGACCCCCCTTAGTAGTGGATACTCATTCTATATGATCACTTACTTAAAGTGTCGGAAATCCACACATACCTTGAACATTGGGTCTTACTATGACCTTTCGTTGTGAGTCCTCCACCAGCACCCTCTTCTCATGGAGCTCTGAGAAATCCATCTGATATACTGATACTAATATTAGTTCTATATCGAGGTGTAGAATAATGTAGAAGTCCATCTCCCTAAGGGGAGGAAATCTTGGAAACATCTTTTGTAAATATGTCCTATTACTCTACCACTACTGCTGGGAACTAAAAACTAAAAACATCCACTGCCACATGGGTAAGCCTGGATGACTCAAGTGTGATAATATAAATCCTCCTATGCATGAGTTTATCCTGTTCTAACTAGATTTCCTTGTTTTCCAACCAAGGAGAACAACATTCCAACACTACAGATATACTACATCATTTTTACCTAAAATAGTCAAACTGAGCCTAAACTATGGATGAACAGTCCATTCCCAAACTAACATCATAAGGCATTGATGCTACCACCAAGAGGTTCCAACTAAAACTCAAAAGTCAAGGGTAGATCACACCATCATCATAAGTGTGATTATCGAGTCTCATCTCATAGGTATCTCCCGACGCAAGGGTCAAGTAAACAGTATAACTGGAAACTCTAGGTCTTAAACAAGATTCGTGACAAAGAGGAATAATTAGCAACAATGTCTATTAATATGGAAGCTAAGAGTAAACACAAACGATACCTAGAATCATTTCCTAGAGCTCTTGGGTCATATTCCTTGACCGTATGCAGTTATCCCTTCCCCTATCCTCCAACTCTCTGAGCTTGCTGTGGACCACATTTTAGTGGTGGTGCTAACATGTCAAAATGTTTACCACCTCCTACTTCTCTCCTAGCTCTTATTCCACATCTTCTGCCCTATATATTCATCAGTTCCGGTCACTATCTCTACCCTAGTGGCACATCCACCATTTCACTGTCATCATGTCAGGATGGATAATCTCTAGCGAGATGTCCCCTACCATCTTTTGAAAATCACTACCTCTTTCTATCCTAACTAGAATCATTCTTCAGTCTTGATCGATGTATACCATATCTTGGGAACTCTTCTCAGAATGTCTCACACGTTCAAATATATGATAATAACATCGAATTCTTTCTTTCCCATTGTTAATATCCACAGGTAGTATTTTCTCATCCAAAGGATTTTCAACCACATAGGTTCTCTATAGAACCCTAGAATAAGAAGTAATTCAAGAGGAATACTACTGGGTTGGATGTCCCTAAACACACCTCGCTTGGAGGTTCGAGCCCTAAAGCATTGGTCGTGTCATATTCATCGAGTACCTAGAAAGGACGATACACCTCGATGAATACTCAACTACCAACATATCATCCTGATGAAGATTTAGGAGCTCTTGGAAACACATAGACCTTATATGTTTTGGAAAGCTCCCCTTATCCGAGAAAGGTTATCAAGCTCTGTACATGGAAGAGTAACCTAATTGTAATATTGGGTAACCTAAACCCTACCATCACTCTGCTGAGCCACATAGAAGGCTCACTGCAGAGAACTCTATATGATCTAATGGTGTCCTAAATAGAGGGAAATTTTTATCACCACTTCAATCCAATCCTTATTTGTCTACGAGTCGGGATCACCTCAGAACCCAAGGGGTCTCTATCACTGATACTTGAGAAGTGTGCTCAGTCAGCGCATCTCATCTACTCATACTATGAGTACCATGTGCTAATCCATTGGTGGTGGCATAACTGATACACCAACCAGTCATGTTGTCTCCAATATGAATCCCCATTCCCATTTGATCACCCCAAAGATCATCCTCATGATCAGGAAGTGGAATCCTGGCTGGATGTATACATGGAATCATCTTGAAACAAAAAAATATGTACCCGGATCAATAGAGTATACTTGGTGAGTTGAATCAATAAGGACATGGAAAACTCAACCCATTCCTATACTATTCATGTACTATTGTTTTTCCATGTATATAGTGTTTTCATGTACCGAGTCAAAAATAAGAATTCAGGGCCTTGGTGTATAGATATGTCGGCCGCCGTACAAACACAGAATTCCATGGCTAGAAACCAAACTCAAAACACTTAACACTATTTACACTAACCCAACTCATAGACTCTGGGTTCTTAAGATAGAACTGACCTCCTCGGATACTGCTCTCTCATGACCCATATCTCAGGGCCAGTGCCGTGACAACCCTAAGCCCGCCTACCATAGGCCAGTGGCTGGTCACTAGAACTAAGTGGGCACATCTCAATCAAATGGGAGGCATTTGACTAAGTATCCATAAACATGCACAAAATTCCATGTCAAAAAAGATGCAATGTGAATACACTATGTAAAAAAACACAAGGTAAGACAGTAGAAAGATGAAGGTAAATAGAGGCAAAATACAAGGCCAAATAAAACAAAAAAGTAAAAGTAAAAATCTTAAGAACTCCTCCACAAAAAACCCTACCTAAAAGGTAGGTACATAAACAGTTTTCTAAATTCACAGAAGCACGTCTCATCGATATGGTCAATCTAAAAACCACCTTATCTCTGTCCACCATGGAATCTATCAAATCATTGATTATTTTCACAAGTGATGACATGTGTGGGTGAATCTCGTGTAGGGGTGAGTAAAACAATACTCAGTAGGGACCCCAAACCACAAATAAATACACAAAGAAGACTACCAAAGAGGTTTAAAAATTGTAACCTCCAATAAGTATAGTTAAGAGAGTCACTAGATTCATATCACATATGTAAAACCTAAAGTATAGAAATAAAGACTATCATTCATAATGCAAAACAGCTTGTACTGTTGAGCGAATTATCCCTAATGTGACGTAGAGGTCTATTGGGCCACTGAGGTCCTCTCATTTGTTAGGAAAATAAGGTTTTATTGGCTACAGGGCTACCCTGGTTCGGTCGGCTACTGAGACACTGAGGTCCACTCAGCTACCAGGACACTATAGTCCGCTCGTCATAGCCAGCCATAAGATTTCATCTTGTACCACGCTTAATTCTGGGAGAATCTATTCCTCTAGCCATCGATCATATCTCAACCTCCCTTGAAACTCACTTTGAGTATTCCAAAAGTACCTTCATTTTGAAGTGGTCCCAATGCTACAAATGTCTCATCAATAAGACATACAACTTTGAAGTTATACACATTTTAATAAAAAGGGGACGGTTGGGTTTGGGTCTGGTCCGACCCGGTTGGGCCGACCTAGGGTCCGATGACCCGACCCGGTCTGCCACGTCCGATCTGAGCTACCAGGTTGACCTGGCCCACTGCACCGGTCTGACCCAAGGCATTGGGCCCAACTCATGGCTTTCCCATTTAATCCTACCTAGCCTGCTCGAATGTGGGCATGTTCAACCTTCGGTACACAACGGTCTGCCACATCCATTTTGTGGCATGCGGCCAGCTCAACTGGTTATAGATACCACTTGTGGCATGAGCCATGGGTCTAGCTGACCCCACCGTGTCTCAAAGACATTAACTCATCCATATGGGTAGCTTCAACATTGGGCCACCTCCTTCGTTCGGCACGCGACTGCTACTGGAAGGCCCTTCTACTGGCCACCAGATGTGCTCCGATGAATCATTATATAATATAGAAGACGTTATGGAGTCCTCGAGGATTGCTCTTAATTTCTAGGTACTGAAAACCATGACATGATACCTTTCCGGTAGGAATCCATTTGTGGGTGATATCTCCCAAACCACCTCAGTTTGATCATCATCATCATCATCACACCCCCGTCGTGCCATTTCTATCCCAGATCCAAGATGTTGGACCTTTGATCCAAGAAATGGTTGTGAAATGATCGACGTAATCCCTCAAAAAATGAAAAGAAAGTGATGTAGAGAAGAAAAAAACAACCTGAGGATCGAACCATGGACATTTGTTCATTCTAACCTCAATCTGATCTATTATAATGACCAAGATAATGAAAAAATAGGAAAATCAACACCCCAAAATCATCCCGTAGTCAAAACCTACTACAAGAATGATCGAGATGTGGGTCAACCTATTCGTGGGTTGACCCACGTTCACTGTTTAGAAATCAAGAACAGGGGAAAACAAAATTCAAAATAACAACCCCTACCTAGAAAAAAAGTATCAGTCAATGTCGAGGTTCAATCATCATTTCCAATCCATTAAGAGACATCACAATTTTTCATCTCGTTGACCATCGATCTGTGAACTTTCATCATTGGTGATTTTCCATTCTTCTTCAATCATTTCTCACCAACAAAATTCCTCCAGATCCTCAAAACAATCTCTGAGGTCGTCCCCTGATCTCGTATCTCTGTTAATCAACTTAATGGAGGAAATACATTTCACTGTTTCTATTACGCAGAGTTGCATCTTCATTACACTATTTAATTTATGAAATGAAATATTTTCCTCATCACTACATTATAGAAAAACATTTTTAAAATAAAATAAACTATTTATGTTTATTTTATTTTCCCTTAAAATGCTTGAAAAATAAATTTTACCCTCAACCTGTGCAAGTCGAGGTTAGTCCCCACCTAAGAAAATCACACCCACTTGAGCTCAAAGATACTCCCGGATTTCCAATTCAAGTTACTGCTTATGAGATGTAAGGTTTTTTAAATAAGATAATCATTATTTAAATTATATTATTTAGATTCATGTCCCAAAAAAATACTTTCCACAGTTGGCCCTTATCGGCCAATATTAGTCTCTACTAAAGGAATGCAAGCCCTCATGAGCTCAACAGTGGTCTTAGATTTTCAATTAGAGGAACCATTTTTGAGTTATATGGATGTGAAAAATAAAATAATTTTATTTAATTATTTAATTGGCGGTTATTCAATTTTTAGTTTTTCTCGCTGGAGGCCGTGTCGACTAAACTTAAGTTTCTCCTAGGGTAAATCAGCCATTCTGGACATAACAGTGCCATCAAATTTCTGATCTATGCACCCATTTAAGAGTTATTCTACTCTTTTAGGAAGACTTATCAGGTGTTCTATTAAAAAACATACCATTTTTTGATAGGCCATTTTAGGTATATCGTGCCTCAGCATCGCACGCCGTCTTAACCCCTGGTCTAAGAGTTTTCCCATAACTTTTCAAAAAATAAAACCATGAAAATATAAGTCATTACATAGTTTGAAATGATATTTATTACTACAAATCCCAAATTACATATGAATCATTTTCATAAATTATCTAGACAATATGAGCATGTTTTCTCAGTTTTTGATGAGTGAAACCATTTTAACTAAAATATTAAATTTAAAGAGTTTATGAGAAATTTGATTCACACTGAGAATACTTTGTATCAGATTGAGGTGCATCTAATTCCTAAAAATTAAAAATGACTTATGTATCATTTTACTAAAGTATAAAAACAAAAAAATTGTGTTTTCTCAATTTGGAGTATTTCTATTTTCTTTTTTACTAAAACTAGTGTCCATTTTTAATGAAATGACACACTTGAAATCATACCAGTCACACTGTGCATTGGATTGAGGTGTATATAATTTATACATATTCTAAATGACTTATAGATAACATTAATAAAGTATCCGAACTATTTGAATGTGTTTTCTTTATTTTGAGTATGTCACTTGTCTTTTTTACTAAAATTTTATGTTAAACTCGAAACATGTGCTTTGAGTCATTTCGGTCACATCATTTACAATTTGACGTGAGACTAATTTATAATTATAAAAAATTACTTATGAATAATTTTCGTAAATTATTCATTCAAATAGAGTGTGTTTTATTTGTTTTTAGTGAGTGATACTTTTTGAACTTAAATATCAATTTTAAACTAATAGCGAACACTTTGAGTCATAATTGGAACCTCATGTATCAGATTGAGGTGAGGCTAATTCCTAAAAATCGAAAATGAGCTATGGATCATTTTAATAAAGTATAAATATAATCAAAATGTATTTTCTTGGTTTTCATATTTCCTGTTGTCTTTTTAACTAAAATTAATGTTCAATTTTAATTAAAAATACACTTAGAGTCATACCGATAACACCATACATCAGATTGAGGTGAGTCTTATTCTTACACATCCCAAAAGACATATGGATCATTTTACTAAATTATAAAAACAATATTAATTTGTTTTCTACGTTTTTATTATGTCAGCTATCTTTTTTACAAAAATGTCATTTTAAAATGGAAACACACACATTGAGTCATAATTATCACATCGTGTGTCAATCTAATGTGAGACTAATTACTACATGTCACAAATGAATTATGATTTTTTTTCCAAAATTATCAAGACAATACAATCATCTTTTCTCATTTTTTAGCTAGTGACACTTTTTGAACTAAAATATCAATTTTAAAGTGATAATGGATACTTTGAGTCATAACAGGAACATCATGTATCTCATTGAAGTGAGACTAATTACAACATGAAAAAAATTACTTATAGATCATTTTCTATAAGTATCAAAACAATGAAAGTCAATTTTCTTGTTTTTGAGTATGTTAGATTTATTTTTAACTGAAATTAATGTCAATTTTAAATAAAAAGGCACACATTGAGTCATACCGATCCCACCAGAAATTATATTGAGGTGCGAATGATTTATACACATCCCAAAGTCTCAAAAAGTACCAAATTTCATTGTTTCCATGATTTTATTTTCCTTTTTTTTGGAGAAATTCCAACACTACATATGGAGTCAATGTTTTTAGCCGAAAAAGGCTTTTTCGGATAAGAATAAAAACTCAATATGCAGTGTTGGTGGTTTTATAACGAAAGGAAATGGAAATCCTGGAAAAATTAGAAGAAATGAACATGTTATATCTTTTTTGTTATTTTTTAGACAGTTTAAAGAAAAATTTGACTTCCCAAAAGATTGGTGAGGAAAACTAAATATGTATTTGATATAAATAAGGAGGATTTTAAATTAAGAAAAATAGATAAAATGATGAAAAATGAATGAAATGTGTATTAGAAAATCACATTTTTACAATGGATTTATGAATTCTTGACCCATTTCCTTATTTCCATTATTTCAGTAATAGCCTCGAAGTCCAGTCTTTCATGAGAATGGGAATCTTTGAACAAATCACCACAACTAAAAAAAACAATCCACTTCTATAAGAAAACAATTCATATGCGAGTAATAATAAAATGAAATAAATAGAAAAATGAAACAATACATTAATTATATGGACAACGATTTTAATATAAAGTCATCAAGATTACCCCTATGATTGATTATAGGTGGCATCATTGATCATTCTACATAGGTAGTGGAGGAAAATTTAAGGAACGTGATAAATGATGAAACTATAGGGGTGAAAAGGTTTTGAGTGAGAAGAAGTATGTGGATGTTATGGTGAAAAAGGAATGAATGATGGAAAAAACATTCTAAAATAAATGAAATATTTATTGAATAATGAAAATTAAATCAAAATTTCATAATAAGTTTTTTTTAGTAAAATAGAGAATGTATATTATTACATTACCTTTACATCTTCCTAAAAGGGTTCCTTCATTATAGTATATTTTTCAATGGTATTGGTAAAATAATCACATGTAGATTAAATTGTCTAAATGATTATTCAATAATTTAATTTAGATTATGTTAATGCAGTAGAGAAGATATAATATTATGAGGACAAACATAGTATATTAAAAAAATTACCTTCTCATTGAACTATCTTTATTTTTTTAAATTTTTTTAGGGATTTGGATTCTCTATCAATGATCCAAATCCCATATTTGTGGTCCCCTCTAACATGTAATACATTATCTACATTGGGACCAACATGAAATAATTATTATATCCCAATGGAAGGGTCATACTCTATTGAATTTTAATCTGACACAACATTTGTTTTAGTCATTAGTAATACCATTAAACAGTTCTGTTTTTCTTGATCAAAGGCAAAAAATACTTGCACAACTTATGATTCCATTATGAATGACTCATATTTTCTTCCTTATACACAGAAATTATCTTTAATAAACCCAGTTCATACACTTTCACTAAACTCTTATTATCATCCCATTTGCAATAGAAAATATGCACTCGAAATGTTGTATAATACAACATTTATATCTGTTTGATGTTGCAAAAAATATGACATATTTTCATAAACTGGATTTCTATCCCTGTAAATAAAATTTTCCATTGCTTATACCAAAATTATAACCAAAATATCTTCATCATGTTCTTTTGTATAGAACATACAACCATTGATTATAAAACTAGTGTATGTTATAAAATTTTCATTCGGTCCCCTAGCTTTCCATAAAATCCATTTTGTAAATAAATTTTTATTTTTAGATAACTCTTTATAAATCTGATCTCAGAAGAATCCACTAAAATATTTATTATATGTATTTGATACCCATTCTTAAGCCCTTGATTGATTCAAATCTCTAATAATTTTCTTTTTGGGATTCAATGTATGAATCCATATCATCAATATTATATAAAATGTAAAGGTTAACTTTACCACCTCTATTAATATAATTGTAACAACATCTATTCCTCAAATCCCTTAACCCATAAGCTTCCCATTGTTATAAGACTTTTGGAGACTTATTTGGTAAACATATGATAGGCAATCGGTACATAATTCAACAGATCCTTCAAAAATATAATGTTTTATAACAAAAACTTAAAGTAAAATTCAATTCTTGACATACCATTTGAAAATATTAATAAACCATTCAATGGAATAATGGTGGGGAGAACATATCTAATTCACATAATATGATCACAACCCTAAATCTTGATTGGAAACTTCATCAGGTCAATACCTTTACTGCATATGGATCTGAAAAAGAAGTACAGTCTGATTAATGTATACTATACATTTTTAGGCAGAATTCAACAAAAAAGAAACATGAATAAAATCTGGTATAAAAACAAGAAATTCAAATGATTTTAGTCCTTGTGACATCAAATTATTCATTGAAATGACATTATTTATATTTAATGAATACCCATCTAGAACTTTTCCACTATTAAAGAAAATATAAAGTATAAAATTTTCTTTTTGAGATAGAGTGTAAGCTGTTATAGGAAGAAAAATTCATCACGTAACCTTCATTAGTTTGAACTCTTCCCTTATAACCATGTCAATCATGTCCAACCTAGCCTTGAGGACAAATTTCATTTTCCTATGAAAATTTTGTAACATAAAAATAACATTACCAAATACCTTTTTTTCTACATGAATTTCATCAAGAAAATGTATTACATAAAAACAATTCAAAGAAAACTGAGTTATTCTTCCAACCTATTTTCAAAAGGTTATTATAAAATGGTTTACCAAAAATAGTTTCAATATATTTTACATTATCAACCAATTTATCACCCACTAGTGGAGATAATGTTGTACCTTGTTCGATATTCCCATAGAATATTTTCATATTGGATCAAGTTTTATGTCTTGAAGGAAAAAATTTCCAATATAATAATAATAAAGTCTTCGAGGAATGGTTTAGGAGAACTTTGTGTGTGAATTACTCACAAATGGGACACCCCAACATTCCTTTAATATTATAGCTTGATAAATTTTCATAAGTGGAAAGTAATTTATAGTCTAATACTACATGGAACTCAATGTGAATTCTTCAATTTTATGAGTATCATACATTGTAACACCTATATCCAAAATCATTTTTAGATATTTAATCAATAAATCCAAATAGACATCAATATCTTTACCTATTTTATTTGGTCCAAATATAAGCAGATACAACATAATGTATTTACACTTCATGAATAACCATGGTGCAAAGTTACAATTTATCTACATGAAAGACCATTTAATATTATTACTAATTTATACACTAAAAAATTTATTCCATATATAGATAAATATAGATGAAAGTTTCTCAGCTCATTTCAGA
The DNA here is from genome assembly GCA_963277665.1 of Viscum album. Lineage (NCBI taxonomy): Eukaryota > Viridiplantae > Streptophyta > Magnoliopsida > Santalales > Viscaceae > Viscum > Viscum album. The sequence continues at coordinate 285,495,517 of OY728136.1, read as the reverse complement.
ATTTAGGATACTCGTAATCTACTTTCTTCCACTGAGAAAATCTGTGGGATGAAATAAGTTCCCATATTTAATTATTATATTTTCATTCCACGTCAATTGTCTCAATGTTTCTTAGCATTCATGTAGTATTTGAAACCATGGAATGATAGGAAAGTTCCATAAAACTTTTGAAGGAATTGATTAATTTTTATTATATTGATTCACACCATACTTAGTGCATTTTATGAGTGATTAATGGTTCTTGTGAAACAATATGAAATAATTTTGAAAATCATGTATCTTTCAGAGATAATAACCATTGAACATAGAATTAGTTTATCTTTATATTTTCGATATGGTAGTTCACTTTCTTGTGGTATCATATTTTTCATGAGACCAAGTAGTTTTTTAAATATGGTGTCACTCCATTCGCTACCATCTTTCAAATTATATAACTTCAATATAGCTGAAAATGTTTTGTATTTAGGATAATAAGTATACAATGGTCTCTTAAAACATATATTTAACTTCTCAAACAACATTGAAAAATAAAAAATATCATCTTCAATTTCTTTTTTCAATTCTTATACTCTATATATATCATTATTTACATTAGTATTCATATAAAATGATCCCCAAACTGCAGCATCGCCCTAATTAGTGTCCACATTCAAATTTTCCCCATGTTTAGTCCAAAAGTTATAGCTATAATATATTCTATTATGCATAAAATTTTCTTCCAACTCTTCCAAACTAATTTTTCTTGAATAAAAATAATGTAAACACATATGATATATTTTAGAATGTTTTTATACAAGATCTATTACAAACATGATGAACTCTTTAACTCAATATTCAAACTATTTTCTCAAATGATTAGCATGCATATGTTTTAAATTAATATCCATACTATTGGGTTCATAAAATATTCATTTTATATAATAAATAAATACACATAAGAAATTCGTTATCAAAGGATAAATTTATAGATAATTCTAATAAGGAGAACCCAACATTTGATTATATCAAAGAATCCAGTATGCATTGAAGAAAATGGGTAATTGAATTTAAGAAAAGAATTACTCTACTACGGTAAGTGTTATCCTTGGAATTCATATAAAGGTGAAAGTTATTGAAATATATTATCTTTATCATCTTCATCTCCCAAAATGTTATTTCATTTTGTGGTTTGAGACTCATCCTCCATCTCTTGTGAACATGAACCTGTATTGATTGAAATAATATAAGCAGTAGTTATCATTGGGATTAATACTACTTAGTTTATTTTAAGCTACAAAAAAAATATCCCGGATGAGTCTAAAGTAAAAAATTGTAATAATAACTATTAGGAAGATAAAGGTAATGAGGATGAAAATTTAACACCATTATATTCTATAAAAGGGGTAATGCCTCCATTTTGTGAGGATTACAGCATTGGAACTATTTATTAACTCACATCCTATTAAAGGTGATATTTTTTGGGGAAAACACATTCTTATCTATGATTAAAGGGGTATCATAGGGGACATGATATGATATAATAATCCTTAGGGCCTATATGAATTATATATCTATAGGATAAATTATACTTTTAATACTTTCAATTCTTTAGAAAATACTAGTCCTATCTCTCTTGAAATGATTCATCAAATGTTTCTTAAATATTATAATCAAATAAAAATATAATATAACAAATTAAATAGTAATAAAAACCCAAAATATGGGAAACATGAATAATAAACACTCATTCCATCAAACAGAAGATAAAAAAATGTATTGATAAAACATTTTAATAAATAAAGAGTTATTTCACATACCAAGATTTCAATTAGAGATTTCTAAGGGTGGAACCAATACATGTAGACCTTAAATGATGAATACCTAAAAATATTTTATAATAATTATTACAATAAATATTTAATTTGATAAAATCCTTCTATTTTTTTGGAACATGTGATATAAAAACTTAAGGAATTATTACATTTATTATTAATGGTATATCGAATATCATTAATCCCCATAAATTCTCTTAATAAATATTTCCACCTTCATAACTAATATTTTATTGATTGAAGACACTTATAGACAATTTAAATATTATTGGGTAATTTAATATTCCAATTTATAACAATACTCATGAAGAATATTATATAATAAAAAAATAAAACATTAGTTAGAAAAATAAATAAATAATTATAACCAAATAAACAATACAAAAAAGAAGCCACATTATAATTGATCAATATTAAATTTGGAGTAAGTAATAAATAATATACATGTAAATAGTAGTAAGTGAATCATATGTGATCTTGGGAAATTCCAAAACATCCCATGAGGTGACTCTGGATATACTTTGGTTGGAACCACCTATAAGCAAGATGACGAGTTCCTTTGTTTATAACCTACTAGAGACCCACAACTAGGTTACCTTATTGGAATCCCATATGAACTTTGATATATATTGGGACCCATAAAATCTAATTTGTACTACATTGTATCTATCTATCATCCCTCACTAAGATGGATATAATCTCTAAAATGATAGACATGGGGGGTTTCGTCACATTTTCAGAAAATGTATCAATCAAAAATCAACATAACCCTAATATGTCTATTCAAACGTCCTTATAAAAACCATTAGTAAAATCTCTGTATTTAAAATAAAAAAACCTACCTTATAAAAAATAATATAGAAAACTTATATAGATGGTGATATGTTTTTAAAAAAACCATTTCATTGTACCAATAAGGACATAATACTTGATAATAATACTAATTTTCAATGTAAAACTTCTTTCTTTCAATATTATTCAATATAATAATGTGAGAATCAAAGAATTTTTTCCAATTTTCAAACCTTCCTCAAATTATTAATGTTAAAAAACACACATTAACAGTCTCTCTTGGAATATATATTTGAATCCAAGAAAATAATTATTGTATACTTTCTTGAATGATTCCTATCTATATTTAATATGACTATATACTTACATATATTGATGAAATAATATGTTCATATATATATATATGTATAAAGATTATAAATCGAATATATATATTTTTATGTTCATATAGGATATTAAGAAAAAAATAAAAGAGATAAAATTCGGGACACTTAACATAAAATAAAAATCTCATTGTAATACAACTTAAGCTTCAGAATAGAAATAACCCAAACAAACCACAAATAAAATTCAATAAATCTTTACATGAAATGCTTCTCGATTGTTTAAATAAAAATATTGTGTGGAATTCTAACAAACACTTCATGTGCATTATTTACATGGAAGGTCATTCAGAACATTTAAACTTGACACGCTATAAGGATGAAATCGATGTCTTGAATTATTAATACACTATAAGACAATAATTAAACCCCTTAGAGGGTCAATAAAAACAAAAAATCATAGAAATACACAATCATAAATTAAGTATATAAGGTAAATCATCAATGGATATTGAATAAAAAGTGATAATGAATGAAAAAAGAAAATAGATATCACCAAACAAGCAATCAACAAGTTAAGAGGGGGAGAAAATAAAATACCTCATATTGAAGCTTTAAATCATCCAATAGAAATTAGAGATATCTCCAAACCTAGAATTTGTTCAAACCATGGATTTTTTCGACCCATGGATCATTTGAGTCCTGTATTTGAGACTTGGGATTGCTTGATCCCCTATTTGAGCCACGATTTCAGCTAGGATTTAATGAGGATGAGCACCGACATTAGGTGACTTCCATTGAAAGCATTGGATATAATAACTGGTTCATGACTGGTTAGGATTCTTCAAATTGTTTAGGAAACTTTTATCAGTGTTTAAGTAATTAGTGGGGATAAAATGAATCTTTATCTGCACTAAAAAAGAACTAATAAAGATTAATTTTATTAGCTCTTATTACTCAAGTGCTGGTAAAGGATTTATAATTATAATTATAAATATTTTTTTTCATAATTATATTTATATAATTATATATATATATACATATTTAATAAATATATATAAATATAAATATAGTAAATATGTTCCTTATTTAAATATATTTTTTATAATTTTATAATTATTTAAATTTAAATTTATTTATTTTTAATTATATATAGACATTTTCTTAAAAAATATTTATATCTTTATATTTGTTTATATAATTATATATATTTAATATATATATATATATAAATATAGTAAATATATTAAGTATTTATAAAAATTTATTGAATTTTTTTAATCATTTTAATATATATAATTAATTATTTATAATTATATTAACATTATTTAAAAAAATTATATTTACTTATTTATAATTATAAATACATAAATATATAATAATAGTAAATTTACATTTATAAATATATTTATTTATAAATATATATTAAAAAAATATATTTTTAACATTATCAATGAAACTTTAATCTTATGTCCATGCATGTTAAAAATGAGTGTAATTTAATAATTTAAAATGAATGAAATTGAATAATTAAAAATGAGTACACATTAGCAGCAATGAAAAATGGATATGTTTTACAAATTAAATATAAATTATTTAAAAATAATTGATATATATTGAATACATATTGAAAATATTAATTCATAGTCAATAAATAAATATATAAATAAATAATAGAAAATTACTATGTTAAAAAAATAGAAAATAAAATATATAAAAATTGAATTAATACATAAGAGTAATAAAATTAATAATAAATAAATAAAATTTATGAATTAAATTCATGATATTTTAAATGTATCATGTGATTATTAAATTCTAAAATGAAAACTAAAATTTGAATAAATTACATAATTATTAGGTGTATGTGTTTCTATAAAAGATATAATAATTATGTATATATTTGTGTATATGTGTTGTATATAAAAATGAATTAATTTTTGTTATTATATGAAATCGATATCACACATGTTTGATATAAATTAAATTGAATAATCAAATGATGTTCAATTGTATCCAAAACTTGAAGCAATTAATTAGTATTTTTAATTCATATTAATCTTTAATTATAAACCACTCTTCACTAATATAGGAATCAAGAATATTTTGTATTATATAAATCATATATTGATATACAGTCATATATATATATTTAATATATACTATTTATTAATATTATTGATAATTATTTAATTAATAAAATGTTTTTTTCTTAATTTACTTATTTTTAATTTTAATTTGTTTCGAAATTTTATTTTAAATATATCTATAAATTTCATACATACTATTTATTAGTATTTATAATTTATATAGTGTATATTAAATTTATTCATTTTTGTCAATCATTATTTAATTAATAATATTTTCTTTAATAAAGTCAGTTTTATTTTTTATTTATTTAATTATTTCATTTTATTTTACAGCTTTATCAGTGCTAAAAATGCATGGATATTGGATCTCTTTATCAGTGCTAAAAATAAACTACTGATTAAAGGTACCCTTTATCAACACTAACAGTAAAGCGCTGATAACTGGTGCCTATAATCAGTGCTAAATAAAAGTGTTGATATAGGATACCATTTATCAGGGCTAAAAATAGTACTGTTGAGGGGTAACTTTTATCAGTGCTAAAAAACTAATAAAAGGTACCATTTTGTATTACTTGTTTTAGCATTTATAAAAGTTCCTTTTATGATCACTTTTTCCAAGCACTAATAAAGGCTATCACAGTTAAAATAATGTTCTGCAATAGTGGATGACAAGAATGATTTTATTTATGTGGTTGTTTATCACTTCCATTTCATATTATATATATATTAACATATATTTTTTATTATGTTAGGGACCTAATGGTGATATCCTATTGAGTCATTTTCTAGCTCCCTACACATGTACCCTCATGGATGTGGAGAGCTTATATTTGGAATGCATGCCAAGGAATGTTCCCTATCTTTGATGAGAACATTGTGCTAGCTCTAGGGGTTGTATATATAGTTACATGGTGAATCCAAAGACCCACATTGGTGTGAATTGTATTTATTTATTCCATTTATAGCTATGTACTGTATAGGATTGTTCAATTTGGTGGTCTTTTTCTAATGTATTACTATAATACATGACTTGAGTTTAATTTATTATTGCATATGTATATTATTTTTAGTCCATCATTCCATTTTGATTCTTTATTATGAGGATTTTCGTATCGGCAATGAAATATTATATTATATTTTAGTGATTTTGTGGCAGGATAATATATCGAACCACATATTTCATTCGTGATTTTTACAACAGTTTGATGAGATAAAAAAACACAACAATTATAAATTCTGTACTTGAATGGTTTTGTGTGTTGGGGAAATTATATTTATCCAATATGAATATAAATGAAAATTTAACAATTATTTAAATCTATATTCATAATTCCCTTAAATAATTTATATCATTAATGTACTTATAATAACCAAAAGTTATACATCAAAGAAAGGGTGTACAAAAACCCAAGGGGAGGAATAATTGGAAAGAATATGCTACATGAATCAATGTGAGTACATGGGTGATTATAATTATCAATAACATATCATATGTAAAGAATAATAATTATAAGATAACAAAAATAATTTGAGAATACCTGTAATATGGTGTATGTATAATAATTAAACATCACAACATTTTGAAAAAAACACCTCACATAAAATGTGGTAAAATCTAGAAACATACTCACACATATTATATGTATACAAAGAGTTTCTTCATAGAATGTGTACAAAGATAGCATTGTGTTGACACATAACATACATAATATCATAATATATATTGCTTTATCTAATTACTTATAGTGATATTTAATTTTGGCCTCCTCCCATACATTATATAATACTCATAATCTTGCATGTCACACTAAAAGGAAGCATTTATCAATCATAAACATAATACAATCCCATGAGAAAAGAACGAGTTTCATAATTTCATAAGGAATATATTGATGAATAAATCATGGAGTTTCTTTAAAATAAGATGGGAATGACTATTTTTTGTGTTTTTAAGGGACACATTAATAAGTAAAATTTCATAATTCAGGGTGTGGAGGAGAGTCTACATAATAAGCGAAGTGAGTTTTTGAAAAAATAATTGATTTAAAATCAAAAAGGTCTCTTGGAATTTGTAACACCCCAAGCTTCCATGGTACACATCTCTTTGAATAATACAGTAGTGTGTGTTGTATGCAGCTTCGAGTTCTAACACACGCCACAACCAATCAAAGTAGCCGTTATGAATAGTAATACCTAATTTTTGAAATTTTATAAATTTTATCTTGCCAAATGGACTTCGCTTTTGGATTCGGAATATCGAAATTAGCCTATGTTGAATTTTTGGTATTTTTCTGAGAACTTCCAATTTTCTATGAATAGTGAAAAATACATAAAAACAACTTTTTTAATCAAAATAATTTATAGTGATAAATTATAATATTTAGTGGTTTTAAAGTATAATTAGAATATATTTTTACCATTTTATCCAATGGTTTTCATTAGAATTAATTTCACTTTGAAATTGGACATAAACAATTGTCAATCTTTTGATATATATTGTTTCTTAAAAACACGCTATTTGTTGTGACAGTGGGAATTAATTATAAAATTAATTAATTCAAGTTATATGTTTGGAATTTTTTTAAATAGAAATAATTTTTTAATTCGGAATATCAATTATAGCTTAGGGAGAAATTTTGGCATTGTTCTGAAAAACTTCAATTTTTGATGAATAGTGAAACCACTAAGTGGTAGTTAAAAAACTGATTTTTCGTTTAAATGAAACATTACCACTTCTGTGACTTGATTTTCAAAAATCCGACATACATGGTTGTAATTAAGAAATAAAATGTGGTTCATTGGGATTAAAATAATTTTTTGGTGAATAATAACTTTTAAGTTTAATTAATCGCGATTAAAGGTAATTAGTGAAATTTAAGGTAAAAATAGTATTATAAAAATATGGAATGACCTTTAAACTTGTCCTACCACTATTGGATGTGTCATGGAAGACCAGGAAAATCCATGGGTCAACTTGGGGACCCCATGGAGCCACTTTGGTAGGAAAAGGACATAAATAACTTTTTATTTAATGTTAAAATAAAAAGGTCACAAACAAGAGTTGTTTTACTAAAACAATTTTTAAATGGGGTTATACAAGTCATATTTTTGACTATAAATATTAATTAGAAATATAAAACGATTTTCAGCATCATGATATTTTTTTTATAATTTTTATACATTAAATAAAGTAAATTATTGATGACACCATGATGATGCAACGATTACCTCATTAATTAACGATTTAAATAAAATGAAAAGATAATGTAAAATACAAGGCTTAAAATTTTCAAAAACCTATTGTATGAGTAGATTGCGAACCCTTATCACCTTACCCTCGAAATATATAAGTTTGGGACCTTTAGAATCCGAAAACTTATTTCATAATAAAGTAACATTTCAATCATTCCAAGAGTGCCCCTCCTCTCCACTTATAAAGGCCCCCACCACTACCACCTTACTTAGACTTTCAAAGCCTTTTGGCTTGGCCAAAATCTGCCCAAATACTCTCCAAACTTCCATCCCTTACTCTTAGAAGCCTCACCTTGGGAAGAAGTCTTCCCAAGGATGCCTTTGGCTCAAATCAAAAAGAGTTACCCGATTTTAAGGTAATGTCTTCTCCTAATGTTGTTCTATTTTATTTTGCTCTTCCAACCCCTTAAACTCTTTTTATTACTTTCTTTTGTAACAAAAACAGTATCTAAAATATACTAGGATGTTTTTATGATAATTTTTTGGTTTACACTTACACACACCTTCGTCTAAAGGTCAAAGAACATACTGTTTCTGTGGGTGGCGAAATAATGCCTCAAGAAATGATGATTGTTCAATATTCTTTTAACACCACTAATGGTGGCAATTTTGATGACACTATTTTTATATATGATATATAATATGTTTATGTTTTACTTAATCTTCTGTATTTTTCATTTATGGAATACCTTTATGATTTCCATTATGGGTAAACGTGATAATTTCATTTTAGGAAGTGCGGACTACCGACCCCTCAAAGTGCTTTGAATCGTTAATGCCATATGTGGGATGCATAAAGGATGGTGTAAATGGTATTATAGATTATATTATACTGGAATTATATTATAACTTTATATAATTATAACTCCATTCCATTAAATATGAAATGGAAATGAAAGTAGCGTTCATGCGTACGTACGGCTTACCGTCTCCATGAACGGTGCATTTCATTTATTACCTCTAAATGTTATGTAATATTATAAATGAATGTATATACTGAATATATATTATGTATATGATATATAAATCATTAATATAATTATGGATATAATGGATATTTTACCACATGAACAACGTGTAATTATAAGAAGTTTATTTTTGACTCAAGTACCTAAGATCGAAAAAACGACCGTTATAAACTTAAATAATTACATAATGTTCATGACATGGTAAGAAGTGATATAAAAGGAATAATGAACTTGAAAAAGGTTCTTAATAAGGTAGAGATTAATTCTAGGTTATTATTCAGGAGATCAAAGAACGGTCGAGTGAATTCGAACACGAGGTAAGGGAACGTCTTAACCCAATTTCTATTCTTTGGGTTAGTCTCCTACTTTCAAATTATGTCATGATATTATTATGTCCTATCTTGTATTTGTACTTTATTTATGTTTAGTTATAGTGAATACACATAATAGATCTACTTTATTTAATAAAAATGATCTTTGTAAGGGTCTTCGTCTCAATCTCCTTTCATTGAGGCATATTTTGTTTTATACACAACTTTATTTTATACGATGTATAAACCCCTTTGAATTTTACATTTATTTAAAAGGAATCTTTTTTATACAAAGCATTTTACTAAATGAAGAAAAGGGAATGTTTTTCTTGCCGTACATATGCGGCAACAATGACTTCTCCGCCGCTGTGACCATTATTTGAGTTTCAGCTTCCTCTACAAGCCATAACTTTTTTTTAAATGAAAAATAAATACAAAGTTTTAATTTTCTTTAATTTTGGTATTGAAAATGGTTTTGAAAGTGTTTTTATTATATCAATGTGTTGTATTGATATCTTTTGATTGAAATGTGGAAATGTTATGTTTCCTTTATGCATGTTTTATGTGACATGATTATGTTATGGTTTATGATATGTTTAAACCTGTTCATATGAGGAATGAATTGGACTTAATAAGTGATGGGTGGAGCCAGCTATAGCTCCTCGATGCATCGGTAGGTCTCATGAGACAAACTTGTGTCTTGGCACGAGGCCTTGACAAAATCTTATTTGTGGTCTCGGCATGAGGCCTTGGCTATGTGGTTATGATAGTCTAGCATTATGCATTCCATCATTATAAAAGTGGTTATTGATATTTCATGTGATTATTCGACTAGTAGAATATCCTTGTGAGTAAGTAAATGGAATTATTTAATTTTATTTTTCCCATATTATGCTGAAGTTAATGTTTAAAAAGGCTTTTGTTTTAGTTATAAATTGCCTTAAATGTTAATGTTTATTTTCGAAAGCTTCTGCAATATTGTTATCCTTACTGAGCATCTGAGCTCACCCCTTTCAATGTTTTAATATTTTCCAGGATGTGAAGAAGTATTTTATGAATGACCTGTAGGGATAGTCAGAAAGCGATATGAGTGTGGACTATGAATACCATGTTATTATAGTTTTTTTCACTTTATGATGTAATGAAAGGCTTATGAATGTATCTAGTGTTTCCAAGGATACTAAACTAATCGGTCTTTCGAGACTTGATCTTTTGTGATCATGACAATGTTACACAATAATGCACTGACTTCGGGCAACTGGGGTCAGGGCGTTACAGTTGGTATCAGAGGCAGTTTAGTACTAACCTTGGAAGCTAGATTTAGATAAACTCGGATTAGAGCACATAGACCAAAGATAGACTTTGAGGATTAGTATAGAAGAACTTCCTAGAATTTTGGTATTATAGAGATTTTGTGAGTTTTCCGAGCAATACATCCCTGTCTGGATACGAGTAGGTAGAGGTGGCTCTGGAAAAGATGTACCTAGGGGTAAAACCCAAAAACACCGCTTTGAGCTAGACTTGAATGGGAACTGGTGCACGACAACAGGCCTTGCTGCACTCTTGGTTACGACACTCCTAGGGGATATGATTAGGATAATTCTCATTTTCTTTACAAACCACTATGAAGGGTTATGAGTATATACTTCTTCAAAGAAAACATTTTTATGGATTATATCCATAAATAGTTCAATTTATGTTAAGTATTTTACAAGTATGGAATTATGTATTTTTATTCATAAACTAATCTAGTTTATGCCATTGTTTAGAAATGGCGCCTAGTGGAAGGAATGGAAACCGTTTCAATGCATGCACTCCGTGTAGATATTTCCCTCCTGCTCAGGATAATTATTGTGGATCTAGAGATACAACTAGTGCTGATCAACTTATTACCATACTGGGACAACTCACTCAGGTTATGAATAATAACCTTACTCGTATAGAGCACCCTGATCCGCAACATGGAGGATCAATGTTAGATCGCTTCATGAGGCAACAACCGCCAAAATTTAATGGGGGTAAAAATCCATTAGTAGGTGAGCAATGGATAAACTCCTTAGAGAAAATATTCCACGCCTTGTGGAGTAGTGAAAGGGAGAAGGTTTTCATGGCAGTCTACCGCCTCACTAGAGATGCCGATCAATGGTGGTCGCTGATTCAAAACACAAAGGAAGATGATGAAGTATCAAATATGGAATGGAGAGAGTTCAAAGATATTTTTTTAGAAAAATACTTTCCACATGACCATCGAGTAGATATGGAAAGGAAATTTCTGAGTTTGAGGCAGAAGGAGGATGAGAATGTCGCAAAGTATGAGGCTAACTTTACAAGGTTACCGAGGCGTGCTATAGATTATATACGTAACCCAAGAAGTAAGATTGATCGTTTCTTTGATGGGTTAAAACCGTTTCTCCATCAAGCATTAGTCTCAAAAACCTTCTCATCATATGAAGATATTGTCTCATGTGCTATCAAGACGGAAAAAGAATTCTCTAAGTCTTATGACTTTAAAGCAAAGCAAAAAAAGAAGAGATCTTCTGATCAATCTAGAAATGGAAATAAGGGGAAGAAGGGAAGAGTTGAATATCAGTCCTGCAGTAAATGTGGAATGAAACACCCCGGTACTTGCTTAAAGGGAATGGGAGTCTGTTACAAGTGTGGTGAAAAAGGCCACCAAGCTAATGATTGCAAGGGAAAGAAAGTTGTTGTCAATGTGGAATGCTATAATTGTAGAGAGATGGGGAATTATGCAAATGAATGTCCTAAGCATCAGGGGAACTTAACTCAGAAGAGGCCAAGGGATCAAGTCCCAGCATATGCTATCACTCCTGCTGAGGTTGAAGCTCCAAAAGACGTGGTGGCAGGTAATTTAATGGTTTCCTCATGTTTCGAAAATGCATTATTTCATTCTGGATCATCGCATTGCTTCATATCTTCTCAGTTTGATTAGAAAATTAGATATTTCCAGTTTGATTTAACAAGAGAATTGTCAGTCAAAACTCCTAATGGAAGTATTATTGCAACAAAGTTTTGTGAATCAGTTCCCATTAGAGCACATAACTGTTCTTTATCCGCTGATCTCATTGTCATACCTATGATTGAGTTTGATATAATCCTCGGTATGGATTGGATTTTGGACTATGATGCAATGATTTATTGTAAGAAGAAGGAGGTTACGATTTTTGATGATGATGATAAGGAACACCTTATTTTTAGAGCAGAATAATCACCACCTAATTCTTATTTAGACCCACCCCCAGTAGCTCAACTAAATTCAATTATTGGGGAGGAAGAGAGTGAAATGACTAAGGGCGAGGAATGTAATGCTCAAATAGGGGATGTACCTATTGTAAAAGAATATGAAGATGTGTTTCTGGAAGATTTACCTGGACATCCTCCTGAACGAGAAGTTGAGTTTTCCATTGATTTAATTCCTGGGTCAAGGCCTATATCGAAGACCCCTTATAGGATGGCCACCGTGGAATTAGTTGAACTAAAGAAACAACTAGATGAATTGAGTAATAAGGGATTTATTCTCCCTAGTGTTTCTCTAGGGGGAGACCCTGTCCTTTTTGTTAAGAAGAATGATGGATCTATGAGGTTGTGCGTTGACTACAAGGATATCAATTCTATAACAATAAAGAACAAGTATACCCTACCTTTCATTGATGATTTATTTGACCAATTGCATGGAGCTCAATACTTTTCAATGATTGACCTTCGATCTGGATACCATCAGTTGTGTGTGAAGAAGGAAGACATTCCGAAGACAATATTTCGAACAAGGTATGAGCATTACGAGTTTACAGTAATTCCTTTTGGATTGACTAATGCACCTTCTGTATTCATGGATCTAATGAATAGAGTTTTCAAGGAATATCTAGATGATTTTGTGGTGGTATTTATTGATGACATCTTGGTGTACTCCAAAAGCTACGAAGATCATGAAAATCACTTGCACATTATCTTGAAGACTCTTAGAAGGCATGAATTATATGGGAAGTTTAGCAAGTGTGAATTCTGGCTTCATGAGATTTCCTTTCTTGGCCACATTATCTCTAAGGATGGAATTTCTGTTGATCCTTCTAAGACCAAGGCAATCCAAGAATGGCCAGCACCGATGAGTATAACTGAGGTATGAAACTTTATTGGTTTGGCAGGTTATTATCAACGTTTTTCCAGAAATTTTCCCGATTGGATAACCCATTAACGAAGCTCATACGTACAGGGGTTAAATTTTTCTGGACAAAAGAGTGTGAATAATTTTTTGAAGAACTGAAGAGAATATTAGTCAACACTCCTATATTGACTCTACCATCAGGGAATGATGGTTTCGTTATTTATAGTGATGCATCAATGAAAGGACTTGGTTGTGTCCTTATGCAGAATGATAAGGTTATTGCCTATGCATCACGACAGCTAAAAATTCATGAGCAAAACTATCCTACTCATGATCTTGAGTTAGCTGCTGTAATCATTGCCTTGAAGATATGGAGACATTATCTCTATGGTGAAAAATGTGAGATATATACAGATCACAAGAGTTTGAAATATATTTTCTCACAAAAAGAACTCAACATGAGGCAAAGGTGATGGCTTGAACTACTCAAGGATTATGATTGCACGATACACTACCACCCAGGGAAGGAAAATAAGGTTGATGATGCTTTGATTAGAAAAGATCATGGGGTTTTGAACATGATGAGAGTGGAAAGGGATCCTATTTTCATGGATCTAGTAAAGATGGATATGGGAATCACCATGGAGGGCGAAACATCAAAACTTTTTCAAATGGTTGTCAAACCATCTTTACTAGAAAGGATAAAGAGTTATCAGTCCGATGATGAAGTGTTGAAAAAGAAGATTAATGCTGTGAATGATGGGTGGTTGATGGACTTTGTGTATGAAGATGGAATTTCGAAATTTGGGAGGAGACTCTGTGTTCCCGATATACCTGATTTAAAGAGGGAATTGTTGGATGATTCTCACAGTTCCAATTTCTCTATACACCCTGGGAGCACCAAAATGTATATAGATTTAAAGGGACATTTTTGGTGGGACAACATGAAGAGGGAGATTGCTGATTTTGTGTCAAGATGTATGGTTTGTCAACAAGTGAAAGCTAGAAGGCAACTACCTGGTGGAGTATTGCAACCTCTTCCCATACCTGAGTGGAAATGGGATAATATTACGATGGACTTTTTCATGGGACTACCAAAGACCCCTAGAAGGAATGACGCAATATGGGTCATTGTTGATCGTCTCACCAAGTCAGCACAATTTTTTGCTATAAGGGAAGATCTACCACTTGAACGTCTAGCAAGACTGTATATTAATGAAGTTGTGAGACTTCATGGAGTACCCCTGTCGATTGTCTCGGATTGTGATCCTCGTTTTACATCAAGATTCTAGAAAAGTTTTCAGAAGGCCTTGGATACTGAACTTCGTTTGAGCACTGCTTACCACCCTCAAACAGATGTACAATCAGAAAGAACTATTCAAACCTCAGAAGACATGTTGAGATCATGCTCACTTGACTTTCAAGGAATGAGGGATCAATATTTACCTCTATTAGAATTTTCCTATAACAATAGCTTCCATTCAAGTATTCGGATGGAACCATATGAAGCATTATACGGAAAGAGATGTCGCACACCAACCTGTTGGGATGACGTTGGTGAAAGAAAACTTGTAGGCCTAGAACTGGAGGAGGAAATTATGGAAAAGGTGAAGGTAATCCAAAACCACATCAAAGCAGCTCAAAGTAGGCAGAAGAGATATGCTGACAATCGAAGAAAGGATTTGGAGTTTCAGGCAGGAGATCATGTTTTCTTGAAGGTATCACCATGGAAGGGAGTTATACATTTCGGTAATAAGGGTAAATTGAGTCCCAGGTACATCGGACCCTATGAAATGCTAGAATGAATTGTGGCTGTAGCTTACCATTTGGAAATACCGCCAAGTCTCTCCAAAGTTCATGATGTATTCCACGTATCACTGTTGAGAAAATACATGCCTGACCCAACACATGTACTCACCTATGAGGAATTAGAACTGGAACCCGATATGTCTTATTGTGAATATCCCGTCAGGATTCTTGATACAATAGAACAAGTGCTGAGAAACCGGACGACTCGTTTGGTAAAAGTTCTATGGAGAAACCATAAGATGGAGGAGGCAACGTGGGAACCCAAGGAACTTATGATGAAGAATCACCTGAGTCTTTTTATACAGTGATATTATATGAAATTTCGAGGATGAAATTATTTGAAGGAGGGGAGAATGTAACACCGCAGGCTTCCACGGTACACATCTCTTTGAATAATACAGTAGCGTGTGTTGTACGCAGCTTCGAGTTCTAACACAGGCCACAACCAATCAAAGTAGCCGTTATGAATAGTAATACCTAATTTTTGAAATTTTATAAATTTTATCTTTTCAAATGGACTTCATTTTTGGATTCGGAATATCGAAATTAGCCTATGTTGAATTTTGGTATTTTTCTGAGAACTTCCAATTTTCTATGAATAGTGAAAAATACATAAAAACAACTTTTTTAATCAAAATAATTTATAGTGATAAATTATAATATTTAGTGGTTTTAAAGTATAATTAGAATATATTTTTACCATTTTATCCAATGTTTTTCATTAGAATTAATTTCAATTTGAAATTGGGCATAAACAATTGTCAATCTTTTGATATATATTGTTTCTTAAAAACACGCTATTTGTTGTGACAGCGGGAATTAATTATAAAATTAATTAATGAAACTTATATGTTTGTAATTTTTTAAAATAGACATCATTTTTGAATTTGGAATATCAATTATAGCTTAGGGTGAAATTTTGGCATTGTTCTGAAAAACATCAATTTTTGATGAATAGTGAAACCACTAAGTGGTAGTTAAAAAACTGATTTTTCGTTTAAATGAAACATTACCACTTCTATGACTTGATTTTCAAAAATCCGACATACATGGTTGTCATTAGGATGTATAATTTGGTTCAATGGGATTAAAATAATTTTTTTGGTGAATAGTATCTTTTAAGTTTAATGAATCGCGATTAAAGGTAATTAGTGAAATTTAAGGTAAAAATAGTATTATAAAAATATGGAATGACCTTTACACTTGTCTTACCATTATTGGATGTGTCATGGCCGGCCAAGAAAATCCATGGGTCAACTTGGGGACCCCATGGAGCCACTTTGGTAGGAAAATGACATAAATAACTTTTTATTTAATGTTAAAATAAAAAGGTCACAAACAAGAGTTGTTTTACTAAAACAATTTTTAAATGGGGTTATACAAGTCATATGTTTGCCTATAAATATTAATTAGAAAGATAAAAATATTTCCTACATCAGGATATTTGTTTTATAATTTTTAGACATTAAATAAATTAAATTATTTATGACACCATGATGATGCAGAGATTACCTCATTAATTAACGATTTAAATAAAATGAAAAGACAATGTAAAATACAAGGATTACACTTGTCAAAAACCAATTGTATGAGTATATTTCGAACCCTTATCACCATACCCTCGAAATATATAAGTGTGGGACCTTTAGAATCCGAAAAATCATTTCATAATAAAGTAACATTTCAATCATTCCAAGAGTGCCCCTCCTCTCCACTTATAAAAGGCCCCCACCACTACTACCTTACTCACACTTTCAAATCCTTTTGGCTCGGCCAACCTCTACCCAAATACTCTCCCAACTTCCCTACCTTACTCCTATAAGCCTCACCTTGGGAAGAAGTCTTCCCAAGGAAGCCTTTGGCTCAAACCAAAAAGAGTTACCCGATTTTAAGGTAATGTCTTCTCTAATGTTGTTATGTTTTATTTTGCTTCTCCAACCCCTTAAACTCTTTTTATTCCTTTCTTTTGTAACAAAACCAGTATCTAAAATATACTAGGATTTTTTCATGATAATTATTTGGTTTACACTTACACACACCTTCGTCTAATGGTTAAAGAACATATTGTTTCTGTGGGTGGCGAAATACTGCCTCACGAAACGATGATTGTTCAATATTCTTTTAACACCTCTAATGGAGGCCATTTTGATGACAATATTTTTATATATGATAAATAATATGTTTATGTTTTACTTAAGATTATGTATTTTTCATTTATGGCATACCTTTATGATTTCCATTATGGGTAAACGCGATAATTTCATTTTAGGAAGTGCGGACTACCGCCCCCTCAAAGTGATTTGAATCGTTAATTCCATATGTGGGATTTATAAAGGATGGAGTAAATGGTATTATACATTATATTATACTGGAATTATATTATACCTTTATATAATTATAACTTCATTCCATTAAATATGAAATGGAAATGAAAGTAGCGTTCATGCGTACGTACAGCTTACCGTCTCCATGAACGGTGAATTTCATATCTTACCTCTAAATGTTATGTAATATTATAAATGAATTTATATAATGGATATATATTATGTATATGATATATAAATCATGAATATAATTATGGATATAATGTATATTTTACCACATGAACAAAGTGTAATTATAAGAAGTTTATTTTTGACTCAAGTACCTAAGATCGACAAAACGACCGTTATAAACTTAAATAATTACATAATGTTCATGACATGGTAATAAGTGATATAAAAGGAATAATGAACTTGAAAAAGGTTCTTAAGAAGGTAGAGATTAACTCTAGTTTATTATTCTGGAGATCAAAGAACGGTCGAGTGAATTCGGACACGAGTTAAGGGAACTTCTTAACCCAATTTCTATTCTTTGGGTTAATATTCTACTTTCAAATTATGTCATGATATTATTATGTACTATCTTATATTTTTACTTTATTTATGTATACTTATAGTGAATACACATAATAGATCTACATTATTTAAAAAAAATGATCTTTGTAAGGGTCTTCGTCTCAATCTCCTTTCATTGAGGAATATTTTGTTTTATACACAACTTTCTTTTATACGGTGTATAAACCCCTTTGACTTTTACGTTTATTCAAAAGGAATCTTTTTTATAAAAAGAGTTTTACTAAACGACAAAAAGGGAATGATTTTCTTGCCATACATATGCAGTGACAACAACTTCTCCGCCGTTGTGACCATTATTTGAGTTTCAACTTCCTCTACAAGCCATAACTTTTTTTTAAATGAAAAATAAATACAAAGTTTTAATTTTCTTTAATTTTGGTATTGAAAATGGTTTTGAAAGTGTTTTTATTATATAAATGTGTTGTATTGATATCTTTTGATTGAAATGTGGAAATTTTATGTCTCCTTTAAGCATGTTTTATGTGATATGATTATGTTATTGTTTATGATATGTTTAAACCTGTTCATATGAGGAATTCATTGGACTTAATAAGTGATGGGTGGAGCCCGCTATAGCTCCTCGATGCGTCGGTAGGTCTCATGAGACAAACTAGTGTCTTGGCACGAGGCCTTGACAGAATCTTATTTGTGGTCTTGGCACGAGGCCTTGGCTACGTGGTTATTATTGTCTGGCATTATGCTTTCCATCATTATGAAAGTGGTTATTGATATTGCATGTGATTATTCGACTAGTAGAATATCCATGTGAGTAAGTAAATGGAATTATTTAATTTTATTTTTGTCATATTATACTGAAGTTAAAGTTTAAAAAGGCTGTTGTTTTAGTTATACATTGCCTTAAATGTAAATGTTTATTTTCGAAAGATTCCGCAATATTGTTATCCTTACTGAGCATTTGATCTCACCCCTTTCAATGTTTTAATATTTTCCAGGATGTGAAGAAGTATTTTATGAATGACCTGCAGGGATATTCAGAAAGGGATATGAGTGTGGACTATGAATAGCATGTTATTATAGTTTTTTTTTACTTTATGATATAATAAAAAACTTATGAATGTATCTAGTGTTTCTGAGGCTACTAAACTAATTGGTCTTTCGAGACTTGATCATTTGTGATCATGCCAATGTTATGCAATAATGCACCGACTCTGGGCAACTGGGGTCGGGGCGTTACAGAATTATTCACAATAAATTAAAAACATGTATATCCCTAGAAGAATAAATTGAATTAAAATTAAAATACATTTACATGTTATTTAGAAGAATCATGTTGAAAAGAGAGAGAAAGAGGTGAAAACCCCCAAATGAAAGTGGTGTGTTCAAGAGTCTTGTTAACATAGGTTTGATGTTTTTTTTATATTTACACCTCTTATATAGTACACACGTATTTATTAAAACATTAATATAAATGTATTTTTTATTTATTTTTTAATTTTTGATCAATTATAATCATTGTAATTTATTTATTCTTATTTCATTTAAGATATAATGGATCGATGACACGATTATTTGAAATTTATCATATAAATTTAATTTTCACAATTTTATGTATTTTTTAATTAATTTTTTTTTAAAATTAAATGTAGAAGAAAAAATAAATAAATAAATTTTTATGTTTTAATATTATAAATTATCAACACTAACCATCAATGAGGGCAGTGGTAATTAAATAACTAAAAATAGTCTTATAGGATGATAAAACTGGCCATTAACCGGACATGTCCAAAGGAGGGGGGAGTATATATATTATAAATAATTTAAATATACTATAACATACTAACATAAATTTCATTTATAATTTGTTAAAAGATTTATTATTAAGATAGAAAAAACGATATTAGGATATTATTAAAAAATGAAAAGAAGATGAAGTGGGGTTAGCTGTTCATTGATTCTCACATCCATGTTATGAAACTGAAACCTTGAGGGCTTGGATTTTGAAAACACCAAGACATCCCTAAAGATAATGGGATTTTCAGAAGAAGGGAGTTGGGGATATATTTATCTAATATAATTGAATATTAAGTGATTTTACTAATTAATGGATAGGGAATATATATTTATTAAGGACTTGGTGGTTATTATAGAAAAAACAACAACACCCCCTTAGGTGATTAAGAAAATTCCACAACCCCTCTAAAGGTTGAGCCACTCCATATTAGGCATGTTAAAACTTTTATAGTCCTAAGACCCGCCATTTAATGAATTGAATTCCCCTTCAATCAAACCCAAATGCCTCTAACTGCTGTCTTGTGCTATGTCACCTTCCGCATTAGCATGTACCCAGGGTTTCACCCTTGACTATGCCATTCCCTATAGAGAGGGTTATTTTTTGGGTTAAAATATTGAATTAATTATTATTTCCAATGTAAATATTTCTATAGTGGATTTTATAACATAATTAATTATATTTTATTTAAATTACATGTATTTATGAATTTGGAAACCTTTTAAACCAATTATATTAGTTTATTCAAATGAAATTGAGGAAAAATAAAAAATTAATTTTTATTAAAAGAATTTATTTTTTTAGATTTTTTTAAATTACTTATATGGTTTGGAAATTAAGTTTAATGTTTTTAACTGAGTAATTTATCCAATTAATTTTTTTTCTATTGATATTCCAATTTTATAATTTATTAAGTCATTATGACATCATTACTATGTCATAAAACATGTTGTATTTGAAAAAAATAGTTTTATTATTCACCTAAAAATTCACATTTTTAGAAAATTAAAAAAAATTATTTATTAAAAATTTAAATAAATGAAATTAATTTTATAAAATTTTTATAACTAAGGTAATTTTAACATTTAATTTAAAAATTAGGTTTTTTTCAAAATATATTAAAACAAAGTTTTTTTAAAATAAAAATATAATTTGTTTTATGTTTTATAATTTGAATATTTATTTTATAGTACTCTAATATTTATATTTTATTATTATATTCATAGTAAATATTATTTATAAGTCATTTTACTTTTTCAATGATCATTTCATTATTCTAATAGTTTATTTTTTATTCTTGATGACCTTGTTACCAATATTAACAACCAAATTACTATTCTTAATGACTAGGTTACTATAATAATGGTCATATTGGTTTTTTAGTTATTATGAATACATCATGATTTCTTCATTCATCATTCAATTAAATTTTACTTTAGGTTATATATTCATCATTTTCAAAATGAGGATTATATTACTAATGTTTTGTTTCTTTTATACAGTGTTGTTTGTGACTATGATAAATCTAGAGGAAAAAAAAATTACATCAAATAAAATTATTGTTATGTTATTTTTCATGTTTTTTCCCATTGTGTTAATTTCAATTTTATTGAGTATATTTATTCAGTGTATATAATTTTCTAATTTAATGAAGTAATATTTGTTTTTATTATATGTTTAGTATTGTACCATATTCCAAAATATGACACACATGTATATTCAAAAGTAAAATATCACATATATAAGTAAAGGTCATTAAAAATACTAAATTTATAGTCTCCCCATGAGATATCATTTAACTGTCACTTATATTCAATATCCTTTGTCATATGGGGAGGTATGCCTAAGGTGTGCGATGTTCTAGTCCATGCAACATGGGTGAGATCTATGTTGAGGATGTTACAAAGTGTTATCAAAACATTAGATTATTTATCAAATATATTTTATTTCATATATAGATTTATTTTTAGTAAAAAATTGGTATAGATTCCATATTTATTCTTATCCATAACATGTATGGGTAAAAATCTAAGTTAGCAGTGAGTTAATATTATTGTTATTGTTTTTTATTATTATAGTTGAGCAGTTTTTGATAAATTCATGATGTTTGTTTTTAAATATATTTATTTTAATATTTTATTGGTATGAAAATAGTCATCCATACAAGCATTATATTGTCCATGTATGTTTAAATGACTTGTTTATGCTTATGTGTAATTAAGAAAAATGTTTCTAGAAATCAGTTTCATGTAATTAAAACATAAATAATAAATTATTTTCTGATTTATAAAATTACTTATTGGTGGTGTGTTAATTAATTTAAATAACATATCATTGAATCCTAGATACACATTTCTTGATAAAAACATCATTTATATGTAAATAGGTTTGACAAAAACCATAGAGTGGGTAGTACAAGTATATGGATACCATGATGAGGTGAGACCCCCCGATGGGTGTATTGGAAAAGTATATTATAATTGAGCTGTGTGCATATGAAAGCATTGATGTTTTTATTACTTTTGAACTATTTGGAGTGTATCGTCCATATGTTATATTGGATTCAATAGTGATGAAAAGATAATAATTAGACTGGTGTGCAGTGTCAGACTCAAGGTGGTGTGGGAAAAAGAACCATGGGAAAGGTGGAATATAGTCCTTGAGTTTTTATTGAAAAAATATTTCATGATGGGGAAAGTTATTACTTATGACATTAATAAATATAGATCAAATTAGTTTTTAGGGGATAATATTAGAGTGAGTCCCTCATTGTCAGGAAGAATCTTTTCAATGTTTTGGTTGGGTTTCTGAACAAATAACTTTCTAATATATTAACACGATCCAGGGTAATTTGAGAGATTGATTTAAAGTGGTGGCACTCTTTTTTCTATAGGGGAGTCAACCCTAGTGATTTTATATCATGCGTGATACATATTATGAGTTACTATGAGAATGTTTAATTATTGTTTAGTATATAAGGACTAATGAAATGACATTTGATTAGTGTGAGTGTTGAAATATTTGTGGGGATATTATGAGATGACCTTGAGGTTATAAAATTTGTGGTTAAAATGAATTAGTCAGCTTCTATGAGTGTGATGTGAAACCTCTTGATGAACAAAAATGGTGGCGAGACAATCAATATATTTTTGGGAACATTTCTAGGCCTATAATATCAGTTCATTTATTAATAATGTGAAATACTATACCAACTATGGTGAAATAGGATATTTGTGGGGATTATTGAACTCCTTGTAGTATTATTTGAAGTTCACATTAGGGAAGAACACAAGTTTTGTGTGGTTAGGAATAAGGTCAATGATTTTGATGCATATTTATTGGAAACTTACATAGAATAGCATAGAATTATCAATAGTGTTGGGTAGTGTAATAAAGGAGGACCATAAAACCTTCAAAACAAAAGTTAGTATCCTGGATTTGGGTTGTTAGGATGAAACAAGTGTGACTGATAAGTGATGATTTTTGATTAATATTGTAATTTGGGAATTTTGGTTTTCACTTATTTATGATACTGTAAATTCGATTATGGGGATCACACCATCAAATTGTTATAGAAAAAACACTCCTATCTATTTAATTTTGGTAACAATTAGGGTAAAATGAAGAAAAAACATTCTAGTGGTGAGCATGTTTTCATGTGTGCATGGATATAATTGAGTAAGAAATATCTATTTAATGAAAAATAATTATATTAGGGTATATATCTATGGTTTTTATAAGGATTATATAAATTTAGTACCTACCTGAAATGGAATTCAAGTAATGGACTAACATAGTAGTTGTGATGGGAAAAGTTAAATCTCATGATAGTGTATAACTACATGTACAACCAAGTGAGGTTTCATGTAATGAATTGAGTATCAAGAAGGAAACTAATAATAGTTGATGTAGTTGGTCAGGATATTGTTGAGTGCTACTTTAAGTGGATGAGAGTTTAGAAAAATCTTTGAAATCAACCATTAGAGTATTATAATAGTGATTGAGTGCTATATGAATTCCCTTGAGATTGAGACATTGTCAATAAGCAGTCATAAATCTATTGGTTCCCTAATGTGTGTGTGTGTGTATAGGGGGGTATATCCAGTTTTAAGGGACGTTAGTGAGGTATATCCTAAATTAAATTGTTTTGTATGATACTATGTATGGTGAATCTAAATTTGACGGAACCACATAATTTGATGAAGGGATATTTCATTTGATGGGTTGGATCATGAGGCCTTTAGATTACAGATATTTTCACTGGTTTGGGTGTAGTGATAGAATTCCTATAATCAGTGAAGGACCTATAAATGAGAATAAAAATCATATCATCGTAATTAGTGTGTTTCAATGAATATGTATGATGATACTTCTAAAAAATCATCATTATAAAGGAAAATTTATAGTAATCTATGTTTTCACATATCAGA
This sequence comes from Viscum album, assembly GCA_963277665.1. Lineage (NCBI taxonomy): Eukaryota > Viridiplantae > Streptophyta > Magnoliopsida > Santalales > Viscaceae > Viscum > Viscum album. The sequence continues at coordinate 285,470,964 of OY728136.1, read as the reverse complement.
GTACTTAAGAAGGACAATACCAAAATGAAATTAGAGCTAGAAGACAATTAGGAATTTTTTTATTAAAATTAGTGGGAAGAGATTATTGTCATGTTACAAATGTCTCTATGTATATTTTTAAGGACGATATATTAGTTAAAAATACTGAGAGTATATTTTTTAATGTTGTATAATTGAGTAGGCCTAGTTAGACTATTTTAGAAGCAATCAAAATCCTAGTGGGGGATACTGGAGTTTTAATGGAAACCCATTAGGTATAATTCCTACCATTTGGGGTTTGTTTACTGTAATCAAGGACCTAATGTATCATTGTAAATTTTATTATGGCCACCAAAGTTTCTATGTAATTCAACATAACCCACTTCAATTTGTGGGTTTTTATCTTTTCTTGAGGGTACATTAAGAACCCCTTTAGGGGCTTTCTTCCCAATCCAATCCAATAATAGGGAGGGGACCTCCATTGCACCCCACATTCCTACCTCCTTGGTGGTATAATAATATTGTATCAATAATGAGGTAAGTATATTAAATGACTAATGACTTCAAGTATTAGATAAATTAGAAGAAGGCTAGACTATAATAGAAGAAGAGTTGATAGAAAATTTAAATTTTGTAATTGGATCAATATGGATACCATTCTATCACCTTAGATTATGTTAAATGGAATTTTTTTTTTGATGTGATATAGATAAAAAAATTACATTAGATTTCTCATTTGGCATGGGATCATTGAGATTGGTGTACTACAATCAAAGATGAAAACAATATGGTGGTATCTATCTGGGGGTTGATTGGGATGTTATGTTGGAAACCACTACCTCTATCCCTAGGAACTCGATGTCCCTTAAGACTAATTTTGGGGGTCTACTAGTCTTGTAGTGACCCCTAAAAATCATTTTAATTGGGGTTCATTTAGTTATTAGATGGTTTCTATTTTAAAATCCCCTTTCAGACCATCTTTTCTATAGACATTCACATGTGGGTGATATTTTCCATCACTCCCCCTTCTCCATTTCATTATCCCTTCAATCCATAAAATCTTGGGATTATTAATTTATTATAAATCAAGTTAATATACCATTAAACTCTCTTTTCCTCTCTTCCTCCTCTTATCTTATAATTTTAGATGGATTGTATTTGGTATTTTCATTTTTATTCCATAAAATTGTGGTGTAATCAAACAATAATTATAGATATTTTAGAAATGGTGGCTAGAGGTGGATTGAGAGGGATTATTACATGATTTTTCTCACAATGTTTCTTTAAATATCATTAAAATTAGGTTTCTTTTGATATTTTTATAATTGGGATTAAATTTATGATAAAACAACTACTATAAATTAGATATTTTTCATTTCATAGGTGTAGGTGAATATTAAGTGACATCTGTACCTCATTGTTTATCATATCACTATCATCATATCTAGTAGATTGTTTTCCAGGAGTTAGGTTGATTATGAGATTTGAATGTATTATATTTAGATTATAAAATTGTGTTAATTCATGATGTTATGGGTGTTCATATATTCTAGGATATCTAATAAATTCTTGTCTTATTAAATAAACATGTAATTTAAATAGGTGGATTTTATTCATTAATATATTGATTATATAACTAGTGTAGAATTTACTAATGGGTAATTTATATCTTGATGAATTTAATATTATAATGAGTCCAACTGTAAAACTTTGATTGAAATTACCCATTAAATTAAATATACATGTTTCATCCTAATAGTCACCAAAGGACTACATATCTGACTAAACAATTAATTTAATGGTGCAATGTTCGAATAAATTTCGATTAATCATATAATAGATTGGTTGGTGTCATGTGTTATTTTTTATTATATTTCAATGTAAAGGATTTAAATTTTAATAGTGTGATTTTAAATGGAGTGTTGGTTTTGAAATGGTTTAACATTTAAAACTCAACTTAGAAGGGTGTTAGAGAGTGGTGCTCTACTATTTAAGAGTTTTTCAATTCTCCTTTTCATATATTTATACCTTTCAAAGCATGTTATTACCCATATAGGTCTAATTAATTAGTGTCTTTGTGGGATTTATACTGTGATAGTGGAGCACTAGCTCAGGTGCTTCATATGCTCTGATTAAAAGGGTTTTATTATTTTATGATTTTCCCTTATTTTTGTTTATCGAAGTCAAACACCATATTTATTTATACATATATTATTATTTCCTGATCCATCATCTAAGACTCCAATATTGAAAAACACTATGGATCTCATCGAGGTTTGAGAGTGTGTAGGTGGACATCTTAATGATGTATCCCATGAGTGAGTGTGTATTTCATCTTCCTATTTTGGTTTTAGTTAGTGGATTTGGTCATGATTGTCATTCGGTTCCCATTTTGGGTATGGTTTCTTTACCAAGAATAAGGTTTTACTATGGCCTGATGATTTTTTTTTGATAATTCCAGTTTAATGTGGTTGTTATTTGTTGTTTAGTTGTCTGTTCTAGTGATTTTGGCCGTGGTTGATTTTGGTTTCGTTTTTGTTTTTTTGTAGAACTGGTTTTTCCATTGTACTCATGATGGTGGCTCTTTGATTATTCATCCTCAATAAAAAAGATGATGAATTCATTTTTTTTGGTTCTGACATTAATATTCTCATTCATTTTACTGTGGTTGTTACATTATGGAGATGATTATGAGATATGTTGATGATGAGTGAGAAGAAATGGTCTTTTCATAGCATATGTCTGGAAGATGATGGGGTCTTGTCTACATTAAACCATCCATTTTGTGACATTTTTCTTTACATCTCATCCCCATATATTTCTTTTGAAATTAAAAATTTTCATACTTTTGGTTTTTGTGGTCGTTTAAATTTTTTTTGTTAGGCTTTCTTATCGAAAAAAATTATTTTTTCAAAATTAAAAAATAAATTAAAATAAGTTTGTTTCATTTTTAAATAAATGTTCAAAATAAAAATTTATTTAAAGTTGTTTATTTTAAAGAAGAAAATAGTTATTTTACTACGAATTTTTTTTGATAAGGAATTTGGTTGTGTAAGTTTGTAATGTGACACACCATTAAATTTATTTTTGAAATAAGTGTTTTACTTATAATATAAAAATAAAAATGACTAAGTTTTAATAAGTTATTTTTATTTATTTAAATTAGAAAGAAAATTAACCATTTTTCAAATTATGATTGCTTTTCTGTGCTCTAATTATTATTGGGTGTATTGTGTGTCTTATTTGTTGCATGATAATGTGGGTCTAGTAAGTGAACCCTCCCATGTGTGATAGAATGGTTATACTAGGATAAGATCTCTTTTGAGTTCTGTTTGATTTTCTACTAATGGGTTCTTTGAAGGAACCCATAGGATTAGATATAGATCCTAACACTCTTTGTATCCATGGTGGTTTTATGACATGTGACAGAATATCTGTGATACTTATGGATAATCATGTATGGTGTGGGATCTAGTCATGTCATGACTATGGTATGGGGTGAGACTCCTTGTTTTGGCTGAGCGATGGTGAGTGGGTTCGCCACTGATTGACAGGGTAGTGGTTGACTTGTTTTGGGTAAAAAATATTGTTTTATTAATAGATTTCTAGGTCCATATATAGAGAGATATTCACTAGGTTGTGTTGATCAACTATGGACTATAATATTCAGATAAGAGTATAGTGGGTTCCCTCATTAGGTTATTTACTTATGATAATGTGATATAGAGTTAATGGGAAAGTATCCTATATGGTAGCGACACTTGTGTGACAGTTCAAATCCATGAGAGATGATGTCAGATATTTTAGGAAATATAAATCCCATTTCACATTATAAATCTTTGTGTTGGTAAAGGTAATTACTAAAACATGGCTCTTAGGCTTAAGGGAGGCTTGCAGTATAAAAAGTCTAGTGTATGTAGGATGGTCTACAAGGTGATGTTTCAGAACTAGGTGGGAAAGTAGTTGTGAATATATGACATATTTTGGATTCTATATATCATTTACGAATCACTTTTATATAGATATATAAGATGAACCTTGTGTTTTGAAAAGGATACATGTGAATAATTTAAGGTATGTGTGAAAAAATAATTTTTTTACCAAAATAAAACAATTGAGGCAGTGATGTCTATATATCATTAGAGGTGACTGTGTTCAATGGTGGGCTCCCTATAAGTCAAAAAAATGTGATGAATTATTTTTCTAGATGGTCCTCCCTATAAATAGATGGGGGTGAGACCACCTGTACTTGTAACTATGGGATCTAATATCAACTAACATAGTTGACTTTGATTATAAAATTCTTCTTCTTCCATTAGTACAAAAGAATATAGAAGTGTTCTCATTTGGATACATGAATAAATTCTAAACCACATAAATCTATTATTTCCATATACGTTCGTTTTTTATATATTATTGTTTTTTTTCAACGATTTTGGAGAGTCTGAATGTAAAATATTATCTGTGGTGTTTGGGGTGAATTTTTTATCTATGTTATGAAATATTGTTTCACGGGATCATCAGATCATGGGAGTCCCATATTTTTTTTTCCAGTGTATTAAATTTTACATCTTTTAATTTTGGATCGGTTGTTAAAAACATCCCAACAAGTGGTATTAGATATTGTAGTTAAACATGGCTCAATTATATTAGCATCTAACTTTTATAATAAAAATATTTTCTCTATGAATTTTTGTTTTAATGAGAATAACAAATTTCAAAAGTTATGTAATCTGATGAAGGAAAGAATCAGATAGAAAATATTGATGGGATTAAATTTGGTTTCCATTTGATGTAGATGATGTATTATATATTTTAGATCCTTGTGGTTCCATTGAAAGTGTTAAATTAAAATAAATGAATAAATATGAATGGGAAAGGGTTTATGTGAATACACTTTGAGTGGTAAGAATATCATGGGAAAATAATGTTTCCTACAATATCGAAGAGGTGAAAAACAACATCGAGGTACTGTAATACTTAGTGGATAAAAATGAGAATATAAAAAATTAAAAAGGGGTTTATGATGCAGATGTTATTAAATTTGTGAATATAACAATGAATACAAACAGATAATAATTTAAATTATTTCAACATGATTTAGAATTATATTTAATCAGTAAAGGTGAAATTAGTGAAATATGTCTCAGATTTATTATTAATATAATTTATTATAGAATCCTGAGACATCATTGTAAGAACCCAGTTTTTGCTGATAAAGACTTTGGAATATTCTTGATAATATTCCAGAGTAGTGCCTTCAGACGGCGTGCGATTTCGAGCCCCGAAGTGGTCGGAATTAAATTTTCAGTGTGTTTACACTGGGAACGCCAAATAAATGTGATAACTCCTAAACAGAGTTCCGGATCAGAGATCAGAGTCTACGGATGGGTCCGGAATGGGGTGTTTACCCTATTAATGACATAAAACTTATTGGCGCGGGAGGTTTGGACCCCTCGCCCGCTTCTAAAACGTTAAACGGATTAAATAAATAAATTAATTCATTTAATGGAGAAACGCCAGTATCTCTTAAATGGTGGATCAAATTGGAAAACCGAGAGCACAGTTGAGTTCAGAGCGTGATGTTTACCCTAGGAGGGGTATAAGTTTCACGGGCGCGGGCCGTTTGTGAAAAATGGATCCAGGGGCGTTTTCGTAATTTAGAGGCTTCAGACGTTAAATTTTATAACTTTTGAACGAGGTCTCAGATCAAAATTCTGAGACCTCCGTTGTGCTCGGGATGTGGTGTTTACCCTAGGGGAGGCTTAACCTCGACCCCGTCGGGAGTTTCAGATGCGGGACTTTTCGGGGGTTTTAAATTAATTAAATCATTAATTAATTTATTTAAGCCCTCCCCTCCCCCTTCTCCCTTAAGCCCCCTGGAAAAACCCCTCCCCTCTCCTCCTCTATCTCCGGTGAGACGGTCCGGTGAGGCGACTTCGGAGAGTTGCAGTGATTCTGGCAGATCGTCGCGAAGCTTCAGGCGAAGCCCCACAAGGTAGGATGTTGCGTTTTTCATTTTCATTCCCGCACTTAACATCCAACGCGATTTTGCATGTTGAATTGCTGTGAGATCTTCGATCTGAGCCGATGAATGCGAACTAGATTTTATTCTTTTTTCGATGCTTGTTTCAGTTTTGAAATTGGAATCTGGAGGCATTCGCAATCGTTTGCCGAAGGTTGCGAGAAATTCGAGAGGTTCTGGGTGTTTCCGGCGGGTTCCGGTGGTCCGGCAGGCTCAGGCGACGGCGGTCCGCGGTTGAGGCAGCGGCAGTGGCAGCTCCCAGGGCGGCGCGGCGGCTCGGCCTAGCGCGGCGACGGCGCGGCCGGCTGCGGACGGCGGCGGTTACCCTTGGCGGCGGTGGCTTCTCAACCAGGCGGTGGAGGCGGCGCGACATGCGGGTGGCGGTGCGGCACTTCGAGCAGGGGGCGAGTGACGGCGGGGAGCGGGCGCGAGGCCGCGGAAGGCCGGGGTCGCTGACCTCGGCCAGCAGACAGCAGACCCGCTTTTTGCGGGTCTGCGCGTGGAAGAGAGACCGGCCTACGGGCCGGTCTGGTTGCGTGGAACGCGGTCCGCGCGGGTGATCTGCGGACCGCAGCGGCTCAGCCGTTAGGCCGCGGGCCGGCCGGTTTGAGCCGGTCCAGGGGGGTGTGGACCGGCCGAACTGGTCCGGACCACCCCCTCTTACGTCCGGTGACGTTTAAAAATGCCGCAACATCCAAACAGCGCGTCCGTTTGACGCGCCGTTAGTGGAAGTTGATCCGTATCGACGAGACGGATATTTTGAGATGGTTTTGGGAATTTTTAATTACCGAAACGATGGGTCTCGGAGGCACGATGCGTCTTTAAGTGTAATGTCGTTTTTCCGGGAATCTTGTTTTGAGCGGCGCAGACGTATCCGACGTCCGCTTTGAGTGCCGTCAGTTGCGTTGGGACCCAGGATCCGGGGCAAATTTTTCCAGGGTGGTTACGGGTGTCAAAGCCGGAGTTGAGGCGCGGGCCCCACAGACCGTCTTTTGAGCTTCATGCAGCTTTTAGCGACTTTTTCACTGGACGTCCGTTCGGGGCATGCGAGCAGTCGTTTCTGGATGTTTTTTCGAGGGGATTGCAGTGGTCCAATCCGCCCGCCATAATTCGGCACGATGGTGCGGGACCCACGAGGGTCGTTTGGGCGTCGATGGTGATTTTCTATCTTTATCACCGGGCGACCGTTTTGGAAAAGGGAGTAGTCCATCTTGTGTGCTTTTTCGAGAGGATTGCAACGGTGCGATCCGTTCGTTGAGTTTCAGGACTGGGTTGCGGGTCCCACCTGGAACCGCTCGTGTGCGGTCCGCCTTAATGCATCTTTTTCTCCGGATATCCATTGCACTCAAGTGAGTAGTGCTTTTGACGTGTTTTCCCGAGGTGATCGCAATGGTGCGATGTGCCCGACTGTTTTCGGGGCCGAGGCTCGGGATCATGGGACGCCGTTCGGGCGTGAGGCGATGTGGGTGACCTTTTTCGTCGGATATTTGTTGGAGGTGAGTAAGTAGTCGATCTCACGTGTTTTTCTGCGAGGATCACAACGTTGCAATCCATTTGGTTATGCAGAGCCTCTTGCACGATCTTGTTAAATGTGGAGCATGAGAGGTGCTCCGGTGGCAGTTCGTCCTACCATGTTTGTAGTGGACCCTTGGCGTGTGATCGCGCACTCTTGGGAGAGTGATATAATTGGTCCACGAGATGTGGTTGGCCGTGCCTGGGCCTTTGAGGTGGAGTTGTTACGTCACGCCTTCATGTTGACGCTGGGTGCCATGTGCACGATAGCCTTTGGGCTGGAATGAGGAATACTCTGGGAGTATACGGGAGCGCTTGGAGGTACTTGTGGTTGTTTGTACCTGAGGATGTTTGTGCGCTTAGTTGGGGTTGACTCGGGGCCACACGTCGTGTGGGCCCCACGTGCGTGTCGTGATCTGCTTTACGTACATTGACCCCTCGCGACGTAGAGGGTCCCTCTGTGTGTTTTTTTAACCAGCAGGGTGGAGTTTTTCCCCTGGCTCTGTGCTCGTTGGTTGACCAGCAGGGCTGAGTGCTCTCCCCCTGGGTTTGTTCTCGATGGATCGGCCGGTAGCGGTGATGGTGACACCCAGTGATGGAACAGGCGCTGAACCCTGTTTGGGTGAGTTGTGCTGGAGTTGGGTGGTCGCGCGATACCCACTCCATGTTCGTTTGGCCAGTGTTGTACCCTCCAGTAGAGATGGCCAGGGCAGTTCGGAGTTTTACCCTCCAGCGGGACGGGGTAGTGGGTTACTCATCGACTTCTTCGGGTTTACCCTCCAGCAAGGCTGGGCAGTGGGTTGTTCGCTGAACTCTAGGGTTTACCCTCCAGCAGAGACTGGGCAGTGGGTCACCCCGACGCACTTAGGGTCTACCCTCCAGCAGAGACTGGGCAGTGGGTCACCCGACGACCTCTTAGGGTCTACCCTCCAGTAGGGCTGGGTAGTGGGTCGCCCGTCATCTAGTTCCAGGTCTAACCTCCAGTGGGGCTAGGCAGTGGGTCACCTGTCGACTTATTCTAGGTCTACCCTCCAGCGGGGCTGGGCAGTGGGTCTCCTGATGATGTATTAAGGTCTACCCTCCAGCGGGGCTGGGTAGTGGGTCGCCGGATGATGTGTTATGGTTTACCCTCCAGCAGGGCTGGGCAGTGGGTCACACGATATCCTATTATGATTTACCCTCCAGCAGGGCTGGGCAGTGGGTCGCCTGATGATGTATTAGGGTTTACCCTCCAGCAGGGTTGGGCAGTGGGTCACCCGATATCTGGTTATGAATTACCCTACAACAGGGCTGGGCAGTGGGACACCTTTTGGCATTCCAGGCTCAGCCCTTTTTACTAGGCTAGCCTGTGGCTTTCCTTCGTGATTACCGGAGCGAGACCCCTGGTTGCAGGTCAGTGTTGTGATGACCTTGACTTTGAGGAGACCTCTCGACTGCAGGGCAGTGACGTTGTGTGGTTTGATGTTCCCCTAGAACTCTCAAGTACGAGGAGTACTTTCCCCCTCCGAGACGCGTCCTTGTGACGCGACCTAAAACCGTGCAGGCGAGTCAGTGCCGCCCAAAGTGGATAGTGTCGAGGTGTGGTGATTGAGCCCCTTGTCTTGTAGTTCGGTGAAGACGTGCGGGATGCTGGGAATCGATGGTGTTACTTCTGGGACTGTTGGCTACTCTTTTCTTGGGCTGAGCTACGGGACGTAGATCCCCTTATGACGTTGTTTGGGCTTCTTGACAGAGCATTTGGATATGTATATACCTTGTTCTAGTACCCACTTCTTTGGTTTGGTTACTCTCCTTCCAGGAGAGGCGAAGATGCGTGGGGTATTCCACGTGCTTTTCGTGTCTAGTTTCTCATGGTTGGACGAGTCTACTCTCCTACTATAGGTAGCGAAGACTCGACAGGAAGTTCATCTTCTCACCGTCTCCAGCTCCTTGTGTTTGTACGAGTCTACCTTCTTTCCTATTCTTGGGTTAAGCTGGACTCTTTATTGTACTCCTTACTGCCCTCTCTGTTGTGCTCCTTTACTCTTCCCTGTTCGCTCTACTGCTCCCCCTTTGGTACCTCCTTTGTTTCTCCCTCGAGCCTTCGGGGTATCCTACTGAGTATTTTTATACTCACCCCTGCTTGGGCTTTTCCCGCACTTGGTGTGCCCTTACAGACGACGGACAGGTTGGTCGTGACTTCAGTGGAGCATAGAAGTTTGGGAGCTTGGACCACGTGCGGTGGTCGTAGCCGGGTTCCAGGTGGGAGACCCGTCAGCTGTTTCTTTTGTTTACCTGTTTCCAGGTTGTGGCACTTTTTGTTTGGGCGTGTGTTTTGCCCCTTTTCTTTTCATCTTGTACTTTGTACTGTCTAGAGCTCGATGCACATCTGTGGTTTATATATATATATCAGTTGTTCTTTATTTTACTCTGCACTATTGCATTGTGTTTGCTGCGTGTGTGTACAGGTAATTAGGCAAAGGCCTCCCCGAGTTATTGTGCCTTCGGTGCTGGTCGCCAGCCCCTGGCCTATGGAGGCGGGCTTGGGGTAGTTGCGGCTCGAGCCCGGGTAGGGTCAGGTCGTGACAAAGTGGTATCAGAGGTGGTTAGTTCCTTGGGATGTTGTGCGGATGTCCCTAAAGGAGGAATTGGTTGAGATATAGGGAAACAGTGTTGATGTGTCTCGTGAGCGGCTCCCAGGCCAGGGAGTCCAGTGATGGTGCGGCGGCCGACGTATACATTCACTAAGACCTTGATAACCCACTTGTCAACTCGGCATGGTGAGACACTTGTTGTAGGGAAAAATGGTTTGTGCATCACATAGGATCGAGTCTTTGACCGTCCTTCTTGAGTCACCTCCCCATCGTTGTTGTTATATTGGTATATACATATATGCTCATCTGACCGTGGCACTCCTTGATAATATTCAGGATGTCTCCACGAGGACAGCCAGTCAGGATACTAGCTTTGGTTCGTGACGATGACCCTGTGAGCTTTGAGGCCATAGTCCAGGACCCATCATGCGAGCCCCTTTCTCCGGGTGGGCTGGTAGCAGCACCCCCACCTGTTGAGCAGCAGGCAGTTTCAGCAGATCTGGCTGAGCTTGAGCGTAGGTTGAGCACGCTCCGTGAGTTCTAGTGACAGGGACCGTTGAGGTTCAGTGGTGAGCCAGATCCTCAAGCAGTATAGGTTTAGCTAGAGACAGCAGTATGCCTTTTCAGGCTTTTGCAGACGCCGACAGATCAGAGAGTGGATTTGGCAGCCACCCCTGTTTGTGGAGTAGCTTGGCGTTGGTGGAGTCTGGTGACTTAGTTTCTGGACGAGTCGTCGCTTTCTTGGGCGGCTTTCAGTTGTCGTTCTGTGAAGAGTTTTTCCCCTCCTTCTTGCGCTCCTTTCGGATTCAGGAGCTCCTGCAGTTTCAGCAGGGTGGGATGATGGTGGCCGAGTACGCGACTAGTTTTGCAGACCGTGTACGCTTTTACCCGGACATTGTCCATGATGACAACTTCCGAGCGCGGAAGTTTGAGCAGGTTCTCCATTGAGAGATTCGTGCTGTCATAGTACCCTTGGGAATTTCCAAATATGCCGGGGTGCTAGAGCAGGTGTTGGTGACAGAGGGATTCCTGTCATGTTCTAGTGTTGGTGGTGGCAGTAGGCACGTCGGAGCCGAGACGGCTACCGCAGCTAGCGGGCGTCGACAAGGAGGACCTCGACACAGGTGGCTTACTGGCAACCGGACTTAAGGGCGTGGTCGTACACCACAGTGGCGCCGGAGGACACCAGGGCAACCCAGAGAGCGTCAGTGCTATGCTTGTGATGGGTGAGGTCACTTGGCATGAGACTGCCCGACCCGAGTTGCTGAGAGCTTCGGGCAGGCAGTAGGCGCACCACCACGGCAGAGGCAGCGCCGTGATCGGAGTAGTACCCAGAGAGGTGGTACTAGCAGAGGGGCGGGAGGAGCTGGTAGTGGGGGATGACTTTTCGAGGTCTCCCCATCACCACTAGGCGGTCCACGTCAGGCTCTGGGAGCTGACGATTGGGACCATGGACAACCGCGAGCTTTGGATTTCTACGATCCTGCAGAGCGTGGGATAGTGCGAGCTACCCCTTGCGACTCTTCTACTTCTTGCAGTAGAATTTTTAGGCTCTGCGCGTGAAAGGCTTTTCTCCCTACTCCTTGTTTGAGGTGTTACCAGGGTGACGCAGGGTGTCGAGTGTAACCCAGTGTTGGTAAGGAAAAAGGCGTGAGACCTTTTCCTTTAGTCGATGGTGTTGACTCCTTCGCCTTTTGAACATGTAAGAGAGCATCAATTGTGGAATCTTGCATGACCAGATATCCCTAGGTGCTTCACCGTATGGATATTCTGAAGGAGGGAATCACCGGGCCTTCCCCATGCCCAAGCGGTGATTCCTGTCGTGGCGTGCGACGTAGAGGTTTGACCGGGGAGGTGAGCTACCCCCGAGGGCCTTCAGGCCATTTGAGACTGTGCAAAGGGATGGCGAGGTACCATACCACCTTGCCCTAACCCCAAAGTCTGGAGTGAGTGAACGACGTCGGCAAGGGCCAACCTCGCGTGAACAGATTAATCCTTTGGTCTGTGTGCGGTGACGCAGAGCTATGTGTGGGTTCTTTTGGGTACGGGAAAGCTAGGTGTGGGCTTAGTACCCTGTGTTGCTCCCTAGTTTTGCTTTTCGGGGAAAAAAAGCTTGAAGGAGGGAATGATGTAAGAAACCGGTTTTTTCTGAGAAAGACTTTGGAATATTCTTGATAATATTCCAGAGCAGTGCCATCAGACGGCATGCGATTCCGAGCCTAGGAGTGGCCGGAATTAAATTTTCAGTGCGTTCAAACTGGGAACACCAAATAAATGGGATAACTCCTAAACGGAGTTCCAGATCAGAGATCCGAGTGTACTGATGGGTCTGGAATGGGGTTTTTACCCTAGTAACGACATTAAACTTGTTGGCACGAGATGTTTGGACCCCTCGCCCGCTTTTGAAACATTAAACGGATTAAATAAATTAATTAATTCGTTTAATGGAGAAACACTAATATCTCTTAAACGGTGGATCGAATTGGAAAAACGAGAGCACAGTTGAGTTCGGAGCATGCCATTTACCCTAGGAGGGGTATAAGTTTCACGGGCGCGGGCCGTTTGTGAAAAATGGCCCCAGGGGCGTTTTCGTAATTTAGCGGCTTCGGGCGTTAAATTTTATTACTTTTGAACGGGGTCTCGGATTAAAAGTACGAGACTTGCGTTGTGCTTGGGAGGTGGTGTTTACCCTAGGGGAGGCATAACCTCGACCCCGTCGGGTGTTTCAGATGCGGGACTTTTCAGGGGTTTTAAATTAATTAAATCATTAATTAATTTATTTAAACCCTTCCCCTCCCCCTTCTCCCTTAAACCCCCTAGAAAAACCCCTACCCTCTCCTCCTCCATCTCCGGTGAGACGGTCCGGTGAGGCGACTCCGGCGAGGTGCAATGATGCTGGAGGATCGTCGCGAAGCTTCGGGCGAAGCCCCACGAGGTAGGATGTTGCATTTTGCATTTTCATTCCCGCACTTAACTTCCAACGCGATTTTGAACGTTGAATTGCTGTCTGATCTTCGATCTATGCCGATGAATGTGAATTAGATTTTATTCTCTTTCCGATACTTGTTTCGGATTTGAAATCGGAATCTAGAGGCGTTCGCAATCGTTCGCCGAAGGTTGCGGGAAATTCGGGAGGTTCTGGGTGTTTCCTGCGGGTTCCGGCGGTCCAGCAGGCTTAGGCGGCGACGGTCCGAGGTTGACGCGGCGGCGGCAGCAGCTCCCAGGGTGGCATGGCGGCTTGGCCTAGCGCGGCGACGGCGCGGCCGGCTGCGGACGACGGCAGCTCCCCTTGGCGGCGGCGGCTTCTCGACCAGGCGGTGGAGGCAGCGCGGCATGCGGGCGGCAGTGCGGCGCTTCGAGCAGGGGGCGAGCGACGGCGGGGAGCGGGCGCGAGGCCGCGGAAGACCGGGGTCGCTGACCCCGGCCAGCAGGCAGCAGACCCGCTTTTTACGGGTCTGCACGTGGAAGAGAGACCGGCCTTCGGGCCGGTCTGGTTGCGTGGAACGCAGTCCGTGCGGGTGATTCACAGACCGCAGTGGCTCAGCCGGCTGGGCCGCGGGCCGGCCGGTTTGAGCCGGTCCAGGGGGGTGTGGACCGGCCGAACCGGTCTGGACCACCCCTCTTACGTCCGGTGACGTTTAAAAATGCCGCAACATCCAAACGGCGCGTCCGTTTGATGCACCGTCTGCGACAATAGATCTGTATCGACGAGACAGATATTTTGAGATGGTTTCTGGAATTTTTAATTTCCGAAACAGTGGGTCTCAGAGGCGCGATGCGTCTTTAAGTGTAATGTCGTTTTTCCGGGAATCTTGTTTTGAGCGGCGCAGACGTATCCGATGTCCTCTTTGAGTGTCGTCAGTTGTGTTGGGACCCTGGCGTCGGGGTGAAGTTTTACAGGGTGGTTCCGGGCATTAAAGCCGGAGTTGAGGCGCAGGCCCCACGACCCGTCTTTTGAGATGCGTGCAGCTTTTAGCGACTTTTTCACCGGACGTCCGTTCGGGGTGTACGAGCAGTCGTTTCTGGATGTTTTTCCAAGGGGATTGCAGTGGTGCAATCCGCCCGCCCTAATTTGGCATGATGGTGTGGGACCCACGAGGGTCGTTTGGGCGCCGACGATGATTTTCCATCTTTATCACTGGGCGACCGTTTTGGAAAAGGGAGTAGTCCATATTGTGTGCTTTTACGAGAGGATCGCAATGGTGTGATCCGTTCGTTGAGTTTCAGGACCGGGTTGCGGGTCCCACCTGGCACCGCTCGTGTTCGGTCCTCCAGAATGCATATTTTTCTCCGGATATCCGTTGCACTCATGTGAGTAGTGCTTTTGACGTGTTTTCCCGAGGCGATTGCAATGGTACGATGCGCCCGACTGTTTTCGGGGCCGAGGCTCGGGATCACGGGACGTCGTTCGGGCGTGAGGCGGTGTTGGTGACCTTTTTAGTCAGATATCTGTTGGAGGTGAGTAAGTAGTCGATCTCACGTGTTTTTCTGCGAGGATAAAAATGGTGCGATCCATTTGGTTGTGTGGAGCCTCTTGCACGATCTTGTTAAATGTGGAGCATGAGAGGTGCTTCGGTGGCGGTTCGTCCTACCATGTTTGTAGCAGACCCTTGGCGTGTGATCGAGCACTCTTGGGAGAGTGATATAATTGGTCCACGAGATGTGGTTGGTCGTGCCTGGGCCTTTGAGGTGGAGTTGTTACGTCACACCTTCACGTTGACGCTGGGTGCCGTGTGAACGATAGCCTTTGGGCTGGAATGAGGTATACTCCGGGAGTATACGGGAGCGCTTGGAGGTACTTGTGGTTGTTTGTACATGAGGATGTCTGTGCGCTCAGTTTGGGTTGACTCGGGGCCACACGTCGTGTGGGCCCTATGTGTGTGCCGTGATCTTCTTTACGTACTTTGACCCCTCGCGACGTAGAGGGTCCCTCTGTGTGTTTGTTTGACCGGCAGGGTGGAGTTTTTCCCCTGGCTCTGTGCTCGTTGGTTGACCAGCAGGGTTGAGTGGTCTCCCCCTGGTTTCGTTCTCGATGGATCGTCTGGTAGCGGTGCTGGTGACATCCAGTGATGGAACATGCGCTGAACCCCCTTTGGGTGAGTTGTTCTGGAGTGGGGTGGTCACGCGATACCCACTCCGTGTTCGGTTGGCCAGTTTTGTACCCTCCAGTAGAGATGGCCAGAGCAATTCTGAGTTTTACCCTCCAGCGGGGCTGGGTAGTGGGTTACTCATCGACTTCTTCAGGTTTACCCTCCAGCAGGGCTAGGCAGTGGGTTTCTCACTGACTTCTAGGGTTTACCCTCCAACAGAGACTGGGCAGTGGGTCACCCGACGCACTTAGGGTCTACCCTCCAGGAGATACTGGGCAGTGGGTCACCCGACGACCACTTAGGGTCTACCCTCCAACAGGGCTGGGTAGTGGGTCGCCCGTTGTCTAGTTCCAGGTCTACCCTCCTGTGGGGCTGGGCAGTGGGTAACCTATCGACTTATTCTAGGTCTACCCTCTAGCGGGGCTGGGCAGTGGGTCTCCTGATGATGTATTAAGGTCTACCCTCCAGCGGGGCTGGGCAGTGGGTCGCCGGATGATGTGTTATGGTTTACCCTCCAATAGGGCTGGGCAGTGGGTCACCCGATATCCTATTATGGTTTACCCTCCAGCAGGGCTGGGCAGTGGGTCGCCTGATGATGTATTAGGGTTTACCCTCCAGCAGGGCTGGGCAGTGGGTCACCCGATATCTGGTTTTGAATTACCCTCCAGCAGGGCTGGGTAGTGGGACACCTATTGGCATTCCAGGCTCAGTCCTTTCTACTAGGCAAGACTGTGGCTTTCCTCCGTGATTACCGGAGCGGGACCCCTGGTTGTGGGTCAGTGTTGGGACGACCTTGACTTTGAGGAGACCTCTCGACTGCAGGGCAGTGACGTGGTGTGGTTTGAAGTTCCCCTAGAACTCTCAAGTACGAGGAGCGCTTTCCCCCACCGAGACGCGTCCTTGTGATGTGACCTAAAATTGTGCGGGCGAGTCAGTGCCGTCCAAAGTGGATAATGTTGAGGTGTGGTGATTGAGCCCCTTGGCTTGCGGTTCGAGGCAGACGTGCGGGATGCTAGGCATCGATGGTGTTACTTCTGGGACAGTTGGATACTTTTTTCTTAGGGTGATCTACGGGACGGAGATCCCCTTACGACGTTGTTCGGGCTTCTTGACAGAGCATTTGGATATGTATATACCTTGTTCTAGTACCCACTTCTTGGGTTTGGTTACTCTCCTTCCAGGAGAGGCAAAGACATGCGGGGTATGCCACGTGCTTTCCGTGTCTTGTTTCTCATGGTTGGACGAGTCTACTCTCCTACTATAGGTAGCGAAGACTCGACGGGAAGTTCATCTTCTCACCGTTTCCAGCTCCTTGAGTTTGGACGAGTCTACCTTCTTTTCTCTTGTTGGGTTGAGCTGGACTCTTTACTGTACTCCTTACTGACCTCTCTGTTGTGCTCCTTTACTCTTCCATGTTCGCTCTACTGCTCACCCTTCGGTACCTCCTTTTTGCTCCCTCGATCCTTTGTGGTATCCTACTGATTATTTTTATACTCACCCCTGCTTGGGCTTTGCCCGCACTTGGTGTTCCCTTGTAGACGACAGACAGGTTGGTCGTGACTTCAGTGGAGCATAGGAGTTCGGGAGCTTGGACCGCGTGTGGTGGTCGTAGCCGGGTTCCAGGTGGGAGACCCGTCAGCTGTTTCTTTTGTTTACCTGTTACCGGGTTGTGGAACTTGTTTGTTGGGCGTGTGTTTTCACCTTTTCTTTTCAGCTTGTAATTTGTACTGTTTAGAGGTCGATGCACATCTGTGGTTTATATATATATAGCAGTTGTTCTTTCTTTTACTATGCACTGTTGCATTGAGTTTGCTGCGTGTGTGTGTACAGGTACTTAGGCAAAGGCCTCCCCATGTTATTGTGCCTTCGGTGCTGGTCACCAGCCCCTGGCCTATGGAGGCGGGCTTGGGGTAGTTGCGGCTCGAGCCCGGGTAGGGTCGGGTTGTGACAATCATGTTGAATTTCATATTGAATTCTTACAAAAATACCAACCTTGTTCTTGATAATGTCTGTGATCTTATTTTGAATGAAGATATTAGTTAGAGGGAAGTCCAAACACCTTATGTAAAATCAATCAATGTTAGAGGATGAAAAAATTCCATTCAATTGAAATCTTGGAGGAAATTAGAAGATAGATTAAGGTAAAGGAGTCATGGTAAATCAGATGGTCTTAGATCTATATGTTGGAATTATAGGAAGAAGGGTAATCTACCAAAGGATTGTAGGGATCATTGGGTAAATTGTAGAATAAGAGACTAAATATGTTAATTTTAATAAACACCATAAAAGGGTGAGTTTATTTTAATTTGAAGTGTTAATTGATGATTGGAATCATGTATCGTTGATTCTGAGCCTTATTTATATTCTACAGATGAGAGGGAATACATGGTGAATTATGAGTCTATATAGTTTGAAAATGTCTATCTAGATGATGATGTAGCTTTTGAGATCATAGGGAATGGTAATGTATAAATTTCAAGTGAATTATTTATACAGTTATTGAGAGTTCAACACATACTAGGGTTATGAAAGTATATAATATTCATTGGTTAGCAGGATGAAGTAGGTTCCATAAAATGTTTCATAGATTGAGTATGAATGATTACTCCTATTTCCATGGTTTTTTCTATTGATATTAAATATTTTACACTTTTTTTTATATGTATATTAAATGGATGAGAAATTACCATAATGAAAATGTCTAAGATTCCAGAGTTGTGGAATTTCCATCTTGGGCACACAATTGAGAGGAATATATGAGTCATCATAGATAAAGGGGTACTTTATACCATTCCCATGTAATTTATAACTTTTTAGAGTTGTCTCTTGGGGAAGTTAAGAAAACTAAGATTAATCCCAAATGGAAGGGCACATAAGCCTTGAAAATTAAATATTGTTTATACAAATGCTTGGGGAGTTCTGCCAATTAATTATCATGAAGGGTTATTATATTTTTTTACATTCATTTATGATTCAATAATGAAAATGTGGGTCTACTTTTATAATAAAAAATATGAGGTCCTAATAGTGTTAATTTGATGACGAATCATGGAGGAGAAAGAGGCCAGAAATAATCTTAATTTTTTGAGGTATGATAATAGTGGAGAATATTATAGAATGAATTTTTGGGTTTTTTCTGGATAAAAGGAATTAGGTTTGAGAATAATATTCACGAAAAATTAGAATAGAATGATACAGTAGAGTGGATTAACCATATGATGATTGTGATGGAATGAATCATGGGTCCACATATAGGTTTCACAAATAAATTTTGGGTATAATCCATAAACTATGATGCTTATATCAGGAATAAGAGTCCTTTCACATTTCTAGAGTAAGAGATTCTAAAAGGGTTGTAGTCTATGAAAATAGAAATATTTTCTCACCTAATTTTTTTGGAAGTCTAACCTATGTCCATATTGATTCAATGGATAGTGATAAATTTGAAAAAAATTCCCAATATTTCTCCATTTCTTGTTATGGTTATGAAAAATTTGTGTTTAGGTTATCAGATAATGAAAATTGAAAAATCATCAGGATCTAAAATTTTCACTTAAATGAGAAGGTCTTCGGGAATGATTTCAACTTGGTTGAAGATTTATTTGAGAGAAAAGAATCATATAAACATTTTGAAGTTTATCTGAACTGAAATTTTTGAAGTTCTAAAATTTTGAAAGGTTTAGGATGCATGAATGACCGAGAAGAGAGAAAAAGGAAGTAATAAGAACTAGAATGATGACAAAATATAGAATCTTGAAACAAAGTTATAAAAGGTGATGTTTCAAAAGCTTAAATTATAGAAATAGAAAAAATATAGGTTAATTTGTGATGGTGTACTGGGATTAGATGACTATTTTAAAGGTTTATAATTGTTCTTTAATAGTTTATCCTTATAGATATAGGATATCCCAAGATCCTAGAATAATTAGTGAGAACCCTCAATTCTGAAAAGTGGGCGTTAGAAATGAAAATATTGATATAATTTTGGTGCGTGAAAAAAAACATGGGAGTTAACAAAACTTTCACAGAGGAGGAAAGTGTTGAAGAACACATGTTTTTTTGTTTAAGGATGAATTAGATTATAGAAATAAGTACAAGGATAGTTTATTTGTGAATATCTTTTAATATAAATAAGAGATATATTTATATAAAATATTTTATTCTATTTTCGATCATACAACCATCAAGATAGTGTTAAATATGGTTTATACCAAATGTATGTATCTTGAATATATGGACGTGAATAAAACATTCCATGATTCATAAGGGAAATATATATGGAGTGTCTATATGGTTTCATGGAAAAATAAAACAAGGTCCTAATGGGAAAGCTAATGTTCCAGATTTATGGTTTTAATCATGTGCCAAGGTAGTGGAATTGGATGTTCAATTCCTTTATGTATGAGAATGGGTCATTATGAATAAAATCAAACAATTTTATATATTAAAAGGTATTCAAGGATGGGAGTTAGATCATTATTCTATTATATGTGGGTGAAATACTCCTGGAAGGTCAAGACATGGGATAGATTCAAGAGGTGAACATGTATTTTTATATAAGGTATAGGATGTAGGATTTCGAAGATGCAAATAAGATTTTGGGGATGTATATTTAGAGGTATAGTAAGGTTGGATCATTGGTTTTTAGATGTATTACACCCTATATGTAATTAAAATATTTAGAATGAATTTATGCAAACCCATTCACATCCAATTGTCCAGAAACATCATGTTATCTATAGAGAAAGCACCTAAAACAGAATATATGTATATATTAATTAAGGGGAAAGTTATATTTTCATCAGTATTTGGAATATTGATGTGTATAATTATTTGAACAAGGATTTGAATTTCTGTATATTTTTAGTTTTTATCCAGTTAATGGAAAATATAATAAAGGATAATTGGGATGCTGTGAAGTGGATTCTTTAATATCTCAATGGTTTGGAAGTTGTCATATTATGTTTCAGAAGAGATAATACAGAGACCCTCACTTTTCCTACACTAAAAATTCATTAAATTTGTAGAATAATTAAAACATTATACTAAAATATTCCTAAATACCATACTATTCTATTTATTTTTTACACAAGGAAACATAAATCCTAGTACATAGATGAGCTATATCATCTCCCACTAGGTTCTCGTTAAATAATACCTTTCTTAGAAACATCAATCATAATACATATCTTCATAATCTGGGGGTAAAGTGAACATAAAATAGAGTGGCCTCAAATTCTTAGTAAGGGTAAACAAGGGAGATATGTAAGGATAAACATGAGAATAATGGAATGATAATATGATCATGGAAATAAATGATCATACCCTGCATATTAAATATTATATACATGAATCATAAATAAATCTTGGTAGTTCATAAGACATTTTTCATAAGGAGATAAATAACATAAGACATGAAATCATAACAAAGGAATAAAACATGGAATTGTGGAAAACACATAACCATATAATATGATTTGTATAGCAGCCAAGACATTGCTGCTGATACCATATTAGTGGAGAATGTCTTACGGAACTGGTTTCACACCCCCATTCCTACCCTATATTACTAAACCATGTCCACCCCTCGTTCTAGCCATATATTACTGAACCCATTTTATTTCCCATTCCAGCCCTGTAATATTGAAATGAGTTCATTTCTCATTCTAGTCATGTCTATCTTATGAGATATTAATCATTACCCAATGCAATGGTGGGAGATATAAGTCCCACCCATCTTATAAGGAAATAAATAATAAAAGTTCTATAAGACAATGAAAAATCATATCATAACCGTTGAAATGAAATGGGTATTATAAACATGTAATCATATCATAACCTATAGAATGATATGGGTTTCATAATCATTGCATTATAAACATATCCCATGAAAATAAGTGGGTTTAAAAAGAATGTAACCCATGAAATAGAAGAGGGTTTTGTCAACATCATTCCATAAAAAAATTTATTCTGTGAAATAATATGAATGGACACATTAAATAATTTCTCCATTAAAGAATGAGTAACTGTTGATTCAACAGTTTTTTTATGAACTTTTCCGATTCCTTTATCTTTTGGAAATCACAAACATATTTTATTATAATTATATCTATCTATGAAGAAATTTATTTGCATGTTATTTTTATAGATAAGTCTAACATTTTTTTTTCTTAAGTCAAAAAAATAAGTCATATCTTTTATTAGACACATTATTCCTTGCTTTATCAATTCTGATTCTCTCATAATTGTGATTTTGATTTTATGTATCCTAATTCTAATTCCACCAGATTTATGAATCTGGTTCTCTTAAAATCATGATTCCAATTTTGTTTTCTTAAATCCAAATCATGTAGAAAATCGAGTACCATTCATCATTATTGATTAAAAATAATATATAATTGTGATTTTGATTCTCTCAATTTCGTGAATCAGATTCACTTCTTTAAATTCTTAATAACCCAAGAAAATTGAATCCAATTTATGTTTCTCAATTTCAAATCATCAAGATCTAGAGATCCGATTTCATAACTTTATTAAAGTTACTATATATTCTTAATGTAATGTTTTCATAAATTTATAAAAGTTACTATTTTTCCTTTACATAATGTTTTATATATACAGATTCATAAATATTTAATGTTTCTCATGATATTTTATTATGCTAAATGATTTCATCTAATTAGTTATTATATAATAGTTGTATGTACCCGTTGTACAGGTCCCTCCAAAATTTTAGGAAAAATATGACTATCATAGGAGAATTCGTCCATTGGAGATCTCTACTATAAATACCCAATCATTTGAATGTTTTAAATTTTTTGAACTTTTGGGAGAATTGATACTATATAAAAGATCTTCCAAAATTGCTTCATGAGAAAGCCTTGAAGAGTTTATGTTGTAAAAATCCTCTTCAACATAATTTAATCTTCAAAAATATTGGTTTTTCTTTATGAGATTCTGATTGTTAATTTATAAAATTGAGGGATTCATAGATGAAGGAATACATAGTTTCTGATTACCACATAATTGAGGTATTCCATGTTGAAGGAATATAGATGTACCAATTAAGTTATAGATTGAGGGCTTGTGGGGATATCAAGATAGATACCGATCTTTGTATCGAGGTCTTACCCTAGTGTGGGTAAGAAATACTTTCTTGAAAGTATAAATAAAGGGACCTTTATCCAATGTGTTTTAGATACTCTACTCTTTGGGTGGAATGATTTGTACTCTTTTATATGTACTTTTAATTTCTGTTTCTATTTGAAACATTATGATATTGTTTCTTATACTTTCTCTTTTGTTGTAACTCTGAATTTAAGATTCAATATTATTTAATGTAAAATCTTGTTTAAGTATATATTTGTTCTTATTTTATTTTAATTTTTTTTAAACCAATGTGTTTTACCTTAATCTTATAGAATACAGTTTAAGTGAATCAAAATTTTTTATCTTTTTTTAAAAATGTTTCCTTAAGGTTAAAAGTGAATGGTTTTTAAATATAAAATTCACCCCCTATTCTAATTGATTGTGTACATATATATTTTGAACCTAAAATTGGCATCAGATTAGGTCTCTGAGATATTGATACTTACACTTAGTAACAAAAGGAATATTTTCCCTACTAAATTTTCTTACTCTTTGTTTACTTCTGTATGTTGTTTATTAATATCTTTTATAAGATTTTTTTTATAAATACATACTTCAGTAACATGTAGAGGGGATTTTTTTTGTTTCTAAATATGGGAGGAATGAATGTTGTATCCTTAGATAATCAAAACCCCAAAATACCACCTTTATTTTATGGGAAAGATTATTAATACTAGAGATATAGAATGAATACTTTTGTTATCAATAATAGTTTGGAAAACATTTTTATGATTATGGATATTACAAAATTTCTGATAAGGAAGTCATAACTTTTACTAATGAAGAAAAGAAATAATATTAGGTAAAGTATAATATATAAAATATTTTGCATTATTTTATGAGGAGGAACATATATTTCCAAATATCTTCTTATGAAGTAGCTAAAAGTATATGGAAGAAACATGAAGTTTCACATTTTGGTACTTATAATGTTATTTAAACTAGAAGATCCATACTTAAAGAATATTATCATGGTTTTATTTTTCTCTATGGGGAACCTATATTTAAAGTTAGATAGAATTTTATAACTATAATAAATATCCTACACTCAATGGGAGAAAAAATGATAGATGATGAGATAATTTTAGATAAGATCATAAACCTCATGCCTAAGGAACGAGAATCGAAGAGAACTTGATGATTCAAGGAAATTTGAAACTTCTAATATTGATTAATTATTTGGAACTCTATTACAAAATGAGAAAATATTAAAGAGAGAAGATGATAATATAAAAACTAAAAATGTAATTGTTACTTTTACTCCTACCTCAAACCAGATAAAATCCAAAACTCATGAGAATGTTTCAATATAAACAAATTATAAGAAAGTTATTTATTTAGACTCATGTGAATCTAAACATTCAAAGAATGAGTTATCCAATATTTCTCAATATTTGAAAGAGATTTTTGAAAAAAGGACTTTTAATATATATATAGGAAAAAGGATAAGAAAGACATGAAATTTTCTGAATTCAATGTTATAAATTCAAAAAATATGGGAATATCATTTTTCTTGGATTAAAATAAAGGAAAGGATATATATATATTATAAAAGGAATAAACAAATATATTACCAGACTAATTGAAAGAAAGTCTGGAAAGAAAATGACTCTTGGAGTGCAAGTGGTGGAGACTCATCTGATGAATCTTCTGATAATAAATCTTCTAGACCAAATAATATTTGTATTATCACCAGAATAACTATTGAGAAGAAATGTTTCATGGACAAGGTAAATACTACTTAATCTTTAACAAACACATATTTATGTTCTAATTATCCTAATGAACAAAATTATAATTCTTTAGAAGAAGAATATATCTCAGCAAAATCTATCTTACCAACTTTTAAATAAGTATCTAGGTTTTCCAAGTTTCATGAAAATGAAAATATTAGGCTGAAAAAGAAACTTGATAAGGAAAATTATAGAATCAAAATTTTAACAAAATAATTATAATATATTTCTAAATATCATGATGAAAAATATTTTTAAATTTTTTATATTTCAAAAAAACCTTGAGGATTTTTATTCTGAAAGGATAAAATTTCTAAGGATTTCAAAAATGTTTTTTATAGGAAAAATGTTTTAGAGAAAAAGTCCAATCCTAAGACTAATGACTATGAGGATAAGAATTTATCATTTAAAGTAAAATCTGAAATATTTTTCTTAAAAAACTTTTATCAAACATTACTTCTGGTAAATATAATTTTTATAAAATGGATTCGCAAATTCATCTTCTTAGGAATCATTTTGGATGTGGTAATTCTAACTCAAAACCCATTTTTAGTCACAACTATTTTTCTCAAAGTGCCCCTTTTACAATAATTATCAAAGTTATGAAAATTTGGAGATTTGTTTTTAAATAAAATCCAATCCTTATGTTTTTATAAAGCTCACTGTTCTATGAAAATGTGGATTCTTAAGATTTTATATTCTAACATTTCTAGATATAAGAAATTTTTGGATTTTGAAAATTTAATTGTTTAGATAGTGGATGTTCCAACCATAATACATTGTATATAGATAGTGGATGTTCTCATCACATGACTGGTAAAAAAACTTCTTTGAAAATATTATTAAGATGAAAGGTGGAAGAGTCACTATTGGAGTCAATTATTAAGAAGATATTGTTGTTATAAGTAAAATTATTCTTCTAGGAAAATTCATAATTTCAAATGTTTTATGTGTTAAATTAATTATTCAAAAAATTATAAGAATCATCCAATTATATGATGAAGGTTACCTTGTGAATTTTAGGAATGATAAATGACTAGTACACAATTCCAAGGATGAGTTCAATCTTTCTGCCCATAGGAATGAGAATGTTTATACACTTATCTTACTAAGACCTTAGGATCCAATACCTAAATTTTCATAGTGCAATAGAAGTAAAATATTAGTTATGAAATAGAAGCTTATGACACAAAAAAATATGTAAATTATGTAAAATTTCAATGAAATTAATTGTTAAAAATTTACGAGATATTAAATTTGATTCTTCAAAAGTTGGTAATCCTTGTCAATATAAAAAGAAACATAATTCAAGATTTTAGTCTATTAGTGAAGTCTCAACTTATTATGTGTTACAATTAGTTCAAATGGACTTGTTTAGTCCTATAAAAACTCGAATTATTATAGTAAAATACTATATATTTTTTAGTTGATGTTTACACTAGATTTACATGGTTCTATTTATCAGAAAAAAATATGAAGCCTTTTCTTATTTCAAATATTTTTCTTCCGAAGTTGAAAATAAAAAAACCTTCCATTTATATCTATTTGTAGTGATCATGGTGGAGAATTTGGAAATTAAGATATTGAAATTTTTTAGAAAGAAAGGCATTACTCATACCTTCTCAGCTCCTAAAACTTCTCAATAAAATGGTGTTTTATAAAGAAGAAATTTAATTCTTCAAGAGATAACAAGAACCATGTTGAGTGAATACTCAATTACTAGAAATTTCATGGATAAAGATATAAGTACTACTAGTTATACTATAAATCACGTTTTAATAAGTCCATTTCTTAATAAAACACCTTACGAGTTGTGGACAGGCTGAAAACCTAAAGTTTCATACTTCAGAGTATTTGGATACAAAGTATTCATTTTTAATACAATAGATAACTTAAAAAATTAAGACCCAAATCTGATGAAGGAATTTTATTTGGCTATTATAATATCTCTAAGGCTTATAGAGTTTTAAAAAAATCATGTACTATTAAGGAAACTTTACATGATAAATTTGATGAAATTAATCCTTTTTCTTTTAAAAAACATAAACCTACATCTTCAGATTTGTTTTCAAAAATTGATTATCAACATTTAATGGAATATTCTTATCTATAAGATAATACTCCAGAAAATGTTTCTAAAATATTCACTCCCAAATATTTTCTACCCTATAGGAAAATACTCAAAACCAAAGTCATTTGTTTCTAAGGAATCATCCTTGTGACTGTATCATTTGTGATTTACATCAAACTGTAAGGACTACATGTTATTTAATGAATTAAGTAGAACATATAGCATTTCATTCCCGATTAGAGCCTAAAATTACTAATGAGTCTTTAGGTGTTAAATATTGGATTAAATCTATTCAAGATGAGGTAAATGAATTTTAAAGTAACAAAGGTGTACCTTGGTTGAAATACCTATGGAAACTTCTATAATTAGAGTAATGTGGGTATTTATAAATAAATGTGATGAAAATGGAATCATAGTAGGAAATAAAGAATGATTAGTTTCTGAAGTCCATAATAAATAAGAGGGAATAGACTATGAATAAACCTATGCTCCATTATCTAGACTTTAATTTATTCAAATTCTATTATTCTTTGAAATGTTATTTAACTTCAAAAATTTTCAAAAGGATGTGAAGTGTGATTTCCTTAATGGATATGTTTAATAGAAAGTTTATGTTGAAAAATCTCATAGTTTTTAAGACACAAAATATCTCGAACATGTCTTTAAACATACCAAATCCTTATATGGTCCTAAACAATCCCTTAGATCTTAGTATGATAGACTTAAAAGATTTTTATTAAAAAATAATCATGTGAAGGGAACTGTTGATCTAACCATTTTTATAAAGAAAGAAAATGAAAATATTATAATTTTTTAAATTTATATAGATGAAAATATATTCATTTTAACTAAACAATAATTAACTGATTCATTTGAGAAACATATGAAATCTATGTTTGAAATGAGTATGATGGGTGAGTTTACATTTTCCTTGGAATTCAAATTTCTCAAAAACAAGAAAAAAATTATATATCTCAATATAAGTATATTGAATATATTCTTAAAAAATATGGATATGACAACACTAAATGTATATGTTCTCCAATAGGAACCTAAAATACCCTTCATCTTGATGAAGTTGGGAAACTAGTAGATCAAATATCTTCTAGAGGTATGATAGGAAGTTTAATACACTTAACAGCTAGTCATCTAGCCTTAATATTTTTTGTATTCTTATGTGAAATTTATCAATCTAATAAAAAATAATCCAGTTTAATACTAGTGGAAATAATTTTTTTCTATTTATAGGGAACCATGGACTTAGTAATTTTCTACTATTCTGGAAATGATTTTTTTTAAAAAATTTTCAGATGCTAACTTTGGTGGTTGTATAATGGATAGGAAAAGTACATTAGGAACTTGTTATTTATTAGGAGATTCATTTGTATCTTGTCATATAAGAGACAAAAACTTTTAAAAATTTCCCCTACTAATGCTGAATATATAGCGGTTTGAAGTTGTTGTGTTGAAGTGTTGTGTATGCAACACAGACTCACTGATTATGGCATGAGTTTTACTATAACTCAGATACTATGTAATAACACTATACCATTAAGAAAAAACCCTAAACATCACTCTCATGCAATGTACATAGATATTATGCATCACTTCCTTATGGATCACACACTTAAAAGAGATATTATTTTACAATTCATCAAAATGAAAGAAAAACTTGTGGATATTTTTAAAAAATCCTTAACTTTCAATATATTTCAATACATTAAATAATTTAGGAATTATAACTATAACGTAGTAATTCATATATAATTTTTGTTAAAATAATATCCTAACAATAAGATACTCCTTTACACAGGGATAATACATTTGATGTATTATAATAATGTTTTTGAAAACATAATAATTTTTTTGGAACCTAATGGTATTATTGAAACCTAATAAATAGTTTTTAGAACCTAACAAAATTTTTGGAACCTAATAATAAGTTTTTGGAATATAATAAAACATTTCAGAATCTAAGATATATAAGAACAATATTATCAAATACTTGAAAACTTTCTGATAAGTCTATAAGTTACATCTTCTGAAATTTACCTCTTAGTTTTTTTTGTTGGTATTTAAAACTTTTTTTTAGGAAAAACCTCAACAGATACAAATTTCCCTAAATATTTTTTATTTCCTTGAAACCTCAAAAGATTAGAATCTATAAAACTTTTTTGTTATAATCCCAACCATTGGACTAGATCAGATCAATTTCAACCGTTTGATCTATCTTGGAAGTTGAAAATTCATCTCTATGCCTATAAAAGTAAGAGACCCCCTGTATCCCACATCGATTTCTAGAGTTTTCCCCCTTGTTTATGTTTCCCTTCAAAGTTATCGTTTATGTTTTCAAATATCTTTCTTATGTTTTGAATATCATTTTAAATCACCTACCAGACTTCAATTCTTGGGAATAAGGAAATTAAATATTGGTCAATCTTTAGATAAAGATTAGTTGATCATGACTTCTTTCTTAGGTATGATTTTTTTATAAGAAAGATCCTAGAGTTTCAAGGTTGGGATAAAATTTTCATTGTGAATAATAAGGGTGAATAAGATATTATTTATGTAGACTTGGTTATTTAATTCAATCAGTCAGTTGATTTTTTCGATGAAGGTGGGAAGGATATGTTACAGTTCAAGAGTTATGGGAAAACTTATTCTTTATTTTATAATAAAGCTGAAAATATCATTATGATTCCTTATTATAAGGATGACTATTATTTCCCTCATAAGTTTCTATATCAGAAGGTTTTTCAACTGAGTTAAGGCTATTGATAGATTAGGTTTTAAGGGATTAAAGAAGGTTAAGATTTCCAATATTTTGTTTATCTATAGAATCGTGGAATTATGGATGCAAGGAAATCTAATTCCATGAAAAGGAGATAAAGAAACCTTGGAAATAAAATACATATTTATGATTGAATATCTTATTAAATTAAGGATGATTTACATGGTGAAGTATATCTTTCTCATTATCAATAAGATTAATGATGAGTTAATCAAATATCAGATCTTAATGTATCTAGCAATCTTGTCCAAGCTTATAGTAAATTGCTCGAATTCCTTTAACATTACTTTCATTTCAAAGCCAAAGAAGTTTAATATTATTATTTTAAGTGTGACACAATTAAAAGAATGAAATATTATTTTAGTGATAAGAAAAATGATTTTGTTTATTTTTATGGAATGTAAAAGGATTTTGGAGAAATATCAAAGTAATAGCCAGTTGATCCTATGAAAAGAATAAAATAAGTCTATGAACATTAGAAATAAATTCTACATCCAGAACCACCAAATCCCCAGATACTGAAATGTTACGCAAATAACGTTTTAAAAAAGTGGAGACAAGATAAAGAGTTAAGATAAGAATAATATTTAGTGTTTGGATTAGATCGTATTGATGGTAAGTATTTGAAAATAAGAGAATCTAAATAACTCAAGAAACAAGAAAAAGGGAGGAATCTTATGAATAATTTAACTAAAGACGAGATTGTTCAACCATTGTTGAAGGATACTGAAAGAGACTTAGAACAAATTAAAGTCTCATAATCCTTTCTTCAAGAACTGCACTTCCTTAACAATCTCAAAAGGTTATAGTAGAGGCTATCTAATCAAAAAAGGAAAGTAAGTTGTTCCAAGATAAGGATAGATTGAATAAGAAGAAGATGATTTTAATTTTAAATAGAAGGAAAGTTATGATGAGATATAAAAAATTGAAAAAATAAAAGGATGATTCAATCTGATAAGATATCAATAGGAACTTCTTAATATTCATCATCTAAACATGATTCAATTGAGAATCAAACTATGAAAGAAAATGTTGTAGAAATTTAATTTCAAAAAAATCCCTCTGATGATGAAGATAATTGAGGGATAATGTTGAAGGTGGAAATGATGAAAATCAAGAAAATAGTGGGTGTGATTATGATGATAAAATAAGTCATATTTCTGATGATAGGCAAGGAATTCAGAGGTTAAGAAAAACGGAATCAAATAAATATAAAGGAAATAAGGTAGATGTTGAAACATCTAAGAAAGATGCTTCAGAATCATAATGGTCTTCTTCCTCTATATGAGATCGTTTTGTAGTTCAATCCTAAAAAAAGATATTGAACACCATTCCTTATTTCCCAAAACTAGAGTCATGATATTAGCTTATTTAGGCTTCAAAAAATTAGAAATTAGGACCAACAAACCTTTTCATGGATAATCTCATAAAACATGAAACTGATTTCAAAAATACTATATAGAATTACTATTCTCACAAGAAGTCTTGAACTGATATAACAATGTAGTCGAATTATGTTAGAAATGATCTTAAATATTTTGATGATATGTTTTAAATAGTAAAGGGTGCCTTCAATGAATCGAAATCCAAAATCCAAAATCTTTCATACAACTTCTCAAAAATTTAAAGATGAACAAGCTACTCAGTTGCATGAAGAAAGAGATTTATATGGAAAACTAAATTCAGTTTCTCAATAATTGAAAAGAGTGAAAGATTACAAAGATTAGGTGTATGAGAAGCTTAAGTCTTTGGATGAAATGATTAAGTATCAATTAGAAATGATTAAAAATCTAGAGAAGAAGAGTAAGGATCATGAAGTTCTTCTATCCAAATTTCAATATGATTACATGGAGATCAAGAAGTTGAAAGCTTTTATCAGGCCCTAAATACCAAAGAAAGATTTATTTTTCTTGTATTTATGATTTTTTTTTTGTAAAAACCGTTTTCAATGATAAGTAATTCTTATCTTTTTTATTTCAAATAGCCTTTCTTCTATATTTTTAGGTACATTATACTTTTCCCCAATCTTTCTGAAAATAAAAAATAGGTATAAGATTTATCTAAAAAAATTAGTCTAAGGAGAAAAAAGTAAGGATCAAACTTCTTAAAGAAAGTCATCCTTAATGTAAGGGGAGATAGTTTTTCTTAATAAAATATGAAAAAATATATAGAAAGAATATAATCCTTAGGGGTATTTCTTAACCTAATGAGGAGTTAGTCGTATTCATCTTAAGTCATAAACTAATTGGGAGATAAGTTTTTCTTTTATGTTCAAATATTAAATCTTTCAATTTCAATTTTTTTTCTTAAATTTATTGTTTTTACTTTCCAAAAAGGTGGATATTGTTGAGTCAAAATTTTTATCGTTAATTTTTTTCATTTATTTTTGTTTTGAAAATTATAAAAATATTTTCATATAATTCATTATATATAAAATGAAAATTATATGCATGTTCTTTTCATAGCTATGTATAACATTATTTTTTATTAAGTCAAAAAATTAAGTTATATCCTTATTAAAACATTGGATTTCATGCATTTCAAATTCTGATTGTCTTTGAATTTGGATTTCAATTTTATACTTATAAATTTTGATTCCTTCTGTTTCATAAATCCGATTCTCTTAAAATATAGATTTTGGTTTTTGTTTCGTAAATTTGAATCGCGCCAAAAATAAAACCTGATTCATCTTTCTCAATTGTAAATCATCTAGAATTTTGATTCAAATTCCCTCAATTTTATGAATTTTATTTACTTAATTATATTCTTAATCTCCATGAAAATCACATTCGATTTATATTTCTCAATTCTGAATCATCCAGATTTGTGGATCTGATTTCACCACATTCTTGAAGTTACTGTATTTACTTAATTTAATGTTTTCATTAATTTATTAATGTTATGATATTTCCTTAATATAAAGTTTTATATAAATAATTCATCTATATTTAGTGTCTCTCATGATATTTTTTTATTGTAAATAACTTCGTCTAATCAGTTATTATACAACCATTGTAAGTCCCAGATATACAGGACCCTCCAAAATTTAATAAAAAATATGACTATTGGAGGAGAATTCAACTGTTGGAAATATTACCTATAAATACACAATAATTTGAACATTTTTAGTGCTGGGAACTTTTGGGAGAATTTATACTCTTTGAGAGACCTGTAAAAATTGCTTCCTACGAAAGCCTTAAAGAGATAACGTTGTGAACAACTTGTTCCACATACTTAAATCTTAAATAAGATTTGTTTTTCAAACTGTGATTTTTATTCCTTGATGTATAAAATCAATGGATTCTAATATTAAGGAAAAAAAGGATATGATTACCTACTAGATCAAGGGATTCTAATTTTAAGGAAGACATAGGAATTGATCACCTTACAGATCAAGGGCTTGTAAGGATAGCAAGAAAGATACTGATCTTCGTATCGATGGCATACCATTTTGTGGGTAAGATATAATTTCTTGAAATTATAAATCATTGGACCTTTATCGATGGTGTTATGGATAACCTACTCTTCGTGTGAAAATATTTATACTCTTTTATATGTACTTTTAATATCTGCTACTATTTGAAACAGAAAGAAAGTGCTTCTTATAATTTCTCTTTTGTTCTAACTCTAAATTTAAAATTCAATATGCTTTACGATAGAATATTTTTTAAGTATACATGTGTGATTATCTTATTACACATATTTATTAAAAAAAAGTGTTTTCCTTAAACTAATAGAGTAGGTTATAAATGAATAAAATTTGTTTTACATTGTTAATCAAAGTTTTTTAAGGTATAAAATGAAAGTTTTTTATACTCACTATTCACCCATATTGTAATTGAGTTTTTAAATTTATATTTTGATCCTACATTAACAATCATTGATTTTATCTTAGATGTGAAATAATTTTTAATGTTCTTTAAAAAAATATTTCTTGAGTAAAATATACTTTATGCATTGAAAATAATTTTTAAATGAAAAAACATTTTTGAAAATCTTTTTCTTTGAAAATATATTTGAAAACATATAAAGTAATCATTGAAAACCATATTTTTTTAAAAAAATCATTTTTCCTTGAAAATGGGTTTCAAATATATTTTGAAAACATTTTCTGAAAACACGGTTTTTGAATTTAAACGATTTCCAACTGAAGAGAGAGAGAGATGATCTGATTTAAATAAAAACATTATCTTAAGTACCAAAGAGTGAAAAAATGGTACTAATACATGTGGATATCTTTAATATCCAAATGAGAAGAAAATTAGTGATTATTATTGGTGGTATGGATCATAATATTTCATTGAAGAAGCATAATCATTTAAATTTCTCGAAAAGTGAATAGATTATTTCAATAAACTCTTACCACTTAGTTACTTAGGATAATAATATCCATGTAAGAAAAGGAAATAAAATGAGTCTTAAATTATCATAAAAAAATAAAAATAATGATATAACATGTAAAATATAAGTATATACACCTCATAGAATAATTTATGTGCATATAAAAACATGAGTCTCAATGAATGAAAATTTAGTCTGAACTATTTTATCTATTTGGTAACTTTTGAAATTTAAATCCTATGAAATAAACGTCATAAAATGGATTTGTTAATACACCTAAATTTAAGAATTTTATACATAAAATAAACTTGTGGGTAGTACATACTTCATACAAAATTAATGGATGGTTAATAAAACATGTATCTCACGAAAATAAAAAGTGAGATGAAATCCACATTCCTTGTATCTTGATTGTCGTCATACTCGTTCAAACCAAAAATATAATAAATACATATATATTATAAATATTTTACAGAATAATATTATTATATATAATACCCTATGTTGTTTGATAATGATGTTATATTACCCTTTTGTTAACCGTTATATATTAAGGTTTCACTTCGGATAATATTCGATTTGTTATTCGCATGTGTCTTAATTTGTTATATCATTGGTAATGATAATTATATAATGATTCCATAGTGTAAAAAATGATATAAATATCATTTATATTTAGTATATGTGTATTATAATAATATATATAATATTTAATTATGAAATAGAATACACTGTTCATGGAGAAGGTAAGCTTTACGTACGTATGAACGCTGTTTCTTTTTTTTATAGTCAAATTGATTGAATGAAAATGACATATATATATATATATTTATTTAATATAATTATAGTTGTATTTTAATGTTATATATATCATATAATTTTACTAAACCCATTCTGAATACATTACATGTAGTGTGTGAATGAATCACATTGCTTTGGGGGGGGTGGCAGTCTACACTTCCTCAAATTAAATTATGATATTTACACTAAATGGAAAGTAAAATAGTTATATATTTTTAAAGGAATAAATATTCATAAATAAATAATAAATATAAAATATGACATATATAAACAGGGTTTAAATTATAATTTCCACCATGATAGGTGGTAAAGGAAAAATGAACAATCATCATTTAGTGAGGTGGTAGTTTGCCATAATTGTAAACAGTATGTTCATTAAAAATTAAAAAAAGGTGTCTGAAAGTGTAGATTGAAACCTTAGAATAAATAAATACAAGTATATTTATTAAATTTTTTTCCATAAAATTATTTAATAAAGATATTGGTGGGGGGTAAGGAAAATAAAATAATGGAGTTTGAGAGAATATGTTAGCTCTTAATCGGGTGACTCCTTTTGGTATGTTCCAAAAGGATTTCTTGGAAGAATATCTACCCAAAGTGAGGATTAAAGGAGTAAGTTAAGAATGTTGGTAATTTTATTTGGAATATATTTTACTAACCTAAGTTATTTGATAGGTGTGAAGAAGAGGGAGATGTGGTGACCTTTTATAGGGAAAGGAAAGGATGCACATGTCATTTTTGAAAAGAATTTAGGCGTACCCACGTTTTACCAAACACAAGTAATAAAATAAAATCAATAATATAATGTTATTGGGAAAATAAAGTCTATAAAATAGGGGTTTTAAAATATTATAAGATGTTTGGGTTCTTAAATTTATGATTAATTTTACCTTAATCAATGTAATTAATTTTTATTACTTTTATGAATTTTTTTGGTCAAAAAATAATTTGACCTTATTAGAAATTATTAATTATAATAATTCCAAATATAGAACCATTTTTATAAATTCTAATCACATAAGTGGAAGAAATTTCATTAAAAATAATCCTGTAGTCAGGTAGATAATGTAGATTTTTAAAATAAAAAATGATCAAAAGTTTCCTATGCTTTTTTATCGAATATCAATGTAAAATTGGTTCCTATTATGTAAATTGTATTAAATGATAAAAATATTATCTAATTAAACTTTAAAAAACTTTTAAAATATAATTAATCTTATAAATAAATTAGAGCAAATATCATTTTAGAATTAAAATAAGGTATTTTTCAGTATCCATCAGAAAATGAAGTTTCATAAAAAAATTCCAAAAATTAAGTCTAAGGTAATTTCAAAATTATAAATTTAAATATTAAGTTTATTTTATAAAATTAAATTTCTAAATGTGTTAAAAGTTAATTTTTTTCATATAAGGCCATTAAAACCAATTCATTCGAGAAAACATTGTTTTTAAACATATAAGACTTTACCAAAAATCATATATTTCATTTTCAATATGTTGTATTTATATAAAATGATTAAAAAAATATTTGAAAACTAGTTATTAATATTATTACTACTAAATTTAATGGATATGTTATAAATATCTCATTTAAATAATTATAACAAGAAAGTTATTCTTTATAAGAACATCTATGTTGTGTTTAGAATACGCTAAGTCAGTGTTTCAAGTAATGTATGTTGAGTTTATTTTCTATGTAATTTATGTGAAAGAAATTTTTTACTTATTTCATTTCAAAACAAAAACAAAAACTTAATTTTTTCAAATAATGGTGTCCATAAAAACATAGGGTGTTACATTCTAACCCCCTTAAATTGAATATGTCCCTCAAAATTAATCACTCAGGTAAAAATAATGAGGATACTTCTACTTCATCATATCCTCATATTCCCACATAGCTTCCTCTAACTAGTGATTTCTCCACTAAATTTTGACCAGGTTAGTGGTCTTGTTTCATAGAACATTCCTTATATGATCTATAATTTCAACTGGTTTCTCGGAATAAGAAATATCATGCTATAGTGGTATGAACATTGAGTTTATTACATTTTTAAGGGACTAGTATGTCCTTCCATGGGAGAGATACATATAACACATCATGTACTTGATAGAGATTTATAGTAAGTGCCATGTGATAGGCTACCATTACGATACGATCAAGAATATAAAATATACCGAGGGATTAGACTCCATTTCTTCATAAATCTAAAAACCTTTTTCTAGGTTGAGATTCATATAAACACATTTCTACCAACATTAAATTCTATATCATGCTGAGAGTTATTAGTGTAACTTTTATTTTCCATCTTTGAGCTGCCTTGATATTCCACTGAATGGTTCTAAACTTCTTGACCATTTCTTCAGTGATCTTAGGTCCTAATAGATTTATTTCTCCAACTTCATCCCAATACGTTGGAAATCTACATTTATTCCCATATAGGTATTTAGAATGTGACATCTAAATTCTTGAGTGAAATATATTTTAAAAATAAATCAACGAGAGGGAGGTGTTCATCCCAACCACATTTTAAATCTAGAAAATAATATATAAACATATCCTCTAGGGTTTTAATTGATAGGAAATGATGTAACTCAATTTTGTATCAAGTTCTTACCAAATAATTCAACATAACATTGAGGAAAACCCTAGATCCCAATCTAATACAATAAAATGTTGTACTCCTTGAAAACATAACACTTTCTTAATGTATATCCCGAAAATTTGATCCATATAGAAGTATTCTATGATAGCGATGACGTGTGATGACTTAGGAAGAAGATCGACTACCACCCATATAGTATTAAATCCTTTATAGGTTTTGGGTAGTATAATGAACAAATACATAGCTATGTTCTCCCATTTCCATTCTTTTATGGGAAATAGATGCAACATCCCTTCAGACCATTGTTTTTATACTTTAACTTGCTAGAATACCATGCACCAAGATACAAAATCTGTAATATATCTCTTCATTCTATCCCACTAGAAGTATTCTTTAAAGTCTCTATACATATCCATACTTCAATGATAAATAGAGAATTAATAACTATGAGCTTCCTCTAACAGATCCTTATTCAAATATGGTATTAAAGGAACTCATAAATAGTTCTTGAACCTTATCATTCCATCCCGATCATTGTTAATCTCAAGAACATTCTGAACATTCTTCAGTATCTCTACATCTTCCTTAAGTGCCCCCATAATCATCACTTGGATAGAGGGTTGAACATTCATTTGAAAAAGATAATATATTTTTTTCTTCCTTACATATTTCAAGATATGTCATTTGAAAATCCAGAAATATTGGATCTTTTGTGATCCTCATTTTTCTGATATGATAGTATGATCCTTCTGAGTCAAATAATCAAACACCTTTTTTTCTTTACAAAGGTGGTAAGGTATTTAGTAGTAATAGTCCTTTATCAACTCTAACCATCTTCTATGTATTATGTTTAACTCCTTAATAATGAATATGTATTTCAGACTTTTAAGAATTGTATATATATCATACATTTCTCTATAAAGATAATTCCAAAATATCTTTAATGAAAATATTAATGCTTATATATAAAAATCATGATATGGGTAATTTTTCTCATAAATCTTCAAATGTTGTGAGGCATAGGCTATAACCATGTTATTCCCTCCAATCCCTTCTTTAATGAATAACTATAGATAACAAAACCTTATCCACTATAGGGTAATGTAAGCACAGGTGCACTGACTGACCTTCTCTTCAGTTCCTTGAAATTTTACTCACATTCATCTATCCATAGGAACTTGAAACCCATGCAAGTTAACATGCTTAGAGAATTATATAGTCATGATAAATTCTCTAAAAACCATCGATAATATCCCCCCAAACCAATAAATCTATGGATCTCAGTCACCGTGGTTAGTCTAGGATTAAATTCAATAGCCTCCATCTTTGATGGATCTACTTCTATACCATCTCATGAGATTATGGGACCCAAAAATGAAACCTTTGAGTCCAAAATTCTCACATTATAAAATTTTCATATAGAATATCCTTCCTTAGGTTCTTGAGTAAAATTATTAAGAGATATTTATGCTCTACCTTTCCCTTTAAATGGATAAGAATATCATCTATAAAGACTACCACATACTAATTGTGGTAATATCTAAATACTCTATTCATTAAATTCATTAAGATAGTTGGGGTATTAGTAAGACAAAAAGGCAACACTATATATTTTATAGTATCCATACCTTGTACAGAATGTTTTCTTGAGTATATACTCTTTATTGACCATCAATTATTGATATCTAGAATAATGGTTAATCATGGAGAAGTATTGATCTCCACAAATTTGATCAAATAAGTCATAAATATGTGGAATATGATACTTTTTATTTATTTTTATCCATTTCAACTCCCAATAATCAATGTTGAGTTTCATTGATCCATATTTATTTTTTCAGAAACAGAATAGGTGCACCACAAGGTGACACACTTGGCCAAATGAATCCCTTGTCAATGTTTTGTTGGGGTTTCTTCTTCAATTATCGCAACTCAATAAAAGTCATTCTATAAGAAGACTTTTATATTGGTTTGGAACGAGGTATAAGTTCTTATATGAAATCCAATTCACGTTTTGGTGGAAGGATAAGAAACTCTTCTACAAAGTCTTCCAAAAATTCTAGAACAATAGAGATATCATCAATGTCTATTTTCTACCGAACCATTTGAGATAAACATCCATTATTAAAAGTAATTAAGACCCATACTCTATATGAAATCTCTAAAGGAAGTTAATGCTCATCATCACATGTATGGATGACCATAAAAGGGTTTTAAATATCAAAAGTAATTCCCCTTAAATGAAAATTGATGTGGGATTTATTCAGAGAAATCCAAGCAATTCATAATATGACATTAAATTCAATCATTGGAAGAATGATAAAACTTTCAGGAAGCACATTCCTACAAACATCAACCAGAGAGGAGTTCGATACTTGAAATGCAATCATCGTATCATTAGGGATTTGTACCACTAATTCCACATATAATTGTTTAGAAAAAATATTAACACCGTTATAGAATTCTTTAGATATGAATTAGTGGGTAGATCAAGAATAAAATACGACATTAAAAATTCTAGAGTGAACGATAAGTGTAAATTTCATCACTTCATTATCGATAATCTCATAAAAAGTAGTGATTGAATTAGATTTCCACTTGTCCATTAGATTAAGGGATTTTTGATGTTGTTAATCATCACTAACCCTTAGGTTTGGGTAGTAGTTAGCATAATGCCCATTCTCCTAACACTTTTATCACTAAATCTTGGGAGGTGTATTGGGTGAACCATTCTCTCAATTAGCATTTTGCGGTAACTTCTTACGATCATTTTGACAATCAATTTCCTAGTGGCCTTCTATTCCACACATAATACATTCATCATACCCCTTAAGGTAATGTACTCTATGCTTCTTTCAATACATATAACATAAAGGAAAAATCATCTTCCTCTCTCTATAGTTTTTAGAGTTTCCTTTAAACTTTATATTCCTTTTCTTGTCAAAACCATGAAGTTGATACG
This sequence comes from Viscum album, assembly GCA_963277665.1. Lineage (NCBI taxonomy): Eukaryota > Viridiplantae > Streptophyta > Magnoliopsida > Santalales > Viscaceae > Viscum > Viscum album. The sequence goes on along the minus strand of OY728136.1, from coordinate 285,431,334 downwards.
TGACTCCAAACTCAATTTCAACTGTCATTTAAAAATTTGAAATCTCTTCATAGATACAAAATTCTTTTATGTCCAATTCCCTTATGATACTTGTATTTAAGCCACTAATAAAATTATCATCTTTACATTCGGGTTTGATGGTAATTCATGAAGAATACCTAAAATTCTCATGAAATAAGTCTCATAGGTACCAACATATTCATCATTGATTTTCTTCAACTCAAGGTACTATTTCTCCATCTTGGTATGAATAATTCAAGGAAATTACTTATTGAAAAATAAGTTCTTCAGAACATCCCATTCCATGTATTCAATCTTTTCATGCTGCATCGTATTCTTGATTAGAGTCCACTACTGATCTGGTTCGCCTTCTAATTGATAAAAATCCATAATGAATTTCTCATTATCTAAAAAATTAAGAACAATGAATATTTATTCAATAGTATATATTTATTTTACCTCAAAAATTGGATAATAAGACCCTCTAAAAGGTGAATGTTTCCTCATTAAATATTTAAGAGAATGTTGATCCTACCTTTAATCATTTGAATTCCACCCCGATTCATATCGTGAGAAACCTGTTTGAACATAACTATAAGGTTTTTTATTCCATATACTATATTATTTAGTTCCTCAAGGATAAAATATCTTCATTTTCTATCTCAATCACCATTAATGTGGTTTCTTTGAATTGTATCCTTTGACTAAAACCCAAATCATAGAGTGAGAAATAATTATCATATCGAAGAACCACATAATCATGAAAAGTAACTTATAGGAGATTTAAATCATGAAACATTCATTAATATATGAAAAATTAGGTTTTTCCTAGGTTATTAATAGGAATATTCTATTTAAATAATTCATGATGGTTAGTGAATAGTTTTTTAGTTTCTAAATCATATCCCTCAGGAGTGTCAAACCAGGTGAGTAGAAAGGCCCATTTTTGTGCACTAGATTACCCCGAGTCAGGACTGAAACATATTAATAGAGTTTTTACCTATAGGTAAATTTATTCTAGAGCCACATATACTTGTAGTATCAATAAATGAATGCATTTCAAGATAACCACTCTCTCTATCAATTTCCAAAATTCCTGGACATTTTCATATACTTTTCCTTAACCTTAAACATATCCCTAGACATGTCCATAGGGTCCTCACTGAAGTTTTATCATCCCAGATTTAAGAGGATAAATAAATATTTTCTAAGATACCAACTATATCCAATCGCTATTTTTCTTATATTAACATTTTATAACATTTATGGAATATTTAAAACATTATACAAAAAGACGTCTAAAGACAACACTAGTCTAGTTCCTTTTGAAACATGGAAACATAAACTCTGGTACATAGATGAGGTATATCATATCCCAATAGGTACTTCATGAATAGAACCCTTATTATACACATCAGAAATAATACATTTCTTCAAAACATGGGGGGAAAAGCAACATAAATAAGGGTGAGTTAAAATACTCAATAAAGGTAAACAAGGGAGATATGTAAGCATAATCATGAACACAAGGGTACAAGAACATGATAATGAAAAAAATGCTCATACACTATATATAAAAGATCATATACATTAATTACAAAATTAATATTGATAGTTAATAAGACATGAATCATAAGAAGATAAAGAACATATGCCATGAAATCATAACATAGGAATAAGACATTGAATTTTGGGGAACACATAATCATAAAATATGGTTACAATATTATCCAAGTTATATCTATTAAGAGAATCTTTGAGTAGAAAGTATTTTACTGAATAGTGTTCACACCCCATTACATCCATGTGTTAATGAATAATGTTCGCCCCTAATTCCATCCCTGTATTACTGAACAATGGTCATTTCCCATTCCATACCTATAATACTGATTTGAGTTCATTTTTTTTCAGCCATGTCTATTTTAGGATATATAAATCATTACCCAATTAATTGGAGAGAGATATAGGTCCCAAACATCTCATATTGAAATCATACATACATGTGACAAAAGATCTTAAATAATCATATCATAACACAAGAAATGAAATGGGTATTATAAACATGTAAATAATTATAACCTATGAAAAAATATAAGTTTCATAATCACTTCATCATAAACATAACCCGTGAAAAGAAGCGGGTTTGAAAATCATATAACCTGTGAAAGAGAAATGGGTTTCATGAACATCATCCCATCAAAATATAATACATTTAGAGAAATAATATGCATGTAAACATTAAATTATTTCACTATAAAGGATTTACTAACACCAATGTATGTTATCTTATATGGGAAATAAATTAAAAATATCTTTTAAATAAATTTCATGAATAAGAAATATTTTATTCATCAAAAATGGTTTTTAAAACATAAAACTTATTTGAAATTTTTTTTCTTTTAAAATATCTTTAAAAACATTTAAAAGGAGCACTGAAAACCATAAAACATTTTAAAATAATTTTTACTTTAAAGTGGGATTCAAATATCTGTTGAAAACATTTTTAAAAAACATTGTTTTTGAATACAATATATTTTCTACCAAAGAGAGAGAGAGAGACAATACAATTTTACTTAAAAACAATATCTTAGGTACCAAAGAGTTGGAAAATGCTACTAATACATGAGGATATATTGAATAATCTAAGGAGAAGAAAATTAATGAGTGTTCTTGAGAGATGAATTATAATATTTCATCAAAGAATCATAGTCATTAAAAATATAAAAAATTGATGAGTTTGTTTAAATAAACTCTTACCACATGGTTAATTGGGATCATAATATCCATGTATTAAAATTAAATTACATGAATTTTAAAGTATCATTATAATAAGTATAATTATTATATAAAATTAAAAATGGAATTATATACACCTCTATAGAGAATTTAGATGACTAACAAAATATGAGTCTCAAAGAAGGCAAATTGAGACTGAACTAGTTTACTGATTTGGTAACTTTTGTAACTTAAACCCAAAGAAATAAAGATTGAAAAATGGATTTGTTAATACCAATAAATTTATTTATGAGGGACATATAATTCATTCCTGGGAAGTACGTACACCAAACAGAATTTATGGTTGTTGTGCAAAGAATGTATCTCTTGGATATAAAAAGTGAGATGAAATTCCCTTACCTTGTATCTTGACTCTCATCGTACTAATTAAAAACATCTATATAATAAATATAAATTTATTATAAATACTATACAGAGAAATATAATTATGTCTATTAACATATGTGTTTTTATTATGACCTTATATTACCCACTTATTAACCACCCTAGGTTAGGGTTTCACTTCAAATAATATTCCCTTTGTTCTTCGCATGTGTCTTAATTTTTTTATTCGATCCTTATACTTATATTTAAATTAAATAGTGTAAAAATTGATATAAATATCATTTATATTCATTATATTTTCATTATAATAATTTATATAATATATAATTATGAAATGGATTACACTGCTCATGGAGACAGAAAGCCGTACGTACGTATAAACGTTGTTTCTGTTTTTATTTTCATAATGAAAGAAGGAAAGAAAAATAACCATATGTATATAGGAATATAATATAATTAAATTATCATTATAATTATATATATATCATATAATTTCATTAAACCTGTCTTTAATACATTCCATGCAGTGTGTGAACAAATCCCATCGCTTTGAGGGGGTGGTAGTCCGCACTTCCTCAAATAAAATTATCATATTTACACTTAATGTAAAGTGTTTTGTAAATGGAATAAATAAGAGTAAATAAATAATAAATATAATATATTACATATATAAAAATATTTTCCATCATAATGTCCACCATGAGATTAGGTAAAGGAATAATGAACAATGATCATTTAGTGAGGTGGTAGTTTTCCGCACATGTAAACAATATGTTCATTACCCATTAGATGGAGGTATGTGTAAGTGTAGGATTAATAATTAGTATAAAAAATACTAGTATGTTTAGGATAACAGTTTTGTTATAAAATCATGTAATAAAAAGAGTGGAGGGGTGAATAATAAAAATAAAAGAAAGGAGCTTGAGAAAAGGTGTTACCTCTTAATCAAGTAACTCCTTTTAGTTTGTGCTAAAAGGCTTTATTGGAAGAATTTCTTCCCAAATATAGGATTAAATGAGAAATTCAGGGATGTTGGGAAGTTTATTGGTAAGATATTGGGTGATTCTATGTGGGTTGAGAGGTGTGAAGAAGAGTGATAAGTGATGATCTTTTATATGGAAATGAAATGACACATTTGACATTTTAGAAAAAAAAGTTCGGTATAACCACATTTTTACCTAAAAAAAGTACTAGAAACCTAACTAAGCTGAATAATTTAATGTCAGTGGATGGATAGAGGCCAGAAAATGGAATTTTGACAAGTTTATAAGTCGTTTCAGGTCTTAAATTTATGGTTTAGTCCTTAGTTAAGCTTTATTTTTCTTTAGCCGATGTAATTAATTTTAATTACTTTAAGGTGAAAATCTTAGTTGAACATACTATAAATTATAGACTATGTTTTTAAAAAATATGGAATCTATTTTTTTTAATTATAATTACATAAGTTTTAGAAAATATTTTAAAATTAATCCCAAAGTCGCGTCGACAGTGGGGGGTTTTAAAGTAAAAAATGATCAAAATTTTGCTCAGCTTTTATATATCCAATTTCATTGGGAAATTGGTTAAAATTATCTTCATTGGATTAATTTATAAAAATAATATATAATTAAAATTTTAAATAAATTTAAATTATAGTTTATCATTATAAATAAATACTATCAAAAATAAGTTTTGAATTAAAATTTGGTATTTTTCCCTATTAATCCAAAATTGATGTTTCTCAGGAAAATCAGCAAAACATTACCCAAGATAATTTTGATATTATAAATTAAAAAATTAAATTTATTTTATCAAATTAAATATCTAATTTTTTCAAAAATTACTTTTATATTTTTCCATAGATTAATATTAAAAGTGGTTCATTCGAGAAAACTATATTTGTAAACATATAAAGGCTTTACCAGAAATTATATCTTTCATTGTGAATATGTTTTACTTGTATGAAATGATTATAAAAAATATTATAAAATTAGTTTTTACTATTCATATAACTAATTTTAAATTATAGTTTATAATTATCTTATTTAAATAATTATAAAAATAAAATGATGTTTTGAAGGAACATCAGTGTTGGATGCGACGTACGCCAAGTCAGTGTTTCATGTAATGTTATTCGAGTCAATGTTCCATGTAACATACAAGAAGTTAATTGTTTTGTAATTTATGTGAAATATATGTCACATGAAAGGAATATTTAAATTAGAGAATTGCAAGATATAAATGAAAATTTAATTTATGCGAAAAAAGGACCATAAAAACTCGGGGTGTTATAAATATTTCATTATAGTGATGTGTTTTTGTAGACTTTATGGGGGATATGGATGCATAAAATAGTACCAAATGATTTATTTTTCGTATAAAGTATAAAAAAATAAGATAAATATAGAGGATATGACTGGTATTTTTACTATATATAATTGAAGTAGAGTACATGACCATCATAGAAGAAGGGAAGTAATTGATCTTGTTAAAGTTATTTTCGGAGGAAATATAAAGGATACAAGAAATTGGTGTGTTATTTTTTATATTAATGTGTAATGTATATAGATAAAAATATGTTATTTCAATCAACTAAAAGTAAAATCGATCTTATGTTTAATTTCACCCAAAATATACCCAAGGATAGTGTTAAAACTACGAAAGATAAGTAGAAGTCAAAATTCCAATGATATATTCTAAAAGGTCTGAGTATAAGTAATTATGTGGAAAAAATATGCCTCAGAGTTAATTGGGTTATTAAAAGGATGAATGGTGAAACAAACTATTTCTATGGAAGTTGAAAATTTTGATATTTTATATAGTGTTCGTGGTTCCCTTGAATCTTTAAAAGGTGTATTCAGGTGAGAGATTATTATGAAATTTAAACACTACATTAATGATTTGATTATTTCTATCTAGAAGGATAATTTAAATTACATTATTCTTATTCTTGTGGGAGTCTTGATAAATTTTAATTCAAACAATGGTACACTACTCCAGAAGGAGATGTTATGGAACTAGGTGGGAAAGTTCATGAATTTGAATGATGAAGCGTGAAATATCTTTCTCATGTAAGAATAAATTTAGTTACATAAGGTGTGCATAGATTATTTAAATATATACATATGAATGAGTATAGGTAGTTATAAAAAAATACATTCAATTTTCTTGGAAAGACACTAATTGAGCTGACACTATGTAGAGGAAACTATAGGTGACCATGTTAAATTGTGGGCTCCCCACAAATCATAGAAGTTTGGTGAAATGGTTTATGATATGTGACCTACTAAAAATATATATGTATGGGACCACTTGTAATTAGAATTATTAGTTCTAATATTTAATGACATAGTCGATTTAGATAGTAAACATTTTCTTCTATCAGTATAAAATAAAGTAAGAATATTATACCATGTATAAAGAACTAAAGCCTAAAACACATAAATATTTTATTTATTTATCATTTATTTATTTATTTCCAATTGTGTGGTTTTTCAAGGTTTGTGAGTATGTGAGAGTGTTTTTTAGTGAAATGGTTGGGGTGAATTTCTCTTCCAGGTTTCTATATGTTATTTCATGGGATCTTCCAATTATAAGAGTTATGAACATTTTTCCATGTGATAATGTTCTTGTTGTTTTATTCTATATCAGTGGGTTTTTAGATTCAAACATTTGCAATCCTAATGGTTCAATATTGAGCTTGAGGATTAAAATTTATTTTTTAATTTCAAGGTTCTCTGAACTAATTTACAATTTAGTTAATAATTATACTCATTCTAGTTATACTATTCCCATGGGTGTCTAGATGTGGTGAGATGATGGATGAATCTCTATGTGAGATGGTGGAAATTTTTTGGTCTATTTGATTTCATGCATGTGATAGAGAAGAATATATTCCTCCTAGGTACCTTCTATAGTAGAATCATAACCATGATATGTGACAAAGTATTTTGATATGGGATAAATTTGGAAAGAATTGATGAGATGAGATGGGGAATTTCATGAGAGATATGATTATTACTATATATATTTTATCCCCATTATTTATTTTCATATTAAGTTTTATTATGGTATTAGTATTATATCATTATTATTTTTATTTTTTATCACTCTAATTATACTTTTTGTATTTTCATTTGAAATTTTTCAATAATGGTTGGGCCATGTTTTATTTCCCATTGTTAAATTTCATCTAATTATCATTATTAAAAACTGTATTTCAGGTTTGGTTACTTGATTATAGTGTTATAGATGATGGGTTATCTTGGACACTAGTGAGTCATACATTGAGGATATTGGGTGAGAATTATTTTATGGACACATATTTTAATCTAGTAAATTATTTGTGGTATACCTAATTTGGAAAAGAGGGTATACAATCCATCAGTTATAGGTAGGTGGGAACTTAATTAATTTGGGTAGTACTGTATGAGTCTCAGGGTGTGTGTACCATCTTCTCAATAATGCAATGAATGTTTTATATCACATGTGTATTCACGGTATATGTTTTTGGGTAGGTTTAGTGTTACTCACCACCAATTTTCACATGAATACACCTGATCACAATAACTCTGTCTGTTAAGAAGAGTGTGGGAAGCATACTGATCCATTATACTCACCACTGAAGGTATACAAAGAATTCATTTTGATGTACATGGTTAAAGAATATGTTTTATCTGAGGTATACATATCTAAATGGATATGGAATTACAACTTGGGTTGACAAATGTTTTTTAGGTTCATTTTTTGATATGATGTGTTATAGTGAGTTCAGTCAGCGACCATTATTTTATTCACTTTATTTTTTTTTTCATTTTTTATACTAAAAATAATTTGTTCATATGGATAAATTATTTATTTATTCATGAATATATTGTTATATATATTTATATTAATACTATTGACTATATTAATCATATAGGATATTTAATTTTATATTCTAGACTATGGGATATTAGTTAACGATCATAGTTTTTCGATAGGTTTAATTATATCCAATGTATAGATGGATCATGTTAAATTTTTTATGGATTTAGGCATAAAACTAGTGTATTATATATGATGAATTTTTTTCCCTAAAAATCTATTAGACCATCATTAATAGTTGGAATCACTTGAAATACATGGATGTGCACATGATATCATGTTGTGCTTAGACCCAAGAACCATTTTGGTAATTAATGTTGGGATATTACCAAATGATTTCAAAGTATGTGTTTGGTTTGGAAATATTTATTTAGAGGTGGATATTTTATCTCTTGACATGGTCGGTAGACTTTAAGCATTATTTTTTAACATATATTTCATTAGAAACTACATTTATATGTGATTTATAGTATCTTGAGCATGCAATACAGGTGAAATTGACCTTTTGGGTATGAAATCCTAGTATTGGATGGATAAAACTCGAGATGAGATGCGGGGATAAACTAGGATTTAGATACAACACTGATAATACATCATGATAGTGGGATTCTTTTGGAATTTCATATGTTTCAATGGGAAGTTTTGTTTGATATATTACTTCAATATGGTCTAATATTAATTTAAATAAACTAATTATATAAGTGATGTTTTTCAATGTATTTAGAACCGTTGATCAATAAAAGAAAACATTTAGAATATGAATGAAATAAAAAAACATTCGGAATTTATATAATTGGATAAATCCCTTGAAAAATGACATATCAGAACATAGAATACAAATAAAACAGAAGTCAATGCACAATATTGATACCCTCACACACTCAAGAAAAACACAAAACCTAGAAACAAACACACAATAAGAAACCAAATGAAATCATGGAATGACAACAAGTAAATTTATGTGGTTCATAAATTATTCCTATATCTATTGGAAAAAAATTATGTCTTTTTAATATATGAATGAATAAAAAATTTTAAATACAATTGATAAAATTATGCAATCATAGATCACAATAGCTACTTAACACCACTAATCACCTACTAATAGTGCAAAAGTGGTACCATAAAAACTTTATATAGTGGGGTCTATTTGGTTAAATATTTCTACTAACTTTTGAGATTTTCAGTAAACCCAATATTGGCCTCAACCTCCCAAAATTTCTTATAAGTCTCTTTATTTAAATAGTGGAATTTAAATGAATGAGAAAATCATTCTCTAACAACCTTATGATGATTTATTACATATAATTTATAAAACCTCCCATTACTCTTACAAAACTATTGATAAAACCACACATAACTTTATTTAACTAAATCTCACGAGATTTAGAACTTTCAAAATCTATCATTCGATCATGGTCACTTGTACACCTAGTTCCTAAACATTCTCCTTTTTGACATGCTAGCCTCCAATGGAATTCTTTCTCTATAAGAATCCCTCCCAATTCTAATGCCCAGATTTCAAAATATCTTATTCAGTATGAAAATAAAATGGAACATGAAAGGAGTATTCATATTTTCTATAAATCTCCTACTTAAATATTGCTTTCAAGGATTCAAGGGAAATGCCAACACGTATATATATTTCAATCATTTGAACTTTTTCAAAAATAGTCAACGTCTCTGTTATTACTTCCTGTTAACAATGTCCACTTAAAATACAATTATTCTTTATAATTTTCTTGAATAAGACCATGGTAAACATGTTAGTCATATTTTGACTTCTGCTATGCTTTTTCATCTTCAACACCCCATCCTCAAATATCTTCTAGTTGAAATAATGCTACAGGTCAATGCGTTTTTTACATGTGTGAAAAAACATATTATTATCCAAATTAATTTACATATGACTATTATAGAAAAACTACCAACATTATTGAATCCTTTTTAGGTCATCTGACAAACACTTCATCCATATTATTTCCTCTATAATTTTTTTAATGGACACATACTCCAATTATACTATGGATTATGAATCAAATGGTTTAAAAATTATCATAAAACATTAAAATATTACTTTGAAGGTAAAAAATATCTACAATATTATTCTATGAATCCAAATTCATTAAAATCAGGACATTTTGTTAAGTATAAAATGCAAAGAAAGTAAGAAAAACAAACAATGTTTGGGGGGCATAAAGTAGTGGAGGCCAAGGAAATCTACTCGCCTATGCATCTATATCTCTACCAAATTTCACATCAACATAACCATAAAAAAGATAATCCATTAAAAAACACAAAGCTGTATCTTTGAATCTGTAAAGTCCCGTAAATTTCAAGGAAATTTTTTTCTAAATTTTCTTTAGAATTTTACAAGAACACAGTTTCTGACGGCACTTGATTCCGAGGCCCGGTGTGCCCAGAATCATTTACCGAAGTTTGGTTCGGGTACGTTCAGTGAACGAACGAGCGGGTTTTTCTAACTTTTAAACCGGTGCTCGGAATCAAATTCTGAGGGCACTGATGGAATCGCAGCGCCATTATTTACTTAGAAACGCCTTTTCTGGAGTTGCGTTTGCTCGGGTGTGGTTTTTAAATTTTTGGGGTTAAGTTAAGAAATAAAATAAAGTGGTGCGACAACTTTATTTTTATTTCACTTAAATCCACTTAAAATCCACTTAAAGCTACTTAAGATGAGTTGAAGCGGATAGGGTGAAATCCAAAATATCCTATCCTCTTGGTAGGATATTTGTGAGGTGGGGCCCGCATGAGCCCCACCGTTTCTTTTCTTCTAAGTAACGCACCCGTGAAAACCCCTCTTTAATGAAGATCAACCGTGCGTTTTTTTGGTTAAGAAACACCCCAATTAATTAAGCAGTTAAATCGTTACAATTAATTCAACGAATTAATTGTTTGTTTCTTATCTTTTGAATTTAAAAAGCTCAGGTCAATAATAAAATAAGGGTTGAACTTATTTTATTTAGTTGGACTTGTGGAGTGGAGAGAATTTGGAGGAAAGCGTTCTTCTTCGACGAAGAACGCGAAGAATTCGAAGAACGCGAAGAACCCTCCGACCTCCGACGAAGACACCAAGCCCTCGGAGATCGACGATGTGACATTGTGTACAGCGACGTCAATGACGCTTATTCCACGACGCTCCTTCCGCGACGCTTTCTTCCGCGATGAGAAAATCCGCGACGAACCCTCGCTCGTTGATGCTTGAGGTAGGGGAATTTTATTTCGGTGTTCTATTATCTTTTGAGAAAAGAACGACGAGCACAGACAAAAAAATTCCAGGTTGATCCGCAGATCGTTCATTCATGCGGATTGATGTTAAGGATTATTATTTAATTTGTTCGTGATTATTACCTTGACGATCTTCGTGAAATATGACCTTTTGTTATCAACTAACGAGAGGGGGCCGGACCGCACAAACACGGCCGACCCTCCTCATTATTCTTGTGGGTTTCTTTTGTGGATTAAAATGGGGACGACGTGGTGTCGTCGCACCACGCGGAAACGTGCGGCAAGGAATGCGCGGCGCCGTCGCGCCGCGTCGTGAAAACGAACAAGGGAGCGACGCCATCGCGCCCCGTGGGAGAAACCCGAAGACATCCGCGGACGGAGTCGGGCCACGGCGAAGGGGCGCGGCGCCATCGCATCGCGCCGGAGAACCACAAAGACGACGCGTTTGTAAATTGACGTGCGGTTCAACGGACGACGATGAAGCAGGCCGCTATGGCGTTTGAATCCCTTCGCAGTGAAGGTCGGGTCCCGGGAGGACCGTTGGCAAAGACAACAGGAGAAACGGATCACCAGATCATGTCCGGTGGTCCGCGGAATGCGGTGGCGGCGCGCCACGCCGGCGCGGTGGTGCCGGCGGTTGCCACCGGCTTCAATTAGCGGCGAGGGTGGGGGAACCGCGCACCCAGCCCGCGGCTTTCGCTCGACCGCGCTGGCCGAGCCGCGGCTGACCGGTGATGTGGGACTGAGCCGGCTGGGCCGGGCCAGGCCGAGCCCAACCGGGTCGGACCGGGGTCGGGTCGACCTGGTTCAGGCCGACCCGGGGGGGGGGGGGGGGTCGGGCCGGGTCGGTCCGGGCCCAGACCCCCCCGTTTTCGGACCCCTCATAATCTTTCGCTCAAAACTTGAGCTACGGGAATTTGAACGATGCACCTTCGTCGGCAATGCGATCCTTGGTTCGAGACGGACTTTTCGGTATATTACACTCAATGTTTCGGAATACTTTGGGTTCGTTCGGGTTGGTTCGTACACGAAACCAACCGGGCCCTCGGAGCGGAAACACTCATATCTTGAGCTCCGAAAGTCCGATTGACGTTCCGTCGACTTTGGTGGATTCCTCTAAGAGAGACAGATCTTTTGGCTTACTCTGCTCGAGGTTTGGATGCCGTCAGAGTGCAGTCGGGTTGATTCACTTACGAAACCAACCGGGCCCCTGAAACAAAAAAGCCAATAACTCACAGACCGAGCGTCCGATTGACGCGCCGTTTGTCTCGTTGAATTCCTCTTGATGAGACGGAACTTCTGGCATGCTTCGCCTGAGTTTTGGTTGTTGTTGGATAGTGTCCGGGTTGGATTGTACCCAAAATCCAAACGGGCCCCTGGAACGGAAAAGATGATATCTTTCAGACCGGGCGTCCGTTTGAAGAACCGTCAACGGCGTTGGTGAACACGTTGAGAAACAGTCCCTATGAGTATACCCTATGAGAGTTCTGGGTACAGTTGAGATACGGCCGGGTTGGTTCACTGACGAAACCAACCGGGCCCCTAGGACGAAAAGGCTAGTAACTCACAGACCGGGCGTCTGATTGACATGCCGTCTGTTGCGTTGAGACCCCTATGACGAGGCGGTCCTTTGAGATACTTCTTTGTGGGACTTTGAGATACTTGGAGTATCGAACAGCAGCTTGGGTAGCAGACCCTCCCAGAGACGAGCATGCGAAGTACGGAGACCGTGTAGCCGGCTGAGACCTGACGACTGCTTGACCGATCGAATCAGTGTGTTTAGGATAGCCCAGTGGGGAGCGCTTGGTTGTAGCGGAAGACCCACGGTGGAGGAGCGCTTGGTTGTAGCGGCAGACCCGCAGTACTCAACTAGAGGAGTACCTCTAGAGGCTATGAGGGGGATCTCTTGGTTGTAGTGGTAGACCCACGGCGGAGGAGTGCTTGGTTGTAGCGGCAGACCCGCGGTACTCAACAGAAGGAGTACCTCTTGAGGCTCTGAGGGGGAGCGCTTGGTTGTTGCGGTAAAACAATGGTGGGAAGAGCTTGGCTGTAGCAGCAAGCCCATAGTACTCGACATGAGGAGTACCTCAGCATTATTAGGTTAGTGAGCAGTACCTCGGAGTCGTGACAGGACCACTGTACACTCGAGAGACGGGGATCTTCAGCAGTTGCGGTTTTGATAATGAAAATCCTGGTTTGAACTGATTTTATGATCTTTGTGTTTTCTCATGATTGAGATGGGTCACTTGATAACATAGGTATATGTATGGGCATATACCTGGGTAGTGGTTATCCGTTGATTTCATAATCTTTGTGTTTTCTCATGATTGACATGGGTTACTTGATAACTTAGGTATATGTATGGGAATATACCTAAATAGAGGTTATCTGTTGAGATCTTCTTTGTGGTTATCCTTAATGGTTTTAGTGAGACCTTGAGGGTCTCGGGATCCCTACAGAGTATCGTTATACTCACCCCTGCATGGGCTATGCCCGCACCTCGTTATGTTGGTTGCAGATGACGGGCAGTGCTGACAGAGGCCGAGTGTTCGAGGACTGGACGGTACCAGAGGTGGACTACACGACAAGTCAGTATCTGGAGGTGGACTTCACGGTGAGACGATATTTAGAAGAGCTTGAAGGGCGAGAGCGTTGTGGAGGCTATCTGTACCTACCCTTTAGGTAGGATCCATGGTGGACGATCCAGGAGCTGCGCCATCTGTACCTACCCTTCAGGTAGGATCCGAGGAGGACGACCCAGGAGCCACTTCCGTCCTTCCAGCTTTTGTCTTTTTCTGTTGTACTTTGTTTAGTTTTAGTTGTACTTTCTTTTGGGTTTGTATTCTGGCTCATTTACTTTTCATCACTTTCTTTTGTACTTAGTGTTTTACTTCCGCTTATACACTATGGTGTTTTGTTTACTTTTATAAAGGCAATTCCTTCCCAGTTATTGGAATTTACGCCTTTGGTGCTAGTCGCCAGCCCCTGGCCTATGGAAGGCGGGCTTGGGGTAGTCATGGCACGGGCCCCGAGGACGGGTCGTGACAAATTGGTATCAGAGGAGTTTGGTTCTACCACAGACTCTGATCTTTTTTCTTTCTGTGAAGCAATAGTGTTAAGAGTACCGAGTGTGGTTTTCAGTTCAGGGAGTCCAGCGTTGGTGCGGGCGGCCGACGTATCCATACACCAGGACCCTGACAACTGATTTCCAACTTTGTGCACGAAAACACTGATTGCGTGTGTGTTTGCAAAAGTTTTTAAATGTCAACGCAAACCAGGTCAGCTCATCAGGTATAATCGTTTGACCGTGTCACGTTATTTCTTTCAGGATTCCTTTCCTCGAACGACCAGCTAGAGCCCAGAGGGATGTGCGTACTGACAGCCTGTCGAGCGACGAGGCTTCGGTATAGGGCCCTCATGCAGTTGAGGCACCAGCGAAGGCACCAGCGGTACTACCATACGTTGGGCCACCGATGCCACCAGCCCCAGAAGTAGGCGATGAACGACACTTGAGCACGCTGCACGAGTTCCAGCGCCAGAGAACACCCAGGTTCCGGGGAGAGACGGACCCACAGGTGGCTAAGAATTGGCTGGAGGCTGTGGTGAGAGTCTTCAGGCTAGTGGGGACGCCGGCAGACGTCATGGTGATCTTTGCTGCCAGCCTTTTTCGGGAAGCAGCAGACAGGTGGTGAAGCCACTTGTTCTAGTTTTCCGATGGGATGTCCTTCACGTGGGAAGACTTCGAGACCTTCTTTAGGGTGGAGTTTGTGCTAGTAGCTCTACACCCCGAGCGTGTTCAGGAGCTGCTGCCTTTGCCGCGTGTTTTTCGATCAGTAGTCGAGTCATCTGTGGGTAGTAGACAGATGATGCAGAGGTCCAAGAGGGCTAGAGCTAGCCGTACGAGGAGCAGGAAGTGTTATGAATGTGGCAGAAAGGGTCACCTGGCACGTGACTATCCGACTCCTCACACAGTGGATCCACAGGCTTTGGAGGAGCCACCGAGGCAGAAGCAGCGACGGGTGCTTGAGCAACAACCGAGCAGTGGACAAGGTAGTAGAGCTCCGAGAGCAGGTGGACAGGAGAGCAACTAGTGGATACATCCCTTTTACTTCTAGTTCCATTTTTCTGTTGTATTCGTGTCTTTTTACTATGAGCTGCAATAATAAAAAAGACACTTATCTTTGTGATGTTTTCTTTCTTGTCCTTTTTGTTTGGTTGATACTGAGTGGTCCCGGTTAAAACTGTTGACTAGATCCTCACTTTCGAGATTTCTACTAGAGGAGACCCAGTAACCTCACACTGATGCCGAAAGTGTGACTCGACCCTTGGAGGCGAGAGTGACAGTTGGATCTCTTGGTAGTTACGTCGAGGCCTTACGACGTCATCCATGGCATGAATGCATCCTTCATGTCAGGATTGACTGTATTAGGAAATGGGTGTGGTTCATCTATGGGATGAGGCTGAGTTTCTCTTTTCGGCAAAGGAGAAATTTTAATAGCTCTTTCAGATCATAGGCAAAGAAGGTGCAGATCATCCAGGAGCGGATGGAGACTGCACAGTGTAGTAAGAAACAGGAAACCGGAGCCAGTCTTAGAGACTCGGGCATGTTAAATGTTTCAAGAAGAGGATGATTTAAAGAGAGATGAGTCTGCGAAGCGGAAGACATGGAGGCAGAGCTATGAGAGCATCATGAGGTGGTGTACATCTTAACATGCTACAACCACCTGCCTTAGTTATCCCCGCCAGGATCAGGGAGCAGGAGGGCGGAGGAAGAGTGAGGCTGCATGCGGTCAAGGAGAGTGACCCGATGGCTCTAAGAATGATTCAAGGGACAGTCTGTGTCCACTACTAGATGCTGTAGTAACAGACGTCGATATGATTCATTCCTCTCTTTCACAATTCTTGTCCCAGACCTACAGTTTCTGGTAAGCCGTGGACTTGACCCTCACGTCTGGAGATACCTTGGGAGGAGACTCGATAATCACACTTACGCCGACGGTGTGGTCAGACCCTCGAGGCGAGAGTTTCGGTTGGAATCTATTGGTGGCAGCGTCGAGGCCTTACGACATTGGTTTGAGTGTGGACTGGGAAATCACGGTTCATACACAAATTGACGGTATTAGGAAAAAAGGTTGTGGTTTAACTACGACGTCGGGATGGGTTTTCCTTGGTCGGAGAAAAGGAAACCCCTGGCAGCATAGGATAACTCATGCATAGGAGGGTGTGGCCAATCACTCTTGAGTCTGTCAACCTTACCCTCGTGGCATCAGTCATTTTAAGTTTCAGTTCTAATAGGAATTGGAGACCTCTAGAGTTCGAGGATGATGATCACGTCTTTATACGGGTCTCACCTCGACGAGGTTTATGGAGATGTGGCCAAGGCGGCAAGTTATCTCTGAGGTTTAGTGGACCTTCTTAGGTCCTCAGATGGGCAGGCGGGGTGGTTTACCGCTTGACCCATCCACCTTAGTTGCACCAGGTGCATGACGATTTCCACGTATCTCAACTAAGGAGATATGTGCTCGACCCTTCGCATATCCTCGACCATGAGGAGATGGACGATGGCGATGAGGTGACTTCCACGGAGGTTCCTATAGAGATCGAGGATCGACAGGATTGGATCCTAGGAAGATGGTCGAGTCCTCTTGTGCACTTTATTTGGCAGCATGGGAACGTCCAGGTGAGCACATGGGAGCGGAAGGCTCAGATGCGTGCTCAGTACCGCTTTTGTAACCCTAGTTTGTATTAAAGCTTTACGAGGACGTAAAGCCATGAGGTGGGAGTGATTTAAAGACCCATAAATTTCAAGTAAATTTGTTTCTTAATTTTCTTTAGACTTTTACAAGAACACAGTTTCTGACGGCACTTGATTCCGAGGCCCGGTGTGCCCGGAATCATTTACCGAAGTTTGGCTCGGGTACGTTCAGTGAACGAACGAGCGGGTTTTTCTAACTTTTGAACTGGTGATCGGAATCAAATTCCGAGGGCACCGATGGAATCACAGCGCCAATATTTTCTTAGAAACGCCTTTTCTGGAGTTGCGTTTACTCGGGTGTGGTTTTTAAATCTTTGGGGTTAAGTTAAGAAATAAAATAAAGTGGTGCGACAACTTTATTTTTATTTCACTTAAAGACACTTAAAAGCAACTTAATGCTACTTAAGATGAGTTGAAGAGGATAAGGTGCAATCCAAAATATCCTACCCTCTTGGTAGGATATTTGTGAGGTGGGGCCCGCACAAGCCCCACCGTTTCTTTTCCTCTAAGTAACGCACCCGTGAAAACTCATCTTTAATGAAAGTCAACAGTGCGTTTTTTGGTTAAGAAATGCCCCAATTAATTGGGAAGTTAAGTCGTTACAATTAATTCAACGAATTAATTGTTTGTTTCTTATCTTTTAAATTTCAAAAGCTTAGTTCAATAATAAAATAAGGGTTGAACTTATTTTATTTAGTTGGACTTGTGGCGTGGAGAGAATTTGGAGGAAAGAGTTCTTCTTCGACGAAGAACGCGAAGAACGCGAAGAACGCTTCGACCTCTGACGAAGAACGCCAAAACCTCGGAGATCGACGACGCGACGCTGTGTACCGCGACGTCAATGACGCTTCTTCCGCGACGCTCCTTCCGTGACGCTTTCTTCCGCGACGAGAAAATCCAAGACGAACCCTCGCTCGACGACGCTTGAGGTAGGGGAATTTTATTTTGGTGTTCTATTATCTTTTGGGAAAAGAACGACGAGCACGGACCAACAAATTCCAGGTTGATCCGAAGATCGTTCGTTCATGCGGATTGATGTTGAGGATTATTATTTAATTTGTTCATGATTATTACCTTGACGATCTTCGTGAAATATGACCTTTTTCTATCAACTAACGAGAGGGGGCCAGACCGCACAAACACGACCGAACCTCCTCCTTATCCTTGTGGGTTTCTTTTTTGGATTAAAACGGGGATGGAGCGGTGTCGTCGCACTGCGCGGAAACGTGCGGCAAGGAATGCGCGGTGCCGTCGCGCTGCATCGTGAAAACGAACAAGGGCGCGACGCCGTCGCGCGGCGTGGGAGAAACCCGAAGACATCCGCGGACGGAGTCGGGCCATGGCTAAGGGGCGCGGCGCCATCGCGTCGCGCTGGAGAACAACGAAGACGACACGTTTTTTAATTGACGTGCAGATCAACGGACGATGACGAAGCAGGCCGCTATGGCGTTTGAATCCCTTCATAGTAGAGGTCGGGTCCCGGGAGGGCCGTTGGCAAAGAAAGCAGGAGAAACGGACCACTGGAGCACGTCCGGTGGTCCGTGGAAGGCGGTGGCGGTGCGCCACGCCGGCGCGGCGACGCCGGCCACTGGCGGGTGCCGCTGGCTTCAATTAGCGGCAAGGGTGGGGGAACCGCGCACCCCACCAGCGGCTTCTGCTCGGCCGCACTGGACGAGCCGCGGCTGGCCGGTCAAGCGGGACCGAGCCGGCCGGGCCGGGCTCAGCCGGGTCAGACCCGGGTCGGGTCGACCGGGTTCGGGCCGACCCAGGGGGGGGGGGGTCGGGCCGGGTTGGTCCGGGCCCAGATCCCCCATTTTTGGACCCCTCACGGTCTTTCGCTCATAACATGATCTACGGGCATCTGAACGACGCACCGTCATCGGCAATGCGATCCTTGGATCGAGACGGACGTTTCGGTATATTACACTCAAGGTTTCGGAATACTTTGGGTTCGGCCGGGTTGGTTCGTACATGAAACCAACCGGGCCCTCGGAGCGGAAACACTCATATCTTGAGCTCCGGACGATCGATTGACGTGCCGTCGACTTTGGTTGATTCCTCTAAGAGAGACAGATCTTTTGACTTACTCCGCTCGAGGTTTGGATGCCGTCAGAGTGCAGTCGGGTTGGTTCGCTCACAAAACCAACCGGGCCCCTGGAACGAAAAAGCCAATAACTCACACACCGGGCGTCCGATTGACGCGCCGTCTATCTCGTTGAATTCCTCTTGATGAGACGGATCTTCTGGCATTCTTCTCCTGAGTTTTGGTTGCTGTTGGACAGTGGCCGGGTTGGATTGTACCTAAAATCCAACCGGGCCCCTGGAACGAAAAAGCTGATATCTTTCAGACCGGGCGTCCGTTTGACGAACTGTCAGCGGCATTGGTGAACACGTTGAGAAACGGTCCCTATGAGTATACCCTATGAGAGTTCGGGGTACAGTTGAGATATGGCCGGGTTGGTTCACTCACGAAACCAACCGGGCCCCTAGGACGGAAAGGCTAGTAACTCACAGACCGGGCGTCCGATGGAAGCGTCGTCTGTTGCGTTGAGACCTCTATGACGAGGTGGTCCTTTGAGATAATTCTTCGTGGTACTTTGAGATACTTGGAGTATAGACCAGTAGCTCGGGGAGCGGACCCTCCCGGAGACGAGCGTGCGGAGTACGAAGACCGTGTAGCCGGCTGAGACCTGACGACTGCTTGACCGATCGACTCGGTGTGTTTCGGACAGCCCAGTGGGGAGCGCTTGGTTGTACCGGCAGACTCGTGGTACTCAACTATAGGAGTACCTCTGGAGGCTATGAGGTGGAGCGCTTGGTTGTACCAGCAGACCCACGGCGGAGGAGCGCTTGGTTGTAGCGGCAGACCCACGGTACTCAATAGAAGGAGTACCTCTTGA
Organism: Viscum album; assembly: GCA_963277665.1. Taxonomy (NCBI): domain Eukaryota; kingdom Viridiplantae; phylum Streptophyta; class Magnoliopsida; order Santalales; family Viscaceae; genus Viscum; species Viscum album. The sequence continues at coordinate 285,411,468 of OY728136.1, read as the reverse complement.
GGCTATGAGGGGGAGCGCTTGGTTGTAGCGGCAGAACCATGGTGGGAAGCGCTTGGTTGTAGCAGTAGGCCCACAGTACTTGACAGGAGGAGTACCTCAGTAGTCTTAGGTTAGTGAGCAGTACCTCGGAGTCGTGACAGGACCACTGTACACTCCAGAGACGGGGCTCTTTAGCAGTTTCGGTTTCAATAATGAAAATCCTGGTTTGAACTGAGTTTATGATCTTTGTGTTTCCTCATGATTGAGATGGGTCACTTGATAACTTAGGTATATGTATTGGCATATACCTGGGTAGTGGTTATCCGTTGATTTCATAATCTTTGTGTTTCCTCGTGATTGAGATGGGTTACTTGATAACTTAGGTATATGTATGGGCATATACCTAAGTAGAGGTTATCTGTTGAGATGTTCTTTGTGGTTATCCTTGTTGGTTTTAGTGAGACCTTGAGGGTATCGAGGTCCCTACTGAGTATCGTTATACTCACCCCTGCACGGGCTATGCCCGCACCTCATTGTGTTGGTTGTAGATGACAGGCAGTGCTGACAGAGGCCGAGTGTTCGAGGACTGGACGGTACCGGAGGTAGACTACACGACGAGTCAGTATATGGAGGTGGACTTCACGGTGAGCGACATTTGGAAGAGCTTGAAAGGTGAGAGCGTTGTGGAGGCTATCTGTACCTACCCTTCAGGTAGGATCCGTGGTGGATGATCCAGGAGCTGCGCCATCTGTACCTACCCTTCAGGTAGGATCCGAGGAGGATGACCCAGGAGCCGCTTCCATCCTTCCAGCTGTTTTCTTTTTCTATTGTACTTTTTTCAGTTGTAGTTGTACTTTGTTTTGGGTTTGTATTCTGGCCCATTTACTTTTCAGCACTTTCTTTTGTACTTAGTGTTTTACTTCCGCATATACTCTGTGGTGTTTTGTTAACTTTTATAAAGGCAATGCCTTCCCAGTTATCGGGATTTACGCATTTGGTGCTAGTCGCCAGCCCCTGGCCTATGGAAGGCGGGCTTGGGGTAGTCACGTCACGGGCTCCGAGGATGGGTCGTGACATAAACGGTTGAGATGTTACATAATACACTTTAAAACTTCTAAATGTTCCGTTTTTTTATTATCCATAGACCAAATAAAAAATCACACTACATGTGTTGTGTTTATCCTCATACAAACCATGGAATACCTCAAAATTCCAAACACTTATGAGAATGTAATTTTTACTATGTACTTATCCTTATCAAAAATTTTTTACTTTCAGTTTGAATAAATTTAAGTGTCCAACCAAATGGGAAAATTCAGGTTTATATCTAGTAATTTAAAATCTTTTGATGACCTTTTGAATGTATTATTTATAAGAGACATTTTTCCATGTAGTCTTGTCAATTTCAAAATATATTAAAAAAAATTTCTTGGATTCACGATGATCCTTAATATTAGACCTTCTAGAAAAGTCAACATTCTTCTTATGAATCCATTTTAGGTCCGTAAAAACCAAGAGAATGTAATCCATAAACAATAGAAGGGTGATGAAAATATTTTCCATGGAAAAATTCTGATAAGAAAAAAGGTCTAATTTTTTCTCTACAAGCACCTTATGAACCAAAAAAGAATCAAACTTCTGGTTCCATTTCCTTGGTTCTTATTTAAAATTATAAAATCTCATTGTCAACTTACAGATAAGACCATTATTTTGTTTTTCTAGAAAAATATATGGCTATTTTATATGGATTTATTCCTCTAAATCACTATGAAGGAACATAATCTTCATATCCATCTATTCTAGAGGAATTCTAGAGGGAACTATACTTAACACTATTTGAATGTTAGTATGTTTAGAGAAGGCTGAGAAACTTTTAGAGAAGTACACTCCTTCCTTACATTGAAAACCATCCTAGCCTCATACCTATTAACATATACTTATTCATTCAATTAAAAAATAATTTATTTTATAGTGATTTATTACCTAATAGAAGTTGTTTTAGATTCTATGTTCCACTTTCAAATAATGAATCCATTTTATCTTTAATTTCTAACATTAAATTTCAAAAATTATTGTGACTCGACACATATCCACGGATGCCAAGTTCACCTTGATTTCTAGGAATCTGGTTGTGTAAATTAATTTTGAACCTTTGAAACAATCTTCTGATCTGTATAAAAATTTATAACTTAACCCATAATTCTTCTATTTTTGGGAACATTAATTTTAGAGCTTCACCATCTAGGGATTTATCTCAAGATTCCATAGTTCTCGAGTATTCAAGTAATTCATCTATCCTTATTGGTTCTCCTGAAACTTCCATGATATCTAATGTTTATTGAATTTTTAACCTTATGAAACTCCTATATAGATTAACATGGATATATTATGTTTATTCATTTTTTTCAACCCCATAATCCACCAAGTTCAAGTCATTCCAAAAGACCTTCTCAATGAAGATAATATTTTTCTTTCTAAAGATCTTCTGATTGTCATTTTGCTAAAGCTTAAATCCAAGGATTTCATCATCATACACAATATAGAAACATTATTTGGATTTTACATTGAGTTTTTATAGATCCTATGAAATAATATTAATATAGAAAAAACCTCTATAAACTTATAGGTTGGAAACCTCCACTAGTTTTATGAACCATAACTATTTAAAAATATCCCGCTACAATGGTGTGATAGTACTACTTCTCACTAGATAAACTACACAATTAATTGATTCAACCAAAATATCTTTAGTGGCATCAAAATTTTGTATCATGAAATGATCCCTCTTAATCAATTCCTTGTTTATTTTCTCCCATACGTTATTTATTTCTGAGGTTCTTGGAATATTCTTCTCAAACATAATCCCCTTCATTATATGGAATTAAAAAACACTATATTCTCTACTAGTATAGAACCATTAAACATTAATATTATTTCTATAATCCTTTTCCATTATGGAACTCCATAAAAAACACTCTAAAAAATAGATTTTTTCTTAAGGAAGTAAACCCATAATTTTTTTTCTTTATCATTTATAAATATAACAAAATAAAATAAACCACCATGAGATTAGATTGGTGAGGGACCCCAAAAATATCTGCATGCTTATTCTCAAACTTTAGAAACTTAGGTGTCCTTATATTTGTGAAAAATGAAACATTTATCTATTTTTCTCATATAAAACACTCATAAGATCCAAAATATATTTGACTATGATTTAAAATAGCCTTATTTAGTAAGATACACATGTTTTTCTCACTATGGAGACCAAGACAATAATTCCACATTTCCGTATATTCAAAATTTATTATTATGATGATTATTACTCCTAATTTTCTTGTCATATATAACTTACCATCTTTAACCCTTCTACCCCAAACTATAGAACCCTATGTAACCTATTGTACTCTATTTTCAAATATTCTAATGAAACCATATTCATCAAGTAGAAAAAATGAAATTAGATTCTTATATAAACCTAGATTTAGATGAGTTATGATAACTCCAAGAAGATTCCATTTGAATTTCTAACTTTTATATCAGTATTTCCTATGATATTGATATATTCATTCTAGGATAGATGGACCAGACTAAATATTTTTGTCACATAATCCCCACACATCCCCTATCATAAATTGATTTTAATGAATCCCAATAATCAATGAACAATGATTTAAACAGAATATTATCACTTAGAAGTAAATTTATATCACCTTTAGCTTTGATATTATTAGAACTTGAACTTCTGAAAGATACTATTTCAGAATTCAGTCAATAATCCACACATTTTCTCTTCAGATGCCAACTTTTCTAACAATTCCAACATACTAGTTTTGGCCAAACTAATTTACCATGACTTGTTCTATTTTATAATTTCTTTCAACATTTCATGTGAGTTAAATTTCTTATAACATTAGTACTGAGTTAGGTTTTGGAAGCTTCCTAGACATCATTCCAACTTAACACATAATTAATAATGTGATCACAAACATTGTAAAACATTAGGTTAGTCGTTCTATATCAATTTATCATAGTAGTCAACATCATATAACATGATTTAAAAAGTTATTATATCAGAAGAAAATCACAAACATATTACGTGAATTTCACTGTAACAAATTAAAGAAGTCCAAAAATAATGTTAAAGTCACTGATAAGATCATCTGTTGGCCTTAATTCTCACATTATCATGTCTAATAACCACTAAATCATGAACACTTTTCATTATTATTTACATATCAGACATATCATAAAAATCATTCATCATGTTCACTGTGGTCATCACCACCTATATGTCATAAGTAATATTCTATTTCACTGATATTAATATCATTCTGAGATTCTTCTTGTCATTAATTTTAAATTATTCATTTTCCAATTTATTTTGGATTGACTCCTTTAAATGAAACCTTGAGTTCCTTCAAAAACAAACAATACTTTATCCAATAATCTAGAATATGAAGCCCATCACATTAAATTTTTACATCTACACATTTTCTTTTTCAAATTCATTTCCTTTTGAAATAGTTAACTCATAATAAAATCAAAAAATCATAGTGGAAAGAATATTACATAAAGAGTATGTTACCAAGTGTGAAAATGATTATTTAATCACAAGATTTCATACCAATTTTAAGATTTTTATCTAGTGATCACAAAAATAAAACCTCTAGATAACTTAATCATGGAACAAACATGCATAACTTTTATAGTAAAATAAATACTAAAAAACCAATATCTCCAAACATAAAAGAAAAATTATCTAATTTACTACACCATATAGAGACCCTAAAACAATCAATAATAACAAAAAAAATAAAAAAACACACAATTAGAAATAAAATAAAATCAAGAATTAAAGTAATATAATTTACATGGTTTAAAATTTATTCATATATCACCAGGAGAACACTAAAACTTACTTTCATTTTATAGAATAAGTAAAAATTATAATCATAATTGGAAAAATAATCTAGTATTATATCATAGTAGTTAAAAAATACTTCTCTTCACTAACTAAAATTTTATAAGTTTTCCCAAAAAATATATTTAAAGTTATTCTCATATAGTTAACTGGTTTCCCAACCTTATGAGATATATAAGGTACCCACCACTATTCTTGGGAACCTATGATTACTTATAGGCCTCTCTTCATAAACTACTTATATCTGATCAAAATGAAAATCATTATATCATAGAACTATTATTATTCATTCATAGAATTTGGAAAACCTTTAATTTCTCTAACACTACCATAGAGAAAAACCAACACAAATTCATTAGAGTGAACCTTATATGAGCTAGGACTTCTTCACACCTTCCAATGTTCATGGAAACTTGTAGAACTAGTTTTAGAACATTCTCCTTTTGGGTATCCTACCTTTTATGGAATTATTCTACCACAATACTCCCTCCCATGTCCAATTCCCAAGTTCTAGACTCCCCTATTCTATATTTAGTGAATGAAAAAATGAAAGTCTTCAAATTTTCTAATAGTTTTCATGAATATATTACAAAGGAAGACTAGATAAATCTATATTATAGGGTCTACCTATGGTTATGAGTGACTCTTTATTGTGATTGTTTCTTCAATCGGTAAATGAATTTGGGTTTTTTTGGATTAAAAAATATAGTTTTTCAAAAAATGATTCCTATGATTTTGCTTTATCATTAAACCAATTTTCATGGCTGAATTTCAAAATTAACCAGTATTTGTGGATATTTTTGAATCATTAGATCTTATAAAACAAATGTAATAGATATTAAAATTTATTTCAAAATGTAAATTGTTTTTTATAAACAAAAATTTATTTTAGGACTGATATCTGTGAGGCTAGTGATTTTATGGTTTTATAATTTTATGAGAAAAAACATGGGGATCATGGGGGTATTTAAAAATTCTAGGAATTTTTTATGTGTGTAAAGGATTTGAATAATTTTATAAATTGGAAACAAGTGGTGGGTAACTGAGTTTCATTAATTTTAATTATTTGACTAAGTGTGAATTGAGTATTTTAAATTATACGTATCATTATGATTATTTAAATTTGTTAGATAATACATTGTGATTTATCTTCATTAATGGATCCTTGGAGTGTGGAATACGTATTTGAGTATGAGAATTAATGAATTAATAGTTTATATTGATTGATATGTGCTTTCGGTGTGTAATTCCAATGAAAAGAATAACCATTAGGTTGATTTGAGTTTTAATGGACTATCCATATGGTGGGAAGCACTGTAATGATGAAAATCATTTTAGAATTAGTGTTTGGTCTTGGTGTCTAAATCTATTCAATTTCTTATTATTTTTTATGGAAATGTTTAGAATGATCATATAATAAAAATTCAGTTACGAGATTATGTATGGATGGTAAAAAGTAATGTAAAACAAATTATGAGATATAGATAATGGAAAAATTAGTGAGTGGATTGATATTTTAGATACATTCATTTGGTATTTTGTGGTCTTCAGTTTTTAGAGTTTCATGGTAGAATTTTCATGGTATCTTGGAAAGGAACACAATAAGTGATAAATGAATTTCAACTTGACTTTTTGGTATTTATGGGTAACAAAAAGTTTAGTTTTAATGGAGAAATATTTATGGCTTGGAGATTGTAATAACCTAAAACGTCACACATATGTAGTTTTATTGGAAACAATTACACTAATGAAGCTAAAAATGAGAAAAATTATTAAATATTGAATTAGATCGAGGGGGAGACCATTCCAATGTATTATGGGAGATTAAACAGATGATATTAATATAACGCGGTAGGTGAAAAATCTTGAAATATAGGTTTCATTTCATGGTGAGATCCCTGTGTTTGGCGGGTTTTAGTATAATTCCACCATAAACTTGGTGGAACCCCGTTGAGAGTGTGGTGGTTTGCATAATGAGATAGTCCTGAAACCCCTGCCATCAGGATTCAAATGTATTTCCATGAAATTAGTAAGGTATAATAAATATTTCAATGGTTACCCTTGATTCCAAATTTATATTGGGGAATTATATTTATTTATAGGTGTTATTTTAAAATATTATTTAGTCATTCTTTCCTAAATTACTATATAGAAGGGGATCTACACATTTTTTATCCCTTTTACATTCCTTGTTATTTTTTTGATCTAAGTTGATATGGGCTCATTATTTTTCACTAAATCCTTGTAATATCCTCTCCCCACTTAAAATAATCATCCTTTTATTTTAGATGTATTATATTAGTTATTTTTATTTATATTCCATCAAATCATGGTGGAATCACATTATAATGATATATATTTCATAAGTCGTGGCTAGAGGATGCTTAGGAGGGATGATTGAATGTTATTTTTAACAATCTCTCTTCTGGAATATCAAAATATTATTTTTATTATGATATTTATTAAATTAGGATTCAATTGATGATGGATATGGTATTATAAATTTCTTTTTTTTATTATATACTTAGGTACATTCTAATATTCATTCACACCTTGTTGATCATGGGTTTTTCAATTTTATTCCATGTGGTGAGTTTCTCATGGGTTTGGATGATTATGTTATTTTTATGTGGGTTTTTTGGTTTAGTAAGTTGGGGTGATTCTTTATATGATAGGTACTTAGGGAATTAGAGGTTTCTAATACAATAGTGAATTATTAATTGGACACATAATCGTGGTAGGAAACCCTTTATTCATTAATAATCATAATCTTCCATATTATATAGATTTACTACTTTTTATTTTTTTTCTTGTGTACTTTTATTTTTATATTGATCAGGATTTTGTAATATATTTCAAAAATAATTTATAAATGGGACCTATACTGTTATAATTCTCACCAAAATACCACATAACTTTTTCTAATGGATCAATTGGTGTTGACTTGGTCCAACAGGTGCTCGTGAACAAACTTATGGATTTCTTGGTGGTGTTAGTTTATTATGAAATTTTCTATATCGAGAATGGTTTAAAATTTAAAAAATTTATTTTAATGGTAGTATTGTCTTTAAAATAGTTTAAAAACTTAAATTTAAAATTTAAAAGGTGTTTTATTTAGAAATGGAATTTAAAAATTTTCATGCCTTGACCTTGTTCACTCTATAAAAGTAACCTAACCAGTTAATGACATAGAATCAAGAACACATCCCCATATTCCTTAGGCTCTGAAATAGAAGGGAGATTCTATAATGTTTGAGAAGGGAGATGATACCCACTTTATTATAGTAAAGGAAAATGAAAAATAATAATAATCATGTAGTAATTGAAAAAGAATACAAAAACAATTGAATTAAATATTCCTAAAATAAAAACTAATTTCAAATAAAATAGCTAGTATAGTAAAAACATAATGGTGTTATCAGGCTATAAAAAAATGTGGAGTAAGGGGATTAGAAATCAGACATATATAGTAGATTATATACCCAAATATATAAAATGAAAAAAATAAAAACTCTAGTTTATTATGATCACCAGCTCGACCCTCTAATCTCGTACTCAATCGTAGTATATAAAATCAAGAATCCATATCTTAGTGATTACCCCTGTTAGAATCTATATCAATGATGTTTTTATACGCACCAATTAGTGTTCCAAATAGGACATGAGTAATACTCAATAGTCTAACACCAATGGTGTCTATAAGTATCTAGTATGTGAATATATCATGAAGTAGTGTGTAGGTAAAACTAAAAAAAGCTATAAATGAAATAAATGATACCCATTTCGTCTTGGGTTCCCCATGGGACACCCATATGATACTAACTTATTCAAACTAATCTAAAATTTCTATTAAAATCAACTCTTTTAACCAATATCATCATGTACATTTATGTCCATTATTTATAGGTATACAATATGAAATATAATGTCCCTTTATTTTAAATAATTAATATGTAATATCTTATCTATAAATTCTAGATATACAATATTAACATCATGTCCATATATTCATATAAAAATATTGAATGTCATGTTTTTTAATTTAAGATTATCATTATGGAATGTCATGTCCTATAATTCTATGTAATGATAAGTGGCGCCAAGTCCATTACAAAAAATAAGCACGATGTAATCACATCCGCGTCACAATGCAATCAAGGATTAGGAATTTCAGCCTTACTATTTATAAATTCCATTAATAATTTATTTTCAAGTATTTTTAAGGGATAAAGAGTATAATAAATTCCATTTAAACAATTCAATTCGTAATTTAAATCATGGGAATCAATGGTAATAAAAAGGGGTGAAGTGTAATCTACTATTCACTAATTCATTTAAAAAGGATTATGTGACACAATATCAACATTAAACATTTAATTAATTTATTAAAGAGTGATAAAATTGGCTATGGTTATGTTCATTACACAAATATACGGTTAGTTCCCTTTAATAATCTCATTATTAAGGGATAGGTCAACACACCTCAAAGGTAGATTTAAATCCATCCAAAGATTAATAGGGGTCATGGGACGATAAGAAACACACCCCATGGGGGTGGTTCAAGTCAATATATATCACATATATGTAAGATAATTGGTGTATAGAGACTTAAAAATTTAATTAATAATAATATACTTAATTTATTGCACATTTGTTTAGGAGACACTCAAAAGAGAAGGTGCACAACACAATGACACATAATATAAACAACTAGATTTTTAGGGAAAAGTTATTTTCCACCTACCTTATACTAGTAGAAAAAAAGTGTATGATGTCATATTCATGTTTAAATATAATTTAAAAAATCAAAGAAACTAAAAAAATGCCTTGAATATAGGGTAAATTATCTGGCAAGAAGATCTCATCAACGACACTAAGAGAAACAAGGAAAATAATCAAGATGAATGACAGACTTACCACGAGGCTTCCAATGTGATGAATAAAATTTCATTTAGATGCCATATAGAGGATAAATCTGAAATACTAGAGGATATAAAAGGGAGAGTTTGATCTGATACTATTTATAAGGAATTAGAGATAGGAATAAAGAATTATATTGTAGGGTAAATGAGGGAAAAGGGTAATTTCACCAACTTTTTAAAGGGTAAATAGTTTTGATGCTTGGTTATAAAAACTATGTATCAACCATACAACAATATTATCTATGTGTAGATATCACTAATATGACCTAGCAAATGACTATAAAAACCGTCTATGGCTCGTGCACACTCATTGTCTTATATGTCCATCCCACTATTATTAGACACATGGTTAGTAAAACCATGGACTATCCACGAATTTATCCTACGAAACATCACTATTTTTTGTATCATTATTGTGTTTCCTCATTTCCATGGTTAAGATAACCATGTAGAACCCATTTTATCCCACATGGTTGATGTACATGGTTAGCACTAACTATGATCTAACAATGTGACTCACCCAATCCTTCCAAAATTTATAACATTGGGATCGGAATGAGAACAAACTCCTATGAAGGATTTCATAAACTATTAATCATTGATATTAGGTTAAAATAATTAATTTAAAATAAATTATAAAATTATATATATCTCTTGAGAAAAATAAAGATAATAAAATAATTAAAGGATATTTAATGTGGTTGAGTATCAAGGGAAAATTGAGCATTTACCATTGAGGATTCCTTTAGATTTTCACTAAGGGATTTTGGTGTGTGAATTTGGTAAGTTTTGAAATTTTAAAATGGTTTTTAAAATATGGTTTTTACATATAATTTAAGGAAATTAGTAATGAATAATTTTTTAAAAATAGTTTTTTCTAATGGTCATTATGAGGGTGATAATCCTTTTTCCAAAAAATATATTCCTTAATGCACCATAATTCTTATTATTTTCATTGAATTAATTCCCCAAATACATGATTGAGTAGGGTATTGAGGTTAACCATCCATGTGTGATGAAATAACTAGACTAGAATAAGATATATTGTGTGTTCCTTTTGATCATATTCAAGTTAGACTTCGAGAGGTACCCAAAGGAATAATGAATGAGCAAGTTCACTATTGATCGACATGGAAATTATTTTATGGTTTTGGTTAAGAGGAAATGTTGTTTCAATTTTTGAATAAGAAGGAATTAAAGGATATATACCTATAGTTGTGATGATTTTATATGGATTGCAATCTTTATATGGGAAGGGAGTGAGTTTCCTCCTCAGTATGTTGGATTATGCTAATATGAGATTTAGTGAAAATGAAAGTATCTAGTGAGTTAGTGTTACTTATGAGATTATATCCTAACCATGATACAAAAATATAATATATTATTTCTATAATGAAATCAGGGTTCATGTTAGAGATCATGGAGAATGATATATTTTTACTTTTAAGGTTTTACACACTAATTGATCATATAGTTTTGATTTCTTATCATGTTAGTTGTGCTCTTCATGGGAACTCTAACATGATACGATGTCATATTACCCTCTAGGAGAGATAATAGTAGTTATTTTTTTGGATATTTGGCAATATATGATAAAGAAGAAATGATTCTCTTAAGGTACCACCTACAATAAGACCATATCTAAGGCGCACACTTTTTATGATGATATTGATATATTTTTTGAGGGATCAGTGTTTGTAAATAGTTATATTTGACCGTGATGTGGGATTTAATCCATTTAGTTAGTCATAATATTTTTGATAGAGATGAATGTTTTCAATGGGAAATATGGAAGATAGATTTGACTGATACTGGAGAGATGATATGGGGCATGATGTGAGATAAAATATTTCCATTTCATATAGTTATTTTATATTGTTAATTTATCCAATTATTTTATCATAGTATTATTTTCATACCATGATTTTTTTATATGATACATTTTTAGCTTATATTATTGTTTTCATTGTCATTTTATATTTTTCATTTATGGACAATATATTTTCTGTTTTGTTTGATAGGAAGTGTGACAGTTGATGGATTAGGTGGGACTCTAGTGAGTGAGTTGTTTAGTCTGTATAATGATACTTCATGATGAAAACATTTATTATATGGGTGTGATTTTTGGGTATATCACATTATTAAATGATGTTATGTGAGTAATTAATTATAGATAGATGTCTAAATATATATGTTTGTATCTTCCTTTTCGTGGTACTTCCTAGGTGCTAAAGGTGTCCAGAGAGTTCTTACGATGGTCAAGAAGAAAAAATGTTGATTTTTGGAATCCTTAGAGATATAAAATATAGTTTGTATTAATCTATTCCATGGTAGAGCTTGGGGAATGGTATTTATGATTTTCATAGGGTTTTAAATGATTTTTGTGTGTTGATGTTTGAAATGTCCATTTTAAAGAATGCCCATGTCATTTAGGATGTTGTGGTGTCATCTGTCGTATAACTAGAATTTTTTTTAGGGGAGTTGAATTTGTGGAGTTATTCTAAAGCATTTATAAGGAGGTTGTGTCATGGATTCATGGTTATTATATAATTATTGGTATTTTCATGGGTCTTTTTAGAGGGTTTTTAGTTTAAGAAATATAGAAGAGTGAAATTATCATTTCAATACTCATAGTGATTTTATATCATGGACTTGGGTGTTTTTAGTGTGGTTGGATGGTTTATTATTGGGATGTTCTAGTGGAAATGACATGAATATATGACTTTTCCATGGTTATCAAGTGCTTGAATTTAGGATCTCAATCTAAAACACCCATTTTAGATGGCCTATATCATGGATGTGGTTTACCTCATTTTGAATTGGTGAAATTACTAATGGAATTGGGCGGGGGGGGGGGTGGGTAATATTATTTTTAATTCCATAATTATATAATATCTCCTTGATGATATTCACCACACCATTATGGAGTTTACCAAACCAGGATGGAGGTTAACCATTTTTTTTAATTTCACATATTCATATTATCTTATTCATTATTCATATTTTCTCTCAAGATCTAGATGACTTATAGTTTCCTTTATTTATCTGGGATTCCATTTTCATGGGTCTTGAGCCTATTTATATGAAGATTTATTCCCCTTTACCCAAGGTTCTCATTAATTGTATCTATCTCTCTCTATCTCTTATATTCTCTTCCTTCTTTATTATTTATTCATAGAATTTATCTTGAAGAGGTTGCAAAATGTTGTTTTCTTCATGTTAGTGGTTTTTGGATTATAAATTTTTTGGGGAAGATGTTTCATAAATTAGTGGAAAGTTTTTATGGATTCAACTCCCTTAAACATTGATCTTATTCTCTTAGTGAGGTGCCATCTCTGATTTATTCAGGTATGGAATTTCTAAAGTCATATTTTATCACATGGGATGAAGTGCTATGATAACTTATTATGATTTTATTTAAGTTATTGATTATATTTTTATTACCAAGTTATATTCCATTCTTCTTTAAAAATGTTTTTTTAATGTCTTATATTATTTTTCCCTCAATTGAGTTGGGTATATTTTTTTATTCCCTTGTACTTGGTAAAGATGATTTTTTCTCTGGTAAAGTGGATTCAGATTTTTAATATTTCATACTTAATTTTTTTATCTATACACATAACATTCCTTTGTTTATGTTAAAAATGAATTGACCTAAATATGATAACTAAACTATTTAAGTATTAATTTGGTAGAAAGTATACTTGTTTTTTAGTTCTACTGGATATCTAAATTTTAAATATGATCATATAAATGATATAAATAGTATTATAATCATGATAATATCATATTAAATCATATTCATTTTCTAAATAAAGTTTTACTACAGTAATGTGAATGAGAATTCATAAACCCATGAATAAATGTTTTTGAATATGAAATGTGGTAGTGAATGATAAATCACAATCGATAGTAATTAATGTATGATAGAATAAGTATGTTTTAATGTTTGAGAGTTCAAGTTTGATAGATGGTCACTATGGTTTGGTGATGTTTTTGAATTTTTTTAATCTCTGTAGTGGTTTTGATCTGATTAGAGTTATAAAATTTTTGTTTGGGGAATATATATTTACTCTTAGGTCTCATTAGAATGTTTTAGTTAGGTTTTTTTCATAATTAAGAAGGTTTTAGGATTTTGTGTCTTTTTTTGGGTAGTTAGAGTCATTAAATTAGAGGGGTGAGGTCTTACATTTTTTTCTTAATATATATAAATCATTATGAAATTTCTCTTTTTTATAAATTTTTCCCCATATTTTCATGTTACTATCCTAGTGATTCTATCTTAATCATGTTTCTTTAATATTTAATGATTTTACATCGGTGTTATATAGTGATTATGATGATAAATAGATATAAAAAGAGGCAGTATTAATGTGTTTGGTCTTTTAAATATGGTATCATTATTTTGGTTTTATAGTTTAATGAGAATGTTTGTTGTTTAATAAAATAGTAATAATTAGGTGATTGTTCTACTAGATTAGTGATTTATGTTATATCTATGGGTAGAAGCCTACAATGTATGATGGTACAATCTATATTAGGGCATTTCTTGTGTTTAATAAATTTTCAAGGGTCTTTCTGCCCTAGAATAATTTTTAGTTATTGGTATTGAATGAAGTCATCTATGGGAGGTAGTTATCTTGAGTTAAGGTTTTGAGTCTTATAGTATATTTTAGGAATGGATCGATAGTTTATAGGAGGTTCTGTTCCTTGACATCCTATTAGGTGGGAAACCATGTCATTGTATGATATGTGGAAATTAAATGATTAAATGATTATGTTATTAAATAATTATTCTATGGTAAATATTATGCTTATTTTAAATACTATTTTTGTAATTATATAATGATATATGATGATGGGTTGAATGTTATGGGCTATAATGGATCAATAATTTGTTGTGGGTATATGATAAGTACATATAAGGAAGTAGGAGAACATAAGGTTGGTTTCCTTTATGATTAGGTACCATACAATTTTTTGGATATGCATTGGTGGAATACATGGAAGGAGGAGGTTTCATAATTGACATTCTTCATAATTATTTACCTTACCATGACAATATTTAAGGTGATAAGGATATGGTTGTGGAATTGTGGAATGTAATTAATAAATATAAATTTTTTAATGGATTTTAGAATTTGAGGTTCTGTTTTTATTATAGTGAATTTTTTATTTCTATTCCTCACAATCTGAATTAGTTGGTGAGGGGTGATCCTACTATGGAACAAACTATAGTGATGAGTTATAACAGACATAGAACTGATAGGTAATATAAGTTATAAATATTAGATCCATTTTACACTTTATTTATTTTTTCATGTCATTTGTAGTGCATGAAGATATTCACCCTTCCTTGATTAGTTGTTCCTATTTATTATAGATTCAAATCCATATTTTGGGGTTGTGTATTGGTGTTAATACTGTATTATGAGAATTTAGTTGTATGTTGTGTAAGAATTGGATGATGTTTCATATATTAGGATAGAAAATTGAGTGGTATGGTTTTTATAATTACTTTAATTGTCATTCTTTACTTTTTATTTACCCATTCTTGGTTGATTTCACATATGTCTACTCTTTCTTATTATTTCTCATAGACATTGAATTATTTTGGATAGAATATTGTACATAGTACACCCATGTGTTTACCCTTCCATATTTTTTTGATTTTTTTGTAGGATATAGTGTTAAAGACCTGGAAACGCTATTTTGGTAGCTCGACAAGATATTGGTGGATGATATGGAGTTCTAGGAGGTTATTTTCAAAAAACCAAATTATAGTGATAAATTTCCTATTAAAGACATGATTTATTTTCATAAACTAGACATTATACTAAAATAAAAATTTAATTATTTCATTATAGTAAAAAATTAAAATATAAAATAAAATAAAATACATGAAATATAAATGAAATTCAATTATCAAAATTACAAAAGGAATAAAACCGAAATTAGATAAAAAACAAACTGATTGAAATATTTCTCATCTCGATATTCCGTTATGTTTATAACAAAAATAATAACTATTGAAATAAAAAAATATATTTAAAATATGAAAAATATATTTATAATATAAATGGCAGGATGAGATGATTGAATTTTATGAATTATGTAATGTAACAAACTAAACCTTCCCAGTTCATTGCTTTCTGTATTTTGGGTGTAATAGGTATCATGATACGTTTAGAGTAATGGTAGAGGAGTTTTAGCTGAGAATTCATCTGGGAAGATTGTGTCATGACATGGACTTAGTTAAAACAAAATAGAATGGTTACTAGAGTAAATGGTGGTATTTTTTGTTTGGTGTGTGACACTATGAAAGGATGAGGCATGACATGATGTTTAGTGCCACAACATGGGAAAATACCATGGATTGGGGGTGTAGACTATGAGAGTTGGATATCACAATATTTTTAGGATATTAGATAAGTCTCATTGTGGTGATATCCGAACATAGTGTGAATACTTTTGAGGTGGATTTTAGCTATGTAAAATACTAATATAGAAATATTTAACCTTACAAATAGGATTTTACTCGTATTTCCTTTTCCATTTTATAGTTACTAAGTAAAGGATCTTGTTCATTATGTAATGGATTTTTGGGAGATTTTTAATTCTTCTATGTGGGGATCTCAAAACATGGTAATTTTTATTAAATTTTGATAATTATATTTCATGTTTTCGGGGTCATATACTTTTGGATGTCATTTTTCCATAGTGCACATTTTCGGGCGTGACCCTTCCTTTCTTATAAAGGATTAAAAATATTAATTTTACTTTAAATGTAGTGGGTATATGGGGAATCAAGATGTGATTTTATAGATTTTTTGGATTTATCTTCATCATGACAAGAAAATGACTTTTTATGGTGTGACCATGTAAGTTTTCAAAACCTATATAAATTCAGAAGCAGATTAAAATTATACATAATTCCATTACTTTATCTAAATCCTAGTTTACCAGAGACACTACTTTATAGATCATTGTGATACTTTTAATTTTATTTCACTCTCTGATTATAGAGACTATTTTTGAGATATCTTAAGTGAGATTCCATCATCTTGTTTTTCTTTTAATTATTTATTCTTAGGAGTCTATGGTATCAATAATGGAGTTTTGAGTGATTTTGGGTCATGGATGGAATATGTATTTCTATTTTCTAGGTTAGTGAGGATCTCATATCATGCGTTTTTTCACTTGGGATCATATGACTTTCCTTGAACTAGTGTAGTGTTTGTTGAAGCTTTGATTAAGGTAAGGGATGTGAGATTTCTCCATTAATTTTTTATAAATTGTGTAAGTTGCATGCTTTTTTCATTAGGTGAATAGTAAGAGTTAGGTTAATAAATATGATAAAATAGTTTCATAAATTGGATGGGTAAGGGGTGACTCACATGTTCTTATATGACTACATGATATTTATTCTATGAGATGGTTTTTAGTGATATTATTTGTCCATTTTGTTTATTGATGTGATTTATGTTATTTTTTGAGAATTTAATGGATGTAATATGTAAAGACCCGTAAATTTCAAGGAATTTTTTTTTCTTAATTTTCTTTGGAATTTTACAAGTACACGATTTCTGACGGCACCTGATTCCGAGGCCCGGTGTGCCCGAAATCATTTTCTGAAGTTTGGCTCGGGTACGTTCAGTGAACGAATGAGCAGATTATTCTAACTTTTGAACCAGTGCTCGAAATCAAATTCTGAGGGAAACGATGGAATCGTAGTGCCGGTATTTTCTTAGAAATGCCTCTTCCAGAGTTGCGTTTGCTCGGGTGTCGTTTTTAATTTTTTTGGGGGTTAAGTGAAGAAAATAAAATAAAGTGGTGCGACAAAATTATTTTATTTCACTTAAAGCCACTTAAAAGACACTTAAAGACACTTGAGATAAGTTGAAGCGGATAGGGTAAAATCCAAAATATTTTACCCTCTTGGTAGGATATTATTGAGGTGGGTCCCGCACGATCCCCACCGTTTCTTTTCCGCTAAGTAACGCACCCGCGTATACCCCTTTTTAATGAAAGTCAACTGGTGCATTTTCTAAAATTCTTAACGCCCCTATTAATTGGGCAGTTAGTTCATTGCAATTAATTATATGAATTAATTTTTCGTTACTTATCTTTGTTTTTCAAATTCATTGGTTGATAATAAAATAAGATGAGGACTTATTTTATTATTTGGTTGTTGTGTTAAACCTTTGGAGAATCTCTAAAGATCTTCGTCCTCATTCACAAAGAACGTGAAGAACGCGAAGAACGCAAAGAACGCGAAGAATGTGAAGAACGCCGGCCTCCGACGATGGGCGATGAAGAACACCGAGCCCTCAGAGATCGACGACGCGACGCCAAGTACCGCGACGTCGACGCTTCTCCCGTGACGTTCTTTCCCCGCGACAATCTTCGATCGGCATCTTGAGGTAGGGGATTGCGGTCCTTTTAATTCTTTGTGGATTATAACATCAACATGGATTTAATTGTTATAATTAAATCTGTATGTTCTTGATTCTCGGAGTATGTCTACGCGACGCCGAGTACCATGTGACAGCGACGCCCTTCCGTGATGCGACGATCCCCTTTCTTCCTCGACGAACTCGCGTCCGACGACGATGAAGGTAGGGGTCATTTTGAAAATAATAATACCCATGTTTGTTTTCCTCCAAGCCAAGAACGCGGACAAACCAATTAATAATTTGGTCCGCGGATTATTATTGCGGGTCGAGGTTTATCAATTTCTGGGAATTATGGTGTTGTTTCAAACCGCTAACACGGTGGGTGCGGACTAACGAACAAGTCCGAACCCACCACCATTTTGAACTTCGTGTGCGGAACGGTGGGGGATGAAAAAATGGGCCGCAGAGACGATTTTTTGATTCCGCAGTGAAGAACGAGACCCGGGATGAGCTACGGCGCAGAAGGAAATGAAATCGGACGACCGGAGAAACTCCGGTGGACCGCGGACTCCACTGGCGGCGCCGGCAGCCGGAGGCGGTGGTGCCCCGGCGCGCCGCCGGACGGACCGGCCGCGGCTGAAGTCGCGGCGGCAGCAGCGCGGTCACGCAACCCCGCGGGACAGGAGGAGCGGGACGCGGCGGCCCGGCCGCGTCCGCTAGTGAGGGAGACCCCACGCGGTGCCACGACTTTCCTTCAAGTGGGGACAGCGCGCCCCCGCTGCGGTTTCCTCGCTCGGCCGAGCCGAGCCGAGCCGACATGCTGGTTCGGGTCGGGTCACGCCCAGGCCGGGTCGGACCTGGACCCGGGTCGGGCTGACCGGGGGGGGGGGGGGGGTTTGGGCCGGGTCGGTCCGAGCCCAGACCTTGCTCATAACATGGGCTACGTGACTCCGATCAACGCGCCGTCAGTGGCGATGAATTCCTTGGATCGAGGCAGGAGTTACAGTATATCACACTCAAGGTTTCAGAGTACTTTGGGTTCGGATGGGTTGGTTCGTACACGAAACCTACCGGGCCCTCGGAGCGGAAACACTCATATCTTGAGCTTCGGACGTCCGATTGATGTGCTGTTGACTTTGTTGAATTCCTCTAACTGAGACGGATCTTTTGGCTTACTCCGTCCGAGGTTTGGATGCAGGTGGAGTACGGTCGGGTTGGGTTTTCCTTAAAAATCAACCGGGCCCCTGGGACAAAAAAGCCAATAACTCTCAGACCGGGCGTCCGATTGACGCCCCGTCTGCAATGTTGAGTTCCTGTTGGCGATACGGAAATTTTGGATACATCAAATCTGGGCTATGTGTCAGTTAATGTATCCACCTCTCGGCTCGTAGAGCGTACCCTCTAAAACGAGCTTGTTGTGTGCGGGAACCCTAGAGCTGGATGTGTTGGCGACTGCTACTGTGACGATGATGACTGTACAGAGATCCTCAGTGGATTCGACGGCGACGACTACAACACTTAGCGATCCTACGTGGGTCAGTGATACAGATCCTGTGTGGGTCTGATCCTGTGTGGGTCAGCGCTCAGCGGTCCTGTGTGGGCCAGCGCCTACAAATCCTATGTGGGTCCGATCCTATGTGAGTCTTTTCGGGGGTCAGTTACCTATCGATACTTTGTGGGTCAGATCCTTTGTGGGTCATTGCGGGGGTTAGTTACCTATCGATCCTTTGTGGGTCAGATCCTTTGTGGGTCATTGCAGGGGTTAGTTACCTATCGATCCTTAGTGGGTCAGATCCTTTGTGGGTCATTGTGGGGGTTAGTACCTATCGATCCTTTGTGGGTCCAATGACTTAGATGAATCAGTGGCGATACCTGATCATCTCTATCGTCATACAAGAAGTATACCTATGTGAGCTGAAAATCCTGTTTTGCTTTCCTTTGTGGATTGTGTTGTGCTATCCTCTATGGACGTACGATTTTCTTCCTGTGTGGACTGGGTTGTGCTTTAGCTTGGATGTTGGAGCCGAGCGAGAATTGATGACTTAGGTATATGTATGGGCATATAGCTAAGCATTTTTGGATGTTACTTCGTGATTGTATCTTTCCTTTGTGGATTCTGGGAGACCTTCAGGGTTATCGGGGTCCCTACTGAGTAGCTTATACTCACCCCTGCACAGGCTATGCCCGCACTACACTGTGTTGGTTGCAGATGACAGACAGCGCTGATCGCGGTTGAGGCTTGTGGAGCAGGATGGTACTTGGAGGTGGACCACTAGGCGGGACGTACTCGGAGCGGTCGGATGGACCCGAGGAGCAGTGGAGGCTATCTGTACCCACCATTTAGGTGGGACTTCCAGTGGGCGGATCAACGCTGCGACTTTACTTTTCAGTTGCTGTTTTCCCCTTTTCGAGTTGTACTTTACTTGTAGTTTGGGTTTGTATTCTGGCCCACTTACTTACCGCACTTACTGTTGTACTCAGTCTTTACTTAGTGTTTACTTCTTCTGTTTTCTTACTCTGTGGTGTTTGTTTACTTTACAAAGGCAATGCATTCCCTTTTACCGGGATTTACGCCTTGGTGCTAGTCGCCAACCCCTGGCCTATGGAAGGCGGGCTTGGGGTAGTCACGGCACGGGCCCCGAGGACGGGTCGTGACAAATTGGTATCAGAGGGAGGTTCGGTTCTTCCGCAGACTCTGATCTTTATTCTATGTGAAGCAATAGTGTTGAGCATATTGAGTGTGGTTATCAGTCCAGGGAGTCCAGTGTTGGTGCGGTGGCCGACGTATCCGTACACCAGTACCCTGACTTTTGATTTCCGACTTAATGCACAAAAACATTGATTGCATGTGTGTTTCAAGTTTTCTTTGTGATTACTTTATGTCAGCTCACCAGGTATACAGTTCTAACCGTGGCACACCTGTTTTTTCTAGGATGTCGCCACGACGGCAGCCAGCTAGGGTTCCGAGAGTTGAGCGTGATGACAGCCCACCGAGCGACGAGGCCTCGGTACATGGCCCTTTGACAGCTGAGGCACCAGCAGTACCTCTACCTGCCGAGCCACTGATGCTTCCAGCCCCAGCTGCTGACGATGCACGTCGCCTTAGTGCTCTGCATGAGTTCCAGCGCCAGTGTCCGCCTAGGTTCCATGGGGAGACGGACCCCCAGCCAGCTGAGGACTGGCTGGAGGCAGTTGTATGAGTTTTCAGGCTAGTGAGGACACCAGGAGACCTCATGGTGATCCTCGCAGTGAGCCTACTGCACGTAGTAGCGGGATGATGGTGGAGCTTGATGCTCCTGGTGCATGATGAGGAATCTCTCCTCTGGACAGACATTGAGGGACTCTTCCCCTCAGAGTTCGTCCCGGCCACCCTCCATGCGGTGCACATCCAGGAGATTCTTCAGCTGCGGCAGGGCAACTTGACGGTCGCCCAGTACTCGGCGAGATTTACCGATCTCTCGCGCTACTCGACCGACATGGTACGAGACCCATTATTCCGGGCCCGGACCTTTGAGAAGGGATTGAGACACGAGATCAGGTCATCGCTGATCTCCCTCAGCATTCCGACTCAGGCAAGAGTACTGGAACGAGCCCTTTTGATCGAGAGCTTCCTTGCTGGGCCTTCATCAGCAGCGAGACCTATCGCGGGGTGGCACGTAGCAGCGTCTTCTGCGGAAGGCAGTCGACGGATGACTCAGGGGTCCAGGTAGACCAGACCCTCACATAGACGACCTCAGGACACTGGCTCAGCAGTGCGGGGCACACAGCATGGAGCCAGTCTTTCGAGAGGCAGGCAGTGCTACACATGCGGCGGACAGGGCCACATGGCTCGTGACTGCCCGACCCACCGTGCCGAGGAGCAGCAGATGGTTGAGGGGCCAACCAGGCAGAGGGAGAGGGTCGACTGTGGTGGTCCGCATGGAGGAGGCGGACGAGGCAGAGGAGCTGGCCGAGCAGCAGGTGGTGGGCGACGCTTTGAGGCTCTACCCCCACCACCACCAGGAGGTCCACCCCGACCACAGGGAGCTGGCGGGCAGAGACAGACACAGCTCCAGGAAGCGGAGGCCTACGACCACGGCACACCCGAGATGATTTGAGGTCAGATCTGTGTATATTCCACCCTTGCTGCAGTTCTTATAGACATAGGAGCGAGTCAATCTTTCATAACCGCTGCCCTTGTTCGGAGCTCGGAGATTCTGACAGAGCCGTTGGCTCGATCTTTATGGCTAGAGACTCCTACATGAGCAGACTTGATGATTACGCACTGGTGCCGGCAGTGTGAGCTTACTCTAGGAGGTGAGAGCTACGGATGTGATCTTCTTGTAGCAGCGTCGAGGCCTTACGACGTCATGATTGGCATGGATTGGTTATCTATAGTTCATGCTCATATAGACTGTATTAGGCGCAAGGTGCGATGTGTATGAACCGATGGGAGCAGGTTCACCTTCACTAGCGAGAAGGGAGACTTCGTAGCAAAGGATGGACTACTGCAGAGGAGAGGACAGCCCATCACTCATCAGTTGGCTAGCCTCATCCTAGGAGCAGTTGACGTGCGAAGTCCTAGTTTTCCTGTAGTAGTGGATCAGTACGCGGACGTCTTTCTCGACGACGTTCCAGGGATACCTCCTCACAGAGAGGTAGACTTTCATATTGACATGTACCCCGAGACAACCCCGATATCGACTCCAGCATATCGGATGGCCCCCGTTGAGCTTCAGGAGCTACGGGTACAGTTGGAGGACTTGCAGGGCAAGGGTTTCAACCGACCCAGTGTTTCACCCTGGGCTTCCCCGATATTGTTCGCCAAGAAAGTGGATGGGAGCTTGAGACTTTGTGTCCACTATCATCGCCTGAACCAGGTGACAGTGATGAAAAAGTATCCGCTACCGAAGATTGATGACCTCTTCGATCAACTCAAGGGAGCACGGTGGTTCTCGAAGATAGACCTCAGGTCAGGCTATCATCAGCTCAGAGTTCAGGACGAGGACGTGCAGAAGACGACCTTCAGATGTCGGTATGGCCACAATGAGTTCTTGGTTATGCCTTTAGGTGTAACCAATGCTCCAACGGTGTTCATGGGACTCATGGACAGGATATTTCAGCCATACCTCGATCGATTTTTCGTGGTCTTCATCGACGACGTTTTGATATACTCGACGACTGGGGAGGAGCACGCATGCGACTTGCGGGTTGTACTAGACACACTCCGTGAGCACCAGCTTTATGGAAAGCTCTCGAAGTGTCAGTTATGGATAGGTGAGGTCCACTTCTTGGGTCAGGTCATCTCTGAGGTGGGAGTTGCAGTGGATCCTGTGAAGATCGAGGCAGTGCTAGCTTGGGAGCCACCCATGATCGTGACGGAGGTGCGGAGTTTCCTGGGACTAACTGGATACTATCGGAGATTTGTGCCAGACTTCTCCAGATTTGCAGCACCACTCTCATCTTTGACGAAGAAGGGGAGACCATTTGTGTGGTCAGAAAGATGTCAGCAGAGCTTCCAAGAGCTAAGACAGAGATTGACCAGCGCCCCTATCTTGAGGTTGCCTGAGGAGGGAGTTGGGTACGTAGTTTATTGTGATGCATCAGGGATCGGACTCGGAAGTGTCCTGATGCAAGAGCGGGCAGTGATTGCTTATGGATCACGTCAGTTGAGGCCACATGAATAGAACTATGGTACCCATGACTTGGATTTAGCAGCAGTGGTCTTCGCTCTGAAGACATGGCGACACTATCTGATGGGCGAGCGCTTTACAGTCTTTTATGACCATCAGAGTCTCAGGTACATCTTTTCTCAAAAGGACCTGAAACCGAGATAGTGGTGATGGCTCGAGTTCCTCCAGGACTATGACTTTGAGATAGTCTATACTCCTGGGAAGGGGAACGTGGTAGCCGGTGCTCTCAACAGGTGGACGGGCATTCAACTACTTGAGGAGGCGACAGAGCAGCTAGCCACTTTGCAGATATCCTTCATGGATAGGGATTGCGCAACCTTCCTTCAGTCTCTCACAGTCTCTCCTCCACTACTACAGTGGGTCAGAGAGGCACAACGTGGGGATGCTGACTGTGAGACACGGCGTGCACAGATATCCTCATGACAGGCACCTGATGGTTTCTCCTTTGGAGCAGAGCACGACATCCTTTTCAGGGGACGTACCATGGTACCAGTCGCTTTACGAGAGGAGGTTATAAGAGAGTTTCACATGTCCCCTTTGGTAGTACATCCTGAAGTGGCGAAGATGTACCAGGATCTCAGACGACAACACTGGTGGCCGGGCATGAAGAAGGCTGTGGCAGAGTTTGTTTTTCGATGCCTCACCTGCTAGCAGGTGAAGACAGAGCATCAGGTAACAGTAGGCTTGGTACAGCCCGTGGAGGTCCCGTAGTGGAAGTGGGACAGGATATCTATGGACTTCGTGACTGGACTTCCATGCACTTCTAGAGGTCACGACTCCATTTGGGTGATTGTCGACTGACTCACCAAGTCGGCTCACATCTTACCCATCATAGAGCAGGGCTCAGTGGAGAGCTTGGGGCGTCTCTATGTTCAAGAGACTGTATGCCTTCATGGTGTGCCATCATCTATCGTCTTCGATCGAGATGCTCGCTTTACTTCCCGTCTTTGGAAGGGGTTGCAGGAGGCATTCGAGACGCAGCTACGTCTGAGAACCACCTTTCACCCTCAGACGGATGGTCAGACGGAGAGAACCATTCAGACTCTCGAGGACATGCTCCGCGCATATGTCCTCGACCATGGTCGCAGCTGGGAGGACCACCTACCCTTGGTGGAGTTTGCGTACAACAACAGCTACCACTCCACCATCGGGATGGCACCATACGAGGCATTGTACGACAGACCTTGCAGATCTCCTTTGTGCTGGACAGACCCTGGGGAGTCAGCACTTGTGGGACCAGAGATGGTCTGGGACATGACAGAGAAGGTCCAGGTCATCCAGGAGCGGATGAAGACAGCTCAGAGCCGACATAATTCTTATGCTAAAAGGAGGCGGAGGCCACTAGAGTTCGAGGATGGCGACCACGTCTTCTTGCATGTCTCACCTCGACGTGGGTTACATAGATTTGGCCGAGGCGGCAAGTTGTCTCCACGCTTCATCGGGCCCTTCCAGGTCCTCAGCAGGATTGGAGAGGTGGCTTATCTCCGGGCTCTACCACCTCAGTTGCACCGGGTGCACAACGTCTTCCACGTATCTCAGCTGAGGAGATACGTGCATGACCCGACGCATATCATTGACCATGGGGAGATGGATGTTGATTATGGGGCGACTTTTGCAGAGGTCCCGGTGGAGATTGAGGATCGATTGGAGCGGGTCCTACGTGGATTATTTATTCCTCTCGTGCGCATCAGATGGCAACACAGGAACCTCCAGGAGAGCACTTGGGAGCGGGAGGCTCAGATGCGTGCTCAGTATGCACATTTGTTTCCCTAGCTTATGATGTATCTTTACGGGGACATATTTCCCTGAGGTGGCAGTGATGTAAAGACCTGTAAATTTCAAGGAATTTTTTCTTCTTAATTTTCTTTGGAATTTTACAAGTACGTGGTTTCTAACGAAACCTGATTCCGAGGCCCGGTGTTCCCGAAATCATTTTATGAAGTTTGGCTCGGGTACGTTCAGTGAACGAACGAGCGGGTTTTTTCTAAATTTTTAACCGGTTCTCGGAATCAAATTCCGAGGGCACCGATGGAATTATAGCGCCAGTATTTGCTTAGAAACACCTCTTCCGGAGTTGCGTTTTCTCGGGTGTGTTTTTTAATTTTTTTTGGGGTTAAGTGAAGAAAATAAAATAAAGTGGTGCGACAGCTTTATTTTATTTCACTTAAAGCCACTTAAAGCCACTTGAGCTAAGTTGAAGCGGATAGGGTGAAATCCAAAATATCCTACCCTCTTGGTAGGATATTTGTGAGGTGGTGCCCACACGAGCCCCACCGTTTCTTTTCCGCTAAGTAACGCACCCGCGTAAACCCCTTTTTAAACAAAGTCAACTGGTGCATTTTCTAAAATTCTTAACGCCCCTATTAATTGGGTGGTTAGTTCTTTGAAATTAATTATATGAATTAATTGTTCGTTACTTTATTTGTTTTTCAAATTATTTGGTTGATAATAAAATAATATGAGGGCTTATTTTATTATCTGGTTGTTGTGTTAAACCTTTGGAGAAACTCTAAAGATCTTCATCCTCCTTCGCAAAGAACGCAAAGAACATGAAGAACGAGAAGAACGCGAAGAAGGTGAAGAACGCGAAGTACGTGAAGAACGTGAAGAACGCGAAGAATGCGAAGAACGCCAGCCTCAGACGAAGGGTGACGAAGAACACCGAGCCTTCGGAGATCGACGACGTGACGCCAAGTACCGCGACGCCGACACTTCTTCCGCGACGTTATTTCCCCGCGACAATCTTCGATCGGCATCTTGAGGTAGGGGATTGCGGTCCTTTTAATTCTTTGTGGATTATAACATCAACATGGATTTAATTGTTATAATTAAATCTGTATGTTCTTGATCATCAGAGTTTGTCTACGCGACGCCGAGTACCGCGTGACAGCGACACCCTTCCGTGACGCGACGATCCCCTTTCATCCATGATGAACTCGCGTCCGACGACGAGGAAGGTAGGGGTCGTTTTGAAAATAATAATACCCATGTTTTTTTTCCTCCAAGGCAAGAACACAGACCAACCAATTAACGAGTTGGTCCGCGGATTATTATTGCGGGTCGAAGTTTATCAATAGCCGAGAATTATGGTGTTGTTTCAAACCGCTAACGCGGTGGGTTCGGACCAACGAACAAGTCCGAAACCACTGCCCTTTTTTTCTTGGTGTGCGGAATGGCGGACGATGACAAAATGGGCCACAGAGACGATTTGTTGATTCCGCAGTGAAGAACGGGACCCGGGATGAGCTACGGCGCAGACGGAAATGAAATAGGACCACCGGCGGTGCCCCGGCGCGCCGCGGCGGCAGCAGAGTGGTCCCACGACCGCGCAGGACCGGAGGAGCAAGACGTGGCGGCCCGGCCGTGTCCGCTGACGAGGGCGGCCCCACGTGGGGTCGCGGCTTTCCTTCACGCCGGGGCAGCGCACCCCCGCCGCGGTTTCTTCGCTCGGCCGCTCGGCCGAGCCGAGCCGAGCCGACCTGCCGGTTCGGGCCGGGTCGCGCCCAGGCCGGGTCGGACCCGGACCTGGGTTGGGTCACCCCTAGTTCGGGCCGACCTAGGGGGGGGGGGGGGGGTTGGGCTGGGTCGGTCTGGGCCCAGACCCCCCGTTTCCGGACCTTTTCGGTCTTTTGCTCATAACTTGGGATATGAGCCTCTGATCAACGCGTCGTAAGTGGCGATGTGATCCTTGGATCGAGGTGGTCGTTTCAGTATATCACAGTCAAGGTTTCGGAGTACTTTGGGTTCGGCCGGGTTGGTTCGTACACGAAACAAACCGGGCCCTCGGAGCGGAAACACTCATATCTTGAGCTTCGGACGTCCGATTAACGTGCCGTCGACGTTGTTGAATTCCTCTAAGTGAGACGGATCTTTTGGATTACTCCGCTCGAGGTTTGGACACAGGTGGAGTATGGTCGGGTAGGTTTTTTATTAAAAACCAACCGGGCCCCTGGGATGAAAAAGCCAATAACTCTCAGACCGGGCGTCCGATTGACGCGCCGTCTGCGACATTGAGTTTCTGTTGGCGATACAGAACTTTTGGATTCATCAACTCTGGACTATGTGTTAGTTGATGTATCAGCCTCTCGGATCATGGAGCGGACCCTCCAAAACGAGCTTGCTGTGTGCGGGAACCCTAGAGCTGGCTGCGTTTGCGACTGCTACTATGACGATGATGACTGTACAGAGATCCTCAGTGGATTCGACGACGACGACTACAACACTCATAGATCATACGTGGGTCAGTGCTACAGATCTTGTGTGGTTCCAATCCTATGTGGGTCAGCGCTCAGCGGTCCTGTGTGGGCCAGTGCCTACAGATCATGTGTGGGTCCGATCCTGTGTGGGTCTTTGCGGGGGTTAGTTACCTATCGATCCTTTGTGGGTCAGATCCTTTGTGGGTCATTGCGGGGGTTAGTTACCTATCGATCCATTGTGGGTCAGATCCATTGTGGGTCATTGCGGGGGTTAGTTACCTATTGATCCTTAGTGGTCAGATCCTTTGTGTGTCATTGCGGGGGTTAGTACCTATCGATCTTTTGTGGGTCCGACGACTTAGATGAATCAGTGGCGATACCTGATCATCTCTATCGTCATACAAGAATTATACCTGTGCGAGCTGAAATCCTGTTTTTCTTTCCTTTGTGGATTATGTTGTGCA
Source organism: Viscum album (assembly GCA_963277665.1). NCBI lineage: Eukaryota > Viridiplantae > Streptophyta > Magnoliopsida > Santalales > Viscaceae > Viscum > Viscum album. Next base: position 285,382,915 of record OY728136.1, on the reverse strand, counting down.
ATCCTGTGTGGACTTACAATTTGCTTCCTTTGTGGACTAGGTTTTACTTTAGCTCGGATGTTGGAGCCGAGCGAGAATTGATGACTTAGGTATATGTATGGGCATATACCTAAGCAGTGTCGGATGTTACTTCGTGATTGTATCTTTCCTTTGTGGATTCTGGGAGATCTTCGGGGGTCTCGGGGTCCCTACTGAGTAGCTTATACTCACCCCTGCATGGGATATTCCCGCACTACATTGTATTGGTTGTAGATGACGGACAACGCTGGTCGCGGTTGAGGCTTGCGGAGCATGACGGTACCTGGAGGTGGACCACTAGGCGGGACGTACTCGGAGCGGTCGGCTAGACCCGAGGAGCAGTCGAGGCTATCTGTACCCACACTTCAGGTGGGACTTCCAGTGGGCGGCTCGACGCTGCGGCTTTACTTTTTAGTTGTTGTTTCCCCCTTTTCGAGTTGTACATTACTTTCAGTTTGGGTTTGTATTCTGGACCACTTACTTACCGCACTTACTGTTGTACTCAATCTTTACTTAGTGTTTACTTCTTCTGCTTGCTTGCTCTGTGTTGTTTGTTTACTTTACAAAGGCTATGCCTTTCCTTTTACCAGGATTTACGCCTTGGTGCTAGTCTCCAGCCCCTGGCCTATGGAAGACGGGCTTGGGGTAGTCACGGCATGGGCCCCGAGGACGGGTCGTGACATAATCACTTTTACTAAAAAGATAACTATGTAAATATTGTAATTAATTGGTATCTTGGTTTTTTATTTTTATATATATATTGAAAGAATATAAAAGTGGTCCTTGAAAGGGGTATTGTATACTTGATCAACACTAGAATTTTGTTATTGTGTGTTGATAGTTTTCTCATTATTTTGGTTGTGGATAGTGGGTTCTGGTGGTGGATTATTACATCTGGTTGAGTTTTTTTATGGATTATGTAGTGGCCATTATGGAATCCTTACGTTGGTTAGAAAGATGTTATTTCATTATTGATCTATTAATAATGGTATATCTAGTTGAATGGGAAATTATGGGCTGTGTTAGTTCCATGGGATGTCGGACAATGGTGTTTCGTACTTTTTCTATAGGATTGTTTGATATTATGGGATGTATTATTGTTTCTTGATAGTAATGGAATTTTGATTAACTAAATCGAATGTGGTCGATAATAGTGAATATTGTATAGTGTGTGGGATGATATTTAAAAATATATTGTCTTTCAATGAAAATTTAATAATTCAAATAGATGTAAAATGGTTAGGATAAATGCAGTTTTTAGTTTGGGAATGGTTTGTCATTAATAATGGAATTAAATGAAATAAAAAATGTAATATGGATAGTAAATGGTAATTCTATTAAAGGATAAATTATTATAAAATGGGAAAATATAGATGTTATTATGAATGTTTTTTATGAGTATGTGGGGTTGATTTGTTTTGTAGAGTTGACAACGTTTTATAGTAAATGGTATAGTTTTTGGGTTGATTGTTGTTGGTTATGGTAGTATGATTTTGGTATGAAACACTTTTATTTTTTAGTGAATGACTATGGTATATAATATATTTTTATTATGATTTGTAAATGAACTCTATTGAGTTGAATAACCTTATCAATTCCGATATGTTTTGGGATCTAATTATTTTCCCCAAACATCTAGCTTGGGAGGGAGTAAATGGTTAAATAATAAATCTTCCATACTCTGCCATATCGATGTATCATGTTCTGTGATGACTCAAGGTTGGTATAGGAATATGGTATATAAAAAATTAATTTTAAAATATGTTATATATTATATAACATTATTAGATCGATGAGATAATGGTATATGGTGGAGGTTGTGTATGGTTAGAAGAGGTCATGAGGTTTATTTCATTCATGTTAACGAAACCCTAATGTAATAGAATTGTAATTTATTGTTGGGATATGATATATAGTAGTGATGTGTAGTGGAAATATTATGATAATTATGTTTTTTATATGTGTCATTCTTGTGATATGAGATATTATGTGACTTAGCATGGATTCCAAAATTATTGGGAGAGACAAGATATTTTTCTTCAAATAATGAGTGTGAAAAACTTGTTTAGAAGTGGTTCTGGGGTGTCTCTTTGATAAATTATTATGATATTATCTTTTTATATTTGGATATGAAATAAGTTTAGTGAGGCTTGGTTATGTTAGGTTGTTGTTTACTTAGTAGGGGCTTGTTGGTTATGTTATTTATTCACTAAAACATTAGTATGCTTCTTGCACATTTTCAAATGCGGTCTTTAGGAGGATCATATTGAGTATACATGTTTTCTCACCCCTATAAATAATAATATTTTTCAAGTTTTTAGAAAGGATTTAGTGATCTATATGAGTATTACTAGCTTGAGATTATAGCTATTGATTATGTTTATACCCTATACTTTTCTTTTTTTGTATTTATTTTGAGAGACATTAATTTGTATGAAATTGACATGCATTGCAGGATGATGATTAATATTTTTATATTATGGTGTTTATTGGTGGGTTTATGTATATATCATATAGATTATGAGGGTAATTACTCCCATTTCAGTGCATTATATCATCAATACTAGTCTCCAACTCATGGAATATAGGAGTTGATCGTTGAGGGTCACCTCTATCTTGACTACAATCCTTGGATGTTTTTCAAGCGGGGGAGGGTAGTGAGAAGTTTGATTATATAAAATAATTAAATATTAGTATTATATATATGGTTTTGGGGATTATATAGACATTATTATTACATGGAAGTAGTTTAGATGGCCATTTACACCATCATTAAACAAAATAAGATTTGATGAAACAAATTTTTAGCTTATTATAAGCAGTATTCATTTAAAATATGAATCTTATAACATTGATATTGAATTGGAATGTATAAATAAATGTAAATTGAATATAAAATATAGATAGAAATGATAATAAGTGGAATCAAGTAGTAGAAGTCATACTTTTGAGTCTCAATTTTGTGTATTGTAAAGGAGTAATTTTCACTATGGTTTTCCTTGACCAATACCAAGTTGAACTTCAACAAGTAAAATTTTAGTAAAATCATATGTTGGAGAAGTTTATGCTCGTGGAAATCATTACAAGATCTATATTAGCTGAATCACTATCAAATACTTACAACTTTTCTTATCTTACACTAAGTTCTTATGAAAGGTTATTAAGGGTTTTTATTAGTAGAATTTATGATAATATAAACCTGTAATTATTAATGTAACAAATGATATTTAAATATATATATATATATATTATTACGTGTATTTTTATGTCGGACAGTTTTATAAAATTTATTTTATAGAATTAATTTACTAAACTGAAAAATAATATTTTTAATAAAAATGTAGTGATCAAATTTAATGAATTTTTAATAAATAAATAATATAATTCATGGAATTTGAAAGAAAATTACTTAATGGTAAAACATGAATTTTTCATTGAATTTTTTTTATATGTTAAATATTTTTTAACATAATTATGTTAATCACAATTAAATAAAATTTATATGGAAATTTATTGATAATATATATATATATAAATTAATTTTCTATAAGTACTATTAATTTTAAAGAAACAAGAATAAAATAAACTTTAGGATTTAAAACAATTTTTTATAAAAAATTGTTTTTAAATGCTATTCATTGTAATATAAAAATAAAATTTTATAACTCTTAGAAATTTTATCCAATTAAAAGGATCTAAAATTTTTAAATAATATTTAAACATTAGGTAATAAGGTCAATTTTTTTTCCAAACAACATGTTACCGAGGTAAACACTAAGCTATTGTTGTAAAAAATTGAGGATATGGGTTATATTAGGGGTAAAATACTAAACTATATCTATAATTATCTTTATATTAAATGTATGATAGGATTTAGAACCTATATACATTATTTTTCTACTTTATAATTACTTTCCCTGAGAAATTATATTTGTTACAGCTTATGGAATCTATATTTTTAAAGATACCACTACAGCTCACCTATAAATTGACCCCACCTCTACCCACCTTAAAGAATAACTTTTCTTCAGTTTTATTTGAAATACCTAACCAAATTATCCCTAAAATAATTACCATCCACTTTGGGGAACTTATTCTCATAACAAGGAGTCCCAAAACCTTCATTATTTTTAGGTTATCTAAGATAACATTTAAACCTTTGATGTTATTGTTAACATATCCTTGAGAACATTTATTTATATTAATCTTCCAAAAAATCTTCATTCTGATTTATCAATTTAAAAACATGTTCTTTAAATAATTATTCTTTTTAATTTTTTTTATATTTATATAAAATTACATGTTATTATTCATTCATTTTTCATAATGTGTTCTTATTTGGGTTGGTTATACCACCATAATGAATAATGCTATAATGTTTATATCTTGATTACCTAAGAAAACATAAGTAATGAAAATATATTATAATAATGATGAAAATAATATTTTTTAATTTTTATATAATATATATATATAGTTATATTAATTAATATAATAATTTCATTTTATTTAATCCAAATATCACAAATAAAGTAGATTTCAATGGCTCTTTACGAACCGTCATAATAACTTCCATAAAATAGATAGTGAACTTATGAAAAATCTAAAAATATCTATATATTCTACATGAAAATTATTTCAGTGATTAATATATAATAAAATTAAATTCTATAGAACTTCCATACATAAGTTATCATGGAACAAATGAGACAATTAACATCATGATATTAATTTTAATAAAGTGTGATTAATAAATGAGTGATAACGAATTATAAATCAATGATATAAAGTGAGATAAATATAAATTATATTTTTAATTAGATTATGAAAAAAACTAATTTGATTATATATGATTTTAGTGTGCATTCGTCCAAGTAGGAATCCATGGTAATCGTTTTTTCTGGACTCAACCTCCTTTCATTGAGTCATAATAATTTCTATTTAACTATGTACTAATAAATTTGATATATTATTATAATTAAATTTTGTATTTTTATTTCCTTTTGCTATCTAAATTAATTAAATGTTCATGTCAAAATAATATTATTTTATGGATTTATTTCTTCATAAAAATAAGAAATTATAAAAAATAATTTCCATCCTCTCAATTGGCACTTTTTCTTCCATATCCATATAACTCTTTTATCAATGTGGATTTCATTAAAACTACTAAAAAAGAATAAAAATTATTTTCTCTTCACATACGTATACTTGTATCATATACTATAAATATATTATTATTTAGATTTATTTAATTTTATGGTTTAATTATTCGGAATTTTTAATGTTTTAAATTATTTTTTACAGCACTTTTATAGAATTTATTTTTGAAATTAACATTAAATTTCTTTTCATGACAATATTATGAGAGTTTTAGTAAAAAAAATTATGGTTTACTTCAATTTTACTATATACCTAAAAAATAACAATATCTTAGGGAGTTACATTTTTTCATGGACACTCTAAAATTTTTTAGTATATACTTATTTTGAGAAATCAAATTTTTAGTATCAACTAATTGAATTATTAATTTAATTTTATGCGATACAATTTAAAAATATTATGTAATCTATTTTAATTCCATGGTATTTTCATGATAATATGTATGACCAATTTCTTATGGCACATATAAATATTGTTTATCATTATGTGATGGGTGGGTATAATATATCATTAAAAATTAATGGTTAAATATTTATATTTCATTTTATAATGAAGTTTTTCATGGAAAAGATTGTGGTTAACTATATTGACAACATTATGAATGTACATAATTACTATTGGATAAGTTCGTAACAGTATGCGTGGAAATTAATTTGGTAATTAATTCTCATTTCTATACATGATTTGGGTTATATATTTTCACAATGTTATGATTTCTTATTCTTATGTTTTTACCACATGCCTATGTTATTCCTCATGGATTATTATTGTTGACCCATGTTTCCACATTCTTATTCTAGGTTATATGTTATAGTTTTTTAATGATCTTTTTGAGGTTATATTTCCATATTACCTAATGTATGTTATTTTATTATGACTTATGGTTATATATTATGATTCAATTTTTAATTATGTATTCCTCCCATGTTCATGTTTTCTTACATGATTACTGGCCAATTATCTATGACCCATTGATATGTTTTTCTATTATTCATCATTTTTTCTCACATGTATATGCGAAAATAAAATATTTTTTGGATATATCCATGAGTAAGATAACTTTTGAATATTTTGTGAATGATATTTAATAAATAATGTGAAATAATATATTTAAATCGTTAATCTCTAAATAAACTAAACCTGTATGTTTAATTATTGTATTTTAAATTTTTGAGTTGTAAATTTTAATTTTTTTAAACGTTGTAAGATCTATGTATTTTATTCTAATGTCATATAAGTTGGTATAAAAGTTCAGTTTTTTTATTTTGGGGGATTAGGTTAATAAGTTTTAAACTTTTTTACTTAAATTAACATAGGTTAAACTAAAATTATTATAGAATAAAACTATGGTGTCAAAGAGTAATACATTATAAGGATGATTTTTCATATTCATATGGTAATTGACACTAATCCCCTAAATTTGTTTCTTTTTTATTACACATGTTTACACTTTTATTTTTAGTATATTTCTAGAACCTAGAGGAAGTAAATAATGGGTATAATGGACAATGAAATGATTTTACCAATAAGAAACCAAATAAGATGTGATATAAAGAGAAAACATTCATGGAAATAATATCAAAAGTTATGAGTGATAAAATAAGTCATATTGATCTCCAAAATTTACCATAGAAGGATTAACACAAAAATATTTTCTTTACATATCAATGACTACTATCCTTTACTGGGTCTTTGAGTCCAATAACTACTAATAAATAAACAACATAATAAATGTATATTTTCTTTTATTCAATGCTTGAAATGTGAAAATTTAATATTAGTTATTTATAAGTTAGAATATGAAGTATAATAATGATGGAATTTAGTAAATAAAATGAGGATAATTGGATATGTTGACTCCATTGAATGGGAGATATTTAAGAAAAAATTATTCAATAAATATTTTTTCCAAACCCTTTGAATTAAAATAGATCAATAATTACTTGAGTTAATGAAAAAGGTTTATGAATCAATTGTTTCATATAAATAAAAATTCTTGAGACTCTTAAGGTATAACCTCAATTTTATTATTAAACATGAATTAAAGATAAAAATGTTTATTTATTGGTTGAAAATAAAATCTTAAAAAAATATTTATTAATGTCTTTGGTGGCTATATAGTTCTTTATTAATGTGAACAGAAGGTGGAAATGGATTTAGACACTCAAATTATTCTCATTAATACGGTGATAAGAAAAGGAAAATGGGGTATCATGTAATTTCATGAAATAAATGTAAAATAGGGAAGAAAATTTATCCCCTTACATGCTAAACATCTAGAGGAAGAACCTGTGAAATTACATGAAAGGAAATGTAAAATGTTTAATGTGTGATAGGTTTATTTATAAATACCATTATTTTGAAATATATATGAAGATAACAATCAATATAATGGAGGGGAATAAATTTGAACCAAATGAACCACCTATAATTCAATGATTAAAATTGAAGTATTATGGGTATTATGATTGTTAATGACTTAATCCAAGGGTTAATGAGGATAATTAACATCAACAAACTCTAAGACTTAGGAAAAAAGGAAGTGACTACGGAATTAATATTTCCAAAGTGGGTCATTGTAATGAAGTGGTGAAATGAAAACCTATTATACACACAATATTGATGAATCTTTTTTGATTCTAGTTATTTGAATTATTTTATATCCTGTAAGTTTTCTATGAACATTGACCTTTTAATTGAAACCTTGGATATTGAATTATCAGTGATAACTGTTACAAGTGTAAAGATTACTTCTAATTTAAATAACAATTATTTGATCAAGAATTGTGGGAAGATAATTACTAAAAATAAATTTCTTTTTATCATGTTTAAATTTCAAATGATATTTGGAATGAATTGGATCTTTCTACATAGATCTCATATATTTTATTGAGATAATTAAATCTAATTTTACATCTCAAATCATCCCATTCTCAAATATTTTTGAAAGTGTGATGATGAAATACCTTTGAAAAAAATTCCTTAATATGGGTTTTGAAACAAAATAATGAATGATACTTGGATAAAATATTGTGGATGAACTCAATATTTTATACATGCTAATTATATGGTAGAATTTTGATGTATTTTTTAAAGAGTAACCATGACTTCATATAACTCCTCATACCATAAAAAATCATACTTTCATGAATTATAATAAGGGTTGAAATATTCTACATTTCTAGGATCATTTCAATTTATATTTTTAGATAATTAGGTCCTAAATATTACATAAAAACCCATATATTACAAAATTGACATATCCACTCAGTATCCATTTCCCCATAATATAAGACATTTAAAATTAAACATGTTTTTTTAATGAAAAACCATTATGACTTTAAACTTGAATTATTATTTGATCTTACTGATCGATAAACCATGTGAAGGAAATTTAAAAACAATGTATAAAAAAATATTGATAGTGGATAAAAAATAATTAAAACCTATTAACACATTTTTAAACTAAAAAAATACATAAGAAAGTTTTATTTTTTCACTATAAACATTTAATCTCAGAAATTAATTTATTCTTTAATGGAAATTACATAATTTCTCAATATCTATCATGGAAAAATTCTTATTAAATCATAAAACAAAACAAAAAATCATTAGGTTTTCTTAGAAGACATAAAAACCCAGGAATAATTTTCCATGAAAACAATCCAGCTACCTTATTTTTAGACAATGTTCATAATGTTTCTTTTAGAACATAATCAGATTTTATTACTTTTCAATTCAAAAGATTTACTTTATAATCCATTATAATAATATCAGGTTTCCATCTTGGGAAATTAACATTACATTCACACTTATAATAACCCCTTCAATGGAATCACATAAACATATAATTACTATATATATTATGAGGAACCTATTACTATAAACAGCAACACTTTACTCAATGCATTAGAGAGCAATATCATACTCATCTGTGATCAAATCTATTTTGGGATCACTCTTCATTCATATAAATTGTAAAATGACCATAGAATAAATAAAAATCATATATATTTCTGGTTAATTATAAAACCTAGTTGAATTGATTATGAATCCAATAAGTAATAACACTATTATTTATCTCATAATGATGAGAAAATGTTTTCATTTCACTATAAAAACGTTTTAAAACAAAAAATTATAAAAGTATTTTATTTTAAAATAAAAATGAAATATTTTAATGTAATATTGATAAAAAATAATTGATTTGATGGAAGTAAATAGTTTTCAATTCGTATATGTTAAAAAACATTTGTTTTCCACTTTGGTAAAAATAAATAAAATCAAACCTTAAAGTAAATGTTTCTAAGATTAATTTTTAAAAAATAAAAAATAAAGTCAAAATTATTTGAAAATAAAATTTATAAATATGTTATATATAAATAATAAAAAACTATGAACATTTTTAAGAACATGGATTTGGATAAAAAATAGTTTAAAAGAATACATTAAAACAAGGTTTTAATGGTAAATTTGTTACCATAATTTCCATCTAGCTTCATATATTCTTTAACTATGAAATAATAAAATTATATTGGTTTTATACTAGTGTAATAAATTTTTTAATTTTAATTACATTATTATTATTCAATTTATTTCATTTATTACTTAGTTTTATATGGTTACTAAAATGGTTAAGTCCTAATTGGATGTTTTATTGTCCTTCAGTTTATAACCTCATAACCACACCTGTGCAATGAACATGGTCATAGGGATTATGGTTAAATTATCTAAATAATCTTAAAAATTAAATATCTATAATAATTATAAATATCATACAATTTTAAATACAACAATATTAGGAAGTTTTGGGGAATGAACCTGGTCGTTTCATGGATTTTGTTGTCAGTATATATGAATGTATCCATTTTCATTTGGTTTATAATGGGTGTAAGAAAATTATCTAGGCAATATTTTAATTTTTAATATTAATAAATATTATACACAAATTATATTTATTTATTATTTCCATCCTTATTAATATACTTATAAGGTGAGAATGAAAATTAATCACATCGCTTCATGGTGGTGGTATTCCGTACGTACGTATGAGTGGTGATATTAGTTTTCAATGGATGGAAAGATTAAGAAGTCACATAATATATTATTTAAAAAAATATTATTTCATAAATATTATATATATATATATATTTATTTCATTAATCATTATAACTATCTATATGATTTGGATATGAAAAAAGAAACACATCGCTTTGGTTAAGTGATATTCCACATGAACACATGAGCTATGATTTGATTTCTTCTATGATGGAAATTGAGATGGAAATGGGTTTTTACAAAATAATAATAAAATTCAACCATATTTAAAATTATTATGCCATTATTTCATTATGGTAAAATAATATTTGAAGGATATAGAAGAAGAAATAAACATAGAAAATGTTGGATAGGACTTATACCTTGTCCTCAGATAATCTAAGCGGATTACACATTAATCCTTATATGTTTTATGTTTTGGTGAGTCTAGGACCTCTAGGAAGTGTTGTGGTTTGTTGGGGAGATACTAAGTTAGGTATTATCTGGACTATAGTGATCAAAATGTCTGTGTAAGAGAGGATATGAGGTTCTCTTTTATAATGATCGGTTGGGAACCCTGAGAGTTTTTAAATTTTTTAAATTAATATAATTTAAATTTCATGTTAAGGGGTAAATTTTTTGAATATTAACATATTGGATGATAATGAGTAAAAAAGATATTATCCAATTAAATTTTGATAAGTTTATATGATATTTTTACACTTCACTCTTAGCTTTTACTCCAATTAACCCTTCTGATGATTAACAAGATATCAAATATTTACACTCTATACTAGTCAAGAAAGATACCATGAAATGAAAGGTAATAAATTAGTAGACAATGATTTATATTATGGGCCTTATCTTATAAAATTTTTAAAATATATTTTTTTTATGAATTTTAAATCATTAAATAAAGTATTATTTTACATAATATACCATTAATGTTATTTATAAACTTTTAAAATATTTGGAGTTTAATGAGATCAAGATAGTAATGGAATTTAAATATAAAATTTTAACACATCACTAATATGTTATATTTACCCAAAATATTCTTTTAGAATAATAAATCATTTGAGTTTAATTACTTTTAATGTTTTAAAAAATCAATTTTTTTGATTTATCCATTAATTGAATGAGGACTCTATCATCGTTGTGGATGAAAATAAGGAAATTTCAACATAACTATAAATTTTAAAAAATTATAATGATAAAAAAATTCAGTCATATTTAAAATAAACATTTATAATCGAGAAAAACCTCCTTTATCTCTGTGAAATAATATTATATATATTTAAACACAGTGAGTGAAATTTTGTTTTTATTTCTTAATTAACATCATAATAAGGTGATTATAAAATTAAATTGTCATGAAATTGAAAATTTTACAAACCTTATTTTTTTATGGTCGAAAACTACTTATCAAATAATTTTAATACAAGTGTAAGGGTTATTTTTAGGCCTTATCTCATAGTTTTAACCCTATTTCACCCTTACACAGATGAGAAATATTTATCAATAGTTTATATTCATAATGAAAAAAATAATCGGGTCATATATACTAAATTTGAAAATATTGATTAAAAAAAAGAATTCATTTTTCAAGATTAAATTTCTAGAATTTTTAGTAATAATTTGAATATAAAATTTTAAAACACAACGAAGAATAGTTTAAAAAAATATGCTTTGAACCCAAGAAGGTACTTATTTGAAAATAAAATGTAACATAGTTGATATAAAATTATATAAATTATTATTAAAATATATACCTTATGATACTTTTAATAAGTAAAAAAAGTAATAGATATTTTAAACTACTTGATTTAAAGAAAGAAAAAATCAATTTTGAAAAATCATTATTTTTTATTATTCACTCAAAAATATTTTTTTAGAAAGATCTGAAAAAATTATATTAATTTATATTTGATACAATGATTTAAAAAAATAAATTTTTTGTTGAATGGAATATCTAAAAAAATTAATTTATCTTTAATGTGAAACCGATTATTTTATTGAAAAACAATTTCATTAAGTAAAACTATTTTTGACATATTTTTTTATAAAATTATTTATAAATCTCTGATACATATAAATAAATAAAATAAATAATTTTAAATAATAAGATTTAATTATTTATAATACTATACATTTTTTTATATTATTTCCCCAAGGAAATTGTGGCATCACAATTTTACCCATTACATAAATATTTGACAATATTTTTCCCTCATATCATTTAGTGATTCCCATAACACATATTTAATCATGTGGTTATTTCTTAACACTTTTTATAGGTAAATCAAATATTTTCATAATAAATATTATCTTAAATCCAAAATTTGAATACTCTTTTCTTCATAGGAGATATTCTTCTCTAATTCATTCTCTTCAGTGCTCAAAACAAGAGATGCATTAGGTAAATAGGTTCTGAGAAATGAAATATGAAATAAATTATATACCTAAGATAAAATTAGAGGCTATACTGGTAAATAATTAACCGATACACCTTTACCAAGAATTTCATATGGTCAAATAAACTACAGACTTAAATTTTCATTTCTTTCAAAATGGACAACACTTTTCCATGTTGATACCTTAAGAAAAATGTAACTACCAACCTCAAATGGGAGATATTTACTACTATAATAAATATAAAAATTATGCATAATGTCATCTATACTCATGTTTACCAACTATCTCTTATACCAATTAAAATATCATTAACTTCCTTTCTAAAAATTCATCCCAGTATACAGGATTCCAACACCATTTTCTATATAATACGTCAAAAGCTTTCATCTATATACATGAATAAAAAATATTATTATAATAAAATTATACTAAATATATATGTTGATCCCAACTTATCTAGTAATCCAATTAATATTTTTAAATAATATTCCCAAAAGTCAAAATTGTATGATATGACTGTTCAACAAATTGAGGATGAAAAACTATACTAAAAAATAATTCACTACCAATCGACTTCTAAAGTAATTTCCAAAAAATTTATTCAAACCTAGGTTCTTGATTCGATATAATGGAGGTATGGACCCCATGTAGCTTAATAAATATTTAAGATAAATTATTGTATGTTTATCCAAATACATATTATCTAGAATATGAATAAAATGCACAAATTTAGTTTAGAAATCAAGAATAACTCAATTCCCATTATTACCTTGAAATGTCTTTGAAAATCCCACCGTGAGATCTAAGGATTTGTTATCCCATTTCTATTTTGGAAATAATAAAGTATAAATCATCCCATTTGATAAATTTAATTCAACTTTTACCAATTTAGTCATCAAACATTTCATGGTAAAATTAGATATATCTTTCTTCATACATTCCCACATGAAGTATTCCCGATGGTATCTATACATCTTAGTACTTCCATGATTAGAAAAATTAAGAGATGTTTACTTTACTTAATTTTTCATTCCTTAACTAGGATTCACTTAGCATACAAAACCCCTTTCCAAGTCTGACAACCCTTATTTATCAACATTAAACTCATGAAACAAACCCTTATTGACCATGTATACTCTTTCTTGCATACCAATATCTTCTTTTGGAGATTCCTTAATTATTTATAACAAAGATGAATACATTTATACCTGATAAAAAATAGAATAGGTTTAAATATACATATGTTCCAAGACAATATTCGTTAAATCATTAACTAAAGGATCATATTCCAGACAGAACATATTTAATGATTTAGAATCATTCTGATTAAAGGTGTAAAATACCTTTTTTTAGATGGATGATTGTGAGTTGTGAAAAAATAATATTTAATTTGTTATAGACATCTTCTCTTCCTTATGTTCACCTATTTTTGAGAAAATATTTACATTAAACTTTTATTATCAGTATAAATTTCACATTTATCCCCATATAAATGATGTCTCTATATTTTAAAATTAAAAACAATTGCATCTATAACAAGGTCATTTTTAAGATAATATTTATCTTGTGGTTTCAGTTGATGAGATGAATATATGATAACCTCGTCATTGTATATCTAAACACAACTAAGTCCCTTCAATGAAGCATCATTGTAAAAATATTCACTATTTTTGGCTGGAAATGCTATTAGTATAGAGTCTATAAATGTTATATTAAATTTTAAAAAACTATCATTACATTAATTTTTTAAAATGATTTCAACTCCTTTTCAAGATAACATAGTTAATGGGATAGAATATTGGGAAACTTTCTCTAAAAACTCTATATAGTAACCCACTAATCCAAGAAAACATCAAATATTAGGGATATTTATATGCTTTGGCCACTCTTCCACCACATTTATTTTATCATATCAATAGTTATTAAATCATTAAAAAAATATTCCTTATAAAATAAATCCATTTTAATCAAAATTCATATTTTATGAATTTTCAATACAACTTATTTTATTGTAAATTATTTAAAACATTTTTATGTGTTTTTCAAGATCTTCCATGATTTTAGAGTATACCAAAATATCATTGATAAACATAAAAACATTTCTCTAAATACTCATTGAACACTCTATTAACTTGATCCAAAAACATAATAGGAGCATTTGTTAATCCAAAAGGCTTAAAAAATCTTAATAACTATACCTAGTATGAGGCACCATCATTCAAATGTATACCCTAATTCACATTCCACTGGTGATACCCAAACCAAAGATAAAACTTTAAAAAAAATACAATTCACTATAAATATGATCAAACATGTCATTATTATGAGTTAATAAATAATTGTTCTTAATAGTGATATTTTTTTACTACTCTATAACAAATAAAATCATCTTGGTAACATCCATATTTTTAACAAATAGAACAAGATCACCCCAAATAGAAGTTCTAGGGAAGACAAAACCTTCAAGGGAAAAATGAAATTTATTTTTTAATTCTAAAAACTCAGTCAACACTATTTGATAGAGAGGTTTTAAAATTGGATTAACACAATACATTAAGTCAATAGTAAAGTCAACCTCTTAGTTAAGAATAAAACAAGAAAAATATTTAGGATATACATTCATAAATACTTTTTATGCAGAACATCACCAATTTGATTAGTTCCTTTCTTCTCAACCATATGTGCAATATAACAATCATATACTTATTTTTTCAATTTCACAGATTCTTGATATTTTATCAAAGGTTTGAATTCCTTATTATATACAAATTAAAACTTATCTTGAAATTTCACTTCTTTAGTTTTTAAATCATTAATAGCATGATAAACTAAAATATATCTCATACCCAAAATAACATAAAATTCTAAAATGTGAAAAATAAGAGGGTTTGATGGAAAAAATATTCCATATATGATAGTAATAAATTATTTATAAATTTATATTACCTTTATACAATCCCAATGAGTTCTTACTAAGTGTTATGAAATCATTTATTGAAATGGTATTTCTGTTTTAATTATAAATTCCCCATATATAAAATAATGTGTGGATCCTAAATCAAACAATATAATGACATAGTTTGAATAAACATTTAACATTCATGTCACCACTTCATTATTGGGACCATCATTTATCGTAAAAGTAGAAAAATACTTTTATAAACATTTCTATTTATAATCATGATAATTCCCACCTCGATTGACTAAATTTAGACACATATTAACGTAATGACCCATATCATTAAAATTTGAACATTAAATTGTGTAATTTAGACTAGCGATTAGACTGTTTCCATTACCCTTTTCATTATAGTCACATTACCAGTGTCCATGCTTTACATATTAGTAAAACTTACTAGATCTCATTATACATTATCAATAATGTTTCTTTCCACACATATCACTTGAGGGAAATATATTTTTTACCTTTATATTTATTCAATGAATGCTTCGCTATTTCCAGCCAATTGATTCTTTGTTTTCTCCATTTTCTTATAAAATCCCAAAAAATCCATTTCAAAATTCTTATCACATTGAATAATATAATATTAATTTCATAACTCTTTAGTTACTAAATCTCTTCCTAAAATGTTCTTCAATCATAAGAAAAAATTATAAATTTTACTATCATGGTCCAAAAGGAAATTTAGTTCATAGTTTTCCTTCATAGGTGTTAATAGACTCCTACTCCTTTTATTTAAAATATAGGAATTTACGTTCCATTTTATTTTAAATAAATTTTAAAACAAAATTTCACAGAATAGATCATTAAATACCATCCATTCCTTTGAATAAATTTTATATTTTTCCTTAGTATTCTTAATAAATAACCACCACTGATATAATTAAAATTAAAAATTATAAATATAAAGGGATACATTATGATGATATGAAAATCACAAAACCTCAAATATCTTCTATAATACATTGATCCATCCTTCAACTTTAATCGATACTAAAGATACACCAAGATCTAGAGGGTGTTATTTCAGGAAATGATATACAATAGACATTCTCCTTTATAGATAATTCAATTGTTCTATTACATTGGTTCCTCCATTGATATCTCATGACATATTATTCAAAAAAGAAAAAAACTGATCTTTTTTTTATTTTAACCATTTTAAGTTTTTGGTTCAGAATAATATTATCCACTTGAGGCACTTCTACCTCAAATTACAAGATTCCTCTTTGGAAACCCCTTCTTATAAGATAAAAACTAGATACAGAAACAAGGAAATATTGAAAAGATATACCATGATAACATATTAATTAATTATAATATCATAAATGTTTGTTTTATCATCCTTATAACTTCTAAATTTATCAAAACACTTTCGTTGATAATAATTATGACCCCCATTCCTACAAAAACCCATAATTACATAATTTATAAAAAGGGTTTAAAATTCTTAGATCTCTTTGAACTTTTTTGGTTTAGAGTTTTATAAAATTTAGTCATAACTCTTTTATAAAAATCATATATATTACAAAGTGTATACTTTCACTCAAAATTAATTTTCTAAAAAATATAATCCTTTTTAGATGAAATTTTTTTCCTTTTAATGAAAAATGTTAATTAATTAAAACTTGACATATTTTTTGTTCTTACCTATCCTTAAACCTAGTAAAAAAATCCAAATTGTGGGATGAAAAAAAAATTCACTGCTGGAATTAAAATAAAAAATAACTCATTATTCCATTTGAAACCATCAAAAATCCATAAGAAGGATTTCCTTTTTTTATAATAAACACTTGATATCAAATATCTGTTTACATTTCCATGAAGACAACATAATTTATTAATAGATATCAGGAAAATTTTCATATGAAATCATAAAGTAAAAAATCATAATCAAAATGGTTTATTGGAAAAAAAATCTCATTAATTAATTTCCATGAAAAGCGTTATTTCACTTTTATTAAAAAAGATTATAATCTTTCCTTAAGAACATAAGTTCAATTTCATACCTTTTTGAATAAATATATTTCATTCATAAAATAGTGTAATAATATCATGTTGGTACCTTGAGACATTATCCCATTATTAAAAATTACAATAACCCTAATAATAGTATCACACAACCATATAATTCCCATATATATTAGGAGTAACCTAAAATTAGTAAACACCATCACATTACCCAATATATTAGAGAGCTATATTAGACCCAACAATTAGCCTAGAAATATTCATGATACCTCATAATTGATATAAAAGTTTCATTAACCATATCATGATTAAAATACTTATATATTTCATATCAATTAGCATTCAAGGTAGTAAGATATGACACATTTGGTTATCTCATAAAAATGAGATTTTTTTTTTCATTTCCATAGAAATAAATTTTATAACGAAAACATACCAAAATATTTTATATGTAAATAATCATTGAAAATTTTAAATAAATATTGTTAATTAATAATGGATATGATTTTTAGGAAGGTTAGTCAAGCTGTATAAATTTTAAAAAACATTCTTTTTTCACATTTGTAAACAAATTTCTAAAAAACCTGTATAAAAAATGTTTCAAATATTTTTTTTAAAACATTAAAATTAGATAAAATTAGTTTAGAATGAAAATTAAAAATATTTTATGTATAAATAAATTCTTACTTAAAATATTTTTATGAACATGGACATAAATGAAAAGCTGTTTAAATAATTTTCTTAAAATAAGGTTTTAGAGAGAAACCCCTTACATTAATTATTCTATAGCTTATTACATTCTCTGAATCCTAAATTATAAAATAATAACAGTTTGATAACTACCTCGTAACCTTTTTCTTGTTAATTTAATTATTATTATTCCTTTTATTTTACTTATTACCATGTTTTATATGTTTATTAAAATGGTTAAGTCCACATTGGATGTTTTGGGGTTGTTTGGTTTATAACCTCAAATCTACATCGGTGCATTGACTGTCGTCAAAGTATGTATGATTAAATTTTATATATAATAATATAAAATATATATTTATATTTTTTATATATTATATACACTTTTAAAACCAAAAAGTTTTCGAATTTATGGAAAATTAACCATACTGTTTCATAGAGACAATAGTTTTTAGGTACACATGAACCTCATTTTCAATTTTTTTTAGTGTGTGGAAAGAAATAATGTAGGATATATTTTAATTTTATTGAATCATGGAAATATTATAAATATTATTTTTATTCATTATTTTTATCTTTATTACCATCCTTATATGGTTAAAATGATAACTTAATAATATCTCTTTATGGAGGTGGTATTCCATAGAAACACATAAGAGACGTAATCAATTTACAATAGATGGAAAGAGCAAGAAGGTAAGTAATATATTATATTTATAGAATAATAATTATGTTTTAAAAAATTTATGTGTTTATTTTTTATGTCATTATAATGATACATATGATCTGTTGATTAAATACAAAAAACCGTCACTTTCGAGAGGTTTTATTCCACACATAGGCATGAGCGACATTTTCATTTCTCATAATAAGGAAAAAGAGACGAAATGAGGTTTTACGATAATCATAATAATATTAAAGTATATTTGAGACAATTATTTTTTATTTCATCATGGTGGAAGAATATTTTAATGAATCAAAAAATAAATAAACATAAAATATGTTGGTTAGTACTTATATATTATCCTCACACAACCTCTTTATCTTACATCGTAAGACTTCAAGGTTTGTTATTTTGGTGAAATCAGGACCTCTAGGATGTGGGGTGGGATATTAAAGATAGACCTGTTTAGGTATTGGATGAAATATAGTGCCCAAAATATGGTTGGAAGATAGTTTATGATGTTCCATTTTATAAATGAGGGGATAAGAACCATTGAAATTACATAAAGTATTAAATTAATATAAATTAATATTCCTGTTTAAGTGGAAAAATTTAAAAACTAAAATATAAGAGGAAGATGAGTATAAATACTCTAATCTAATAAAAGTTTGACATGTTTAAGTGATATTTCACCCGTATCTCGTAGTTTTATCCCATCGGTATCCCTTTTGACGATTATCGCAATACCAAAGTTTTTTACTCTATAGAAGTCAATAATGTTACTATAAAAAGAAGAGTAATCCATAAGGGTACCATGGTTAATATTATAGACCATATACTATTCATTTTGATGGATATAATTTTTTTATCTTTAATTAATTAAATAAATAGTATTTAACATAATATATCATTAAAGTCATTTTAGGGGCTATTCACATAGTATGACTTTAATGGCATCAATATAGTAATGGAATTAAAATATAATTTTTTTAAAACAAGAAAAATGTATTATATTTATCTAAAAAATTAGTGGAACACAATAATTCATCCAAATCGAATTAATTTTATTTTTTTTTAAAATTTCTATTACTTGATTTTTATATTACTTTAACGAGCATTGTGTCGATATTGTGAAAGGGTATATGGTAATTATTCCATCTCAAGAAATTTAAAATAAATTACCATTATAGAAAAAAATCACTAATATTTAAAGTAAAAAATTTAGACAGAACATAACATCTTTTTATCCATATGAAAAAATATTACAAATATTTAAAACAAAGAGTGTGATATTTTGTTTATATTCATTACTTAAAATCATATTAAGGTAATTATCAAAGAAAAGTGTAAATAAATTACCAAATTTTTTAACTTGTAATATTATTTTTGAAGAAAAATAACCAATGATATTGATACAGGTGTTAGGGTGGCTGTTTTGGCCTTATCTCATCATTTTAACATCATTTTACCTATTTTACCCTTATTGATGTGACAAACATTTACTATAGTTACTATTAATAATGAACAAAAATAAAAGAGAAATATTTAACAAATTTGAACTATAAGAATAAAAATATTGAAAATATTGAATATATTTAATTTCAATAAGTGTAATAAATCAATTTACTATAAATGTGTATAACAGAACGAAGAGTAATTTTTAGAAAAATGTGTTTTAACTCCCAAAAATGATCTTATACCAAAATAAAATATAGTGTCGCTTCCTATAGAATTATTTATATTATTTTTAATATAATAAATCTTATGTTACATTGAAACTAACTCTAAAATATAATTTTACATTTAAATTACTTAACATCATGAAAGTAAAAGATAGTTTTGCAAAAATGGGCATTTTCACTATTTACTCAAATATCAAAATTTTCAGATTAATCCCAAAAAATCATCCCAAGTTATATAAGACATGTGGATTCCAAAAAAATGATTTATTTTTATCAAAATAAATTTCTCTCTAAATTTATTTATATTATAAATTAAAAAAAATATAATTCACGAAAATAACTACTAAAATAAAATTATACGTTATTTACGAATTTTTTATACAAAAATTATTCATAATAATATGAAAATATATATCAATAAAATTAATACTTATTAATAATAATATTGTTTTATTTATATGATTTCATTGGTGTTAACACTTCCCCTATAAATTTATATTGAGTTTTTAATTGAACTAATACTTAGATAAATGCCAATATATAACAGTCCTTATAAAATAATCCCTATTGAATTAGAAGAATTAAGAAATACTTTTAAGAGAATCTACACAAGATTTTTATATTCATCAGTACTTCACTAAGGGGGAACATGTATTATTTTTTTAATAATATATAATATTAAATGAATAATTTCATTAATTTTTATTATCTTAATATGACCAGTATCAAGAAAATGTATCTGTTACCCTATATTGATGACTTATTTGATAAAATCAGAGGATCTCTATACTTATCTAAAGGGTATATATAATATAGTAATAATAAATTTATGGTAAAAATGAATTATATTTCCAATAAAACATTTAATACAATGTATATACACTATTAAATCTTATTAATTTGTTTTAAACTTTCAAATTCCACTACAATATTCATTGATATGATTAATTGAGTATTTATTTATTACCTTGATAAAATTGTGGTAATATTTATTGGTGATATTATCATATATTATAGGATAATGTATGAAAGTGAAGATTAGTTTATGATTCTTCTAAATACATTAGAAAGGGAGAAACTATATTCCATGTTCCCCAAGTGTTAATTTTGACTATAAAAAGTATCCCTCATGGGTCATGTAAAAAAAGTTAAGGTATTTAGAAGGATCCATAAAAGATAGAGTTTATTGAAGAATAGAATAGACCAATATCATTAATATATATTTGTTATTTTCTTGTATTATCTATTTACTATCGATGATTTTTGATAAATTTATTACAATTACAAAATCTACTAAGAAAGTTAACACAAAATGGAGAAACATTTTTCTAAACCCTTGAATGTTGGGAAAACTTCAAGGATATTTAGAAGAGTTTTGTCACTAAACCTATAATCACACTAATATTTAGTGGTGATGGGTTTTTTATATTTTGATTCATTAAAAAACACCTTAGGATGTGTACTTTTATAAAATGACCTATAGATAGCTTTTACCATACATCAATTAAAGACCCATGATACAAATTACATGACACATGATCTAGAGATGGAAAAAATAATTTTTTCATTAATTATTTGGAAGCATTATCCAAATAGTTAAATGTTTGATATATATGTATATATATTTTTAAATCCAAATGTATTGAAGTATATATTCATATAGAATTTATGGAACACATTATAATATATATGATTAAATTTAATCAAAAAAATATTATTGCTCAAAATATTACCGTGTTGGGAAAGAAAACACGGTGATTGATTAACTAAGTAAGAAGGATCATGATAATTTGTCCCTGATAAGGATTAAAATAGATTAAATACTCACATATTTAAGAATTTATAATTTTGAAATCATAAAAAAGGGACGAAATCCTACATTTCTCTAATGATATGTAAAATATACATCAATGATAGGATTTTGGAGGTATAAAAGGAAGATATCAAGCTATAAAAGAAGGTGATAAGAATTCTTATTTTCAACCAAGATGATAATGGGGTTATAAGATTCGGGAAATTAATATTCATCCATTCGAAAACAATAATTAAGGATGAATCTTTTAGATGATGCACATAACTCATAATTATATATCCACCCAGGAAACAAATGATGTATATAGTTTTCTAGGATAATTTTTGGTGGGATTCCATGAAGAGAGATATTCTGGAGTATATATCTACATCCTTAGTCTACTGAAAAATCAATGTAAAATGTCAAAAATTAAAGGGCATCACGTGATTATTACTTGTACCTATTTAGAAATGGGGGGGGGGAATCAACATTAATTTATTCATGAATCATTCCAATACCTCTGAAGTCTATAATTCAATTTTATATGTGGTTTATCAATTTAAAAACAGAAATCACATTATTACAATTGAAGATGATTTCTCACCCAATAAACTTTCAATGTTATATATAAAAAAAGGTTCGGCTACATGGTGTACTAATTTTTATTATATCTGATCAAGATCAATTTTTCACATCAATATTCTAGATAAGTTACTAATAATCATTAGATATTGAGATGAAATTTATCATGGGTTTTCATCCTCAAAATGATGTATCATATGAAAGAACCATTTTGACTTGGGAATATATTATTAAATTTTTGTGAATGGATTTAAATAGAATTTTGGATCAATATCATCCTTTGAAAAAGTTCTCACATAACTAATGTTTCAACTTTCTCATCAAAATGAAATAATATGGGGCTATGTATGGGATGAGATACAAAACTCTATCATGTTGGGATGAAGTTGGAGAGAAGAAGTAGTTGTAACTTTATCTTTTTTAAGAAATTATTGAGAGGTTCAAACCATTCATCAATGAGATCTAGATTTAATGTTTAGTGAAAATGTATCCCTTTTAATATCTACTTGAAAGAGGATTATGTGATTTAACAATAAGTGAAATCAAAGACCAAGATACATATATCTCTTAGATATTTATCATTGTGTATTTTCTTTAGCTTATCACATACACCTAACATATCATTGGTTCATGGTGTGTTCTTTTTATCTTTCTTTAAGAAAGAACATACCCAATTAATCAAATATACTGAAATTCGAAGTTTTACAATTGGAACATGATATATATTATACATAAAAACTATTGAGGATCCTAGATCTTAGAGATAAATAACAGTGAAACATGAATACACACCTAGTAATTTTTTTGTGGAGAAATAAAAATTTTGAGGAAGCTATTTGGTAATCTGAAAATGTAATTTGATAAAATTTACCTCTATTTTTTCATCGAAGTAATTAAATTTCAACGGGAAAAATATTTTATGTGGGTAGTATAATTTTACACCCCAAAAATATAGTAATAAATGTACTTTTAAGATTCCCAATGGATTGTCTTAAATGAAACATAAGACTAAAATTCACATTACCTTATTTAATTATGGTATAAAATTAAAATAAAAATTAAATACATTAAAATATAGATAAATTAAACATAATTATAAAAATTATTAAAGGAATTAAACCATAATTAAATTCGAATGAAACAATATTGGAATATTATTCATCTTGATATTCCATGATGATCATAACACCAATGTTAAAAATGGACATAATACAACCTATTTAAAAGATGAAAAAATTAATATAGAAATGATAAGATGATATGAATGATTTTCTTGAATTATGTAAGGTTATATATTGAAATGTAATAGCACCACTCTATATTAGGTTGTTGGGATTATTTGTTCATTGGTATTATGTGTTTATTAGGATTATATGGTCATATCCATTATCACTAGAAATAAGTATATTTAATAAGATAAATTAAAAGTTTATTTTTAGTAGTATTCATTTAAAATGTGACTATTAAAACCTAGTTGTTAAATTTAATGGTATAAATAGAAGTAGCCATATTATTAAATAATTGTAGAAAATAGAATTAATGAAAAAAAATATTAGAAATATTCCATCTGAGGAGAATTTTTTAAATATTTGAGAAAAGGTGGAATCACATTGATTTTACATGGAATAATACCTATCCAAACATAAATAAGTACATATTGAGAAAAATAATATATGGGAGAAGCTCAATCTTGTAGAAATTAATATTGAATACATGTTAGTGAAATAACCACCCCTGACTGAAACCATTTCTTATCTTACCCTTAGGCCCTATATAGAGGTTTTTGAGTGGGTTTGTAAATAGAAGTTATCATAATATAAACACTAAATTATTAATGTAATAAATGATATTTTAATATATATATATTTTTTTAATTTTATATTTGTAATTTTTATAAAATATAATTTATAAAATTAATCCAATAAAATATTAAATAATGTTTTTAGTAAAAATTTGTTGATAAAATTAAATTAATGGTTAGTAAATAAATAATCAATTTTTAATAATTAGGAATAAAAATAATTTAATGCATGAAGATATATTTTTTAAAGAATTGATTTTTAATGTAATGTATGTTAAAATTTAATAAAATAGATCACTAATAGAGAATAATTCAAATTCAATTTATTCATTATATATATAATTAAAATAACATTTATCTAATGGATGTTAATTGTTAAGGAATAATAATAAAATACGTTTTATGTTATAAAATACATTTTTAAAAACATTATTTTCTATGTGTTATTTGTTCTTATATTAAAATTAATTTTTATTAATTATAGAAAATAAAACACATAAAAAGTATTTCATATTTGGAATCATCATGTCTAAATTAGATAATAAGTCTGATTTTATTGTTTTTTCTAAAAATAAGTTACTCTAATAAAATGTATGTTACAATAGTAAAGATAAAATGAGGAAAATAGTTAAAATTAAAGGGTAAAACCTTAAAAATATATGTACAATTTTCCATATATTAGTTATATGAGAGTATTCTATACCTATTCCCTTTATTTATACACTCTGTATCCACTTTCCACAAGAAATTTCATTCCTTACACATTAAGAAATGATTATTTGTAAAAATATTACCCAAGTTCACCTATAAAATGACCATTCATCAACCCACCATAAATAACACCTTTAATTTAGTGTCATATTGAATTACTCCCCAAAATTTCCCTCAAATAATCCTTTCCTCTTTTTGGGAACTTCATGTTGTAAGAAGTAGCAATACCTTCATCCATGAGAGGTTCACTCATAAAGCATTAAACCCTTTAACGTATCTCTTAACTTCTACTTAATAATGTTTATTTATATTTTTCAGCCAAATTTTTTTAAGTAGAAACTTTAAAATTAATATATTTTTTAAATCATTATTCTTATATAAATGCGATTTAATATATCCAAAAAAATAAGTTTTTATTCATTCATTTATTATAAAGCATTCTTTATTGGTTCAATTATACCACCAACATAAATGATGCTATATTTTTATATCATGAATGATTAAAAAAGAGTATATCGACATTATGTTTTAATAAATATTAAAATAAATTATTTTAATAAATTTTTAATGTTAATTTATATGATAACATTAATTAATAAATTAATGTCATTTTATTGAAATGTAATTTATTAAAAGAAGATTTTAGCCACTCTTTAAGAACAATCAACATAAATTTTAAAAATTACAATTGGTATTTATTAATAAATCTAATACATATATAAAATATCTATTTTTATTTTTTAGGTGATAAACACATGATCAAGGAGTGAGTATCCAAATTTTTATACATAATTTTGAAAGGAACAAAAGGGACAATTAATATTAGAATATTAGTTTTAAAAAATAATGAATAATAAATGGGTAATGAAAATTATAAATGAATGGTATACAATAAAATAAATATAAATTCAATTCTCAATAACATTAGTCATAAACATAAATTGGTTAAAAAGGGTTTTAGAAGTGCATTTGACCAAGTGAGGATCCATTGTAAGAGGATTTCTTGACTCAAAATCCGTTCTCATTATCATATTCATTTCCATTTTACAATATTGTTATATATACGAGCTATTATTCCCACTGCATTCAGATTAAATTACCTTCTTTTCCCCTAGTGAAATTACATTTTTATTTCAGAATATTATTCTATAATGGATTTATTTCTTCATATAAATATTAATTTGTTAAGAATAATTTTAATCCTCTCTATTAGCAATTTCTCCTCTATTTCCATATTACTTTTTACAAAAAAAAGTTTAATTTTATTATTTTTAAATAAAAATGTATATTTTCTTCTATACATTTAATATTCATCATTATATATATTCAAAATAAAATCCTATAACCCTTTTATAGATGTAGGTTTCTTAAAAGAAACCTAAAACCCAAAAAATATATTTGTAACAACTTTCGAATATTTTGTATGTTAAATGCCACATTTATACTTATTTTTCTTAATTTCATATCAATGTTCCATTATTTATAATTATTTTAAGATTTTTAAATTGATTTTGATATCATCTAGGTTAAAATGGGTTTAAAAGTGTCTTAAAAATATTATTTTCTATAGTGTTACAAAAACATTAAGAAAATTAATTTTATAATTTGTCATCCATTTTACTCTCTACCATTAAAAGGTATATCTAATTTGGTGCATGTTTAATGAATGGAACTCTAAATTCTCTTTTGATAGACCTATTTTGGGTGATCTATTTTTTAGTATTAATCAATCTAATTCATAAATTTTATGTGATACCATTTGAAAATGCTATCTTAACCATTTTAATTCCATGGTGTTTTCATTATATGATATATAATTTATTTCACCTGGAAAAAATAAATATGGTCTAACATTATGTGATGGGTGGGTCCAATATATCCTTCTAATGCATTGGGTAAATCATTATATATCATGAGATAATAATGTTATGCATGTAGAAGATTATGATTAGCTTTATTCAAAATATTACGCATGGATATTATTGTAGTTAACTATGTTAACAAATTTGTAAAAGGGAATTATTACTGTTATCTATTTTTATAAATTTATGCGTGGAAATGATTTTAGTTATCTATGTTCATAATGTTATGATTTCTTATGAGATTTTTCAGATGTTATATTGATCATTGGATGGGGGTGTATCAGAGATTTTATTTTGAAAATTATCCTTTTTAATTTAATATCATGGACTTATAGAGTTATGATCTAATGAATTTATTCTCACAACCCCACCTCATGTGTAGTATTAATAAGAGAAGGTACTACACATATGACTTATAAGGATTGTGCCGAAAGAATTAATCCTTTCAATGATTTCTTAGTCCCCCAATCAAAACTTGTTCCATTATATACCCAAGTGGTTACAATAGAGGAACTTCCTATTCCTATCAACATAAATTCTTACCATGTTACAGCTTCCAGAGTCTCAATGGAAGAAATATATCATCGCTATAAAGTAAAAACCAAATATAGAAAGATATCTTTATGCTCCATGTGATCTATGCACTGCTTGAAAATGATATTTATCCATGAAAAAACTGGATCAATCTATTTTGATTATGTACATTGCCTCTAAGAATATTAGTAAAATATAATAATTATTAAAATTTCTAGTCTTAATACTGAAACCGGATCTATAATGATCTAATTCATCTCATAATCTTTAATACTTAGGAACATGAATTATATCCACCTCGAATAACTCTTGGATTTAAAATCCTTTACTAAATAATTATATATATTATATCTACCTCATAATCTTCACTTATTGAAACATTGACACAAATAAAAGTTTTGATCAATATATGATGGCCATATTCAATCTCAAGATTTTTCTTCTTCCTCTTTAAGATATTAAAGGTTCTCTGTATTCACCAGTCAGGCTCACATTATTAGAACTAACCACTTTTTACTCTTAGTAAAATTACCATATTCAATAAAAAATGAATATATATATATTAATTTATTTATAAACTAATATATAGCTCAATATTATATTGGATTCCACTAACATATAGGTATGATGAGATTCGTAGTGTATTCCTCCTCATTCCTCAATAGTTTTACATTAGTATATCTCACAATATTCATTCGCATTATCATTAATTTCTTAGTCAATATGTATCCATGATTTTGGTTATTATTTTTTCCTAATTCAATTTCCTCCTACAAAGTTCTACTTATTTCCTTAATCTATTTGGGATACTCAAAAAAACCCATTCGAGAATCATCGTTATCTTCGATCACCATAAAAGAATAATTCAAAAATTAATGAATATGTGAATTTAATAAAATGACCATATTGACTTTCTCATTAAAATTTATTAATCGCATGTTATTTATCTGTTATAATCAAATAACAGTTCTACATATCACAACTCAGCAGATTGAGATCAATAAACTCAAAAAAATAATGAACTAATGCATAATTATTTATGATTGATTATATGAATTTGAAACCAAAAAATAATTATAAAATTAAAATATTACATGTTTTTTCTTTACAAAAAAATATACAAACCATGAAATTCATACACTTGGAAAGTATTATGTCGTACCCCGAAAATTTTTACACCACTTCAAAATTCATGTTCATTGTGATAATTTTATAAAAACCACTAATAAAATCTTACACGACAATGCGTCTTAAATTTTTTAACTTAGAGTGAATAGAATTATGATATTCGTAGATTCTTATGAAGTAAATTCACAGGCATACACATCACTCAATGTTATATGATCCCAACTAAAGTCATATAAAACACTAGAATAAAGTCATACATGATCTATAATTTACTCAAATATCTTCTAAACCTCTACAAACCATTAAAGTGAAATATCATCCAATTAAAAGCATCTAAAATCAAAATAGAAAATAACCCAAGCATATTTATTTTGAAGCAACTATGTGTAACAATTTTTTAGATGAATTAACAATATACTTATCCATTTCTAATTCTTTAGGGCTTCTAACTTGACCAATCCTTCAATATTAATTTTGAGACATGTTATATACAATGTTTATTCACCTATAAAAACATATATTAGAATTTAATAACAATAAAAAAAATCATTATAACTAATTAATTCTTTGTCTTCAATATTTTAAATTAAGATATAAATCTAAAACCATAGATATAATTTTCACAAAAAAGGAATCCACACACTCATCCTCAACTATTTTATTTATAATTTACTTCTTCATAATATTTTTGATAAAAAATAAAACTCATTCATTTGGTCACTTAAATACCCCTTTCTTATTTTTGGTAAATACCCCCACTAATTTTCCCCAAATTCATTGTAATTCATCTCCACCTATTTAAAGTAAATTCAATGGGTATAAAGGGTTCTTGTTATCTCATTTTCAGATGATTATTTTATAACATATGTTCCGACTCCTTTAATTTAGAATTCTATAATTCAATTTGTGATATAGAGATGAAATAACATGATTTATTAGAAAAGATCCCTTAGTCTGAAAGTTATAAGTTTATGTGGGCCAACCTGATATAGAAAATAAGATTTTATAACCAATGTTATTAATTTAGCTCAATATAGAATAATGAACATTTTTTTTTCTCATTTTAGGGTTGTTTGGAAATAGATTTATCAATACAAATTTATATCTTTAACACATATCGACAAACACATCAAAAAATTCATGTGAAAATAATAAAATTCCCCATTTTTCACATCTTGATCATTAATGAACACTCCCCCTTTATAAGAATGTTTGATACACTTAGAAATATGGGATAACAATATTATATTCATTTCTCATTCAATGAAATTTTTAAGGAAGTCTAGAAATTCTAGATTTACTACATCATGATATTTTGAAAGCATTCGTTCAAAATTTCCCCATAATGTGGTTCACTCACTTTTTATTTTCATTGTGGTAGAAACACTGCACAAAGAGAAATATTTTATTATGAAGTAGTGGTAACTTCATTAATATCATTTAATTACCTTAAATCATATATAAATTAGAAAAGTAATTGTTTATAAGATGGGATCTCTTAATTTTTGAATAGTAAAAAAAATTTCAAGAATTTTAACTCAAACAAATCTTCTCATTTCTTCCATTCAAAGCATGGGTTGATTTTCTAGTATATGTTTCCCTATTATATGGCTTAACAAGACACATAATCCTTTTTATTATGTCACGACCCGTCCTTGGGGCCTGTGTCGTGACTACCCCAAGCCCACCTTCCATAGGCTAGGGGCTGGAGACTAGCACCAAAGGCGTAAATCCCGATAACTGGGAAGACATTGCCTTTATAAAATTAAACAAACACCACAAAGTACAACTGGAATTAAAACACGAAGTACAAAAGAAAGTGCTGAAAAGTAAAAAGGGCCAGAATACAAACCCAACTAAAAAGTACAACTACAACTGAAGGAAATACAATAGAAAAGACAAACAACTGCAAGAATAGAAGTAGCTCCTGGGTCGTCCACCTTGGATCCTACCTGAAGGGTAGGTACAGATAGCGCAGCTCCTTGATCGTCCACCACAGATCCTACCTGAAGGGTAGGTACAGATAGCCTCCACAATGCTCTCACCCGTCAACCTCCTCCGAGTATCGTCACGTCGTTAAGTCCAACTCCGGATACTGACTCATCGGAGATCCACCTCCGGGTACCGTCCAGTTCTCAAACACTCGGCCTCTGTCAGCGCTGTCCGTCGTCTGCAACCAACACAACGAGGTGCGGGCATAGCCCGTGTAGGGGTGAGTATAACTATACTCAGTAGGGACCCCGAGACCCTCAAGGTCTCACTAAATCCAATAAGGATATCCAAAAAGAAAGATCTCAAAAAATAACCTCTACTTACGTATATTTCCATACATATACCTAATTAATCAAGTAACCCATCACAATCATGAGGGAACACTAAGATTATGAGATTAACGGATAAAATCTACTTAGATATATGCCCATACATATACCTCAGTTATCAACTGACCCATCTCAATCATGAGGTAAACACCTAGGTCATAGACTCAGCTCAAACTATGATTTTATTCACGAAATCGAAACCATGGATACTGGAGAACTCCTCCTCTGTCGAGTACAGTGGTCCTGGCACTACAACCAAGTGCATATTATTAACCTTGGACTGCTGAAGTACTCCACCTGTCAAGTACTGTGGGCCTGCTGCTGCAACCATGTGCATCCCACCATGGGTCTGCCGCTACAACCAAGCGCACCCCCTCATAGCCTACAGAGGTACTCCTTCTATCGAGTACCACAGGTCTGCCACTACAACCAAGGGCACCTTCGCTGTGGGTCTTTCGCTATAAACAAGCGCACCCCACTGGGCTATCCGAAACACTCCGAGTCGATCGATCAGCAGTCGTCAAGTCTCAGTCAGCTACTAGGTCTCTACACTCTGCTAGCTCGTCTCTGGGAGGGTCCGCTCCACAAGGTACTGGTCGATACTCCAAGTATCACAAGTCCCACGAAGATGTATCTCAAAGGACTGCCTCATCATAGGGGTCTCAACGCAACAGATAGCGGATAAATCGGCCGCCCAGCCTGTGAGTTATTAGCCTTTTCGTCCTAGGGGCCCGATTGGTTTCGTGTGCGAACCAAATCGGCCTTATATCAACTGTACCCTAAACTCTCATAGGGTATACTCATGGGGATCGTTTCTCAACGTGATCACCAAGGCCGCTGACGGTTTGTCAAACGGACGTCCGGTCTGAAAGTTAATAGCATTTCTGTTCTAGGGGCCCGATTGGATTTTGGGTATAATCCAACCTGACCATATTCCAACTGCATCCAAACCTCAGGAGAAGTATTCCAAATATTCCGTCTCATGAATAAGAATCCAACAAAGTCGACGACACGTCAATCAGACGTCCGGGTCTCAAGATATAAGCGTTTCCGCTCTGAGGGCCCAGTTGGTTTCGTATCCGAACCAACCCGGCCTTACTCAATGTCTCCAAAACCTTGAGTTTAATATACTAAAATTACCATCTCGATCCAAAGATTGCATCACAACTGATGGTGCGTCGATCGGAGGTGCTTATCCGATGTTATGAGCATTTGAACGGAAACTGCCCGAAAATAGGGGGTTCGGGCCCGGTCCAACCCGGCCCGATACCCCCCCCGGTCGGCCCGAACTGGGTCGACCTGAACCGGGTCCGGGTCCGGCCCATTAGGGCGCGGCCTGGCCCAGCCCAGCCTGCGCGGCCTGGGCAGCCGGCTGGCCTGGCGCTTGCGCGGCGCCCGTGTGGCCAGCGGGTGCAGGGGGTTACGCCCCCCCCCCCCCCCCCCGCTTAAAGAAAAACGGGCATGGCTTAATACCGCGCTGCTCTGCCTCCGGAATGGCTTAGCCGTTCTGATTTGGCTGCTGCCGCCGGTCGCCGACGCCACCGCGCCGGCGTGGCACGCCGCTGCCGCCTTCCGCAGAGCACCGGACGCGCTCCGGTGGTCCGTTTTGCCTCCCGTCTTCTCCAATGGTCGTCCCAGGACCCGACCTTTACAGAAAAGGCTTAAAAATGACTTTGCAGCCCCATTTGTGATCGCCCGACAATCCTCTCACAACGATCAACCAGCGGAGTCTTCGAATTGCCTCCGCGGCCCCGACTCCGGCCGCGGGTTCGTTCGGCCTCAACGGTGTGGCGCGACGGCTCCACACATCCTTGCCGTATTTATCCATGATTACGCGTGGTGCCTTTGCACCGCGCTGCATTCTTTCGAACCGCAACACCACAACAACAAAAGGGGGAGGAGAGTTGGCCGTGTTCATGCAGTCCGACCTCCTTCCGTTAAGTTGAGCGGCCCAAATATATAGACGAAGAACGGAAAAGGATAAATCATGAACAAAAGCAATTAAACCCTACCTCGAAATTGAAGTTGCACGTCATCGGGTCGTGGAAGTCGAATGTCGTGGAAGACGGCGTCGCGGATCGAGGCTCCATAAGCGTCATCGGCATTCGCCCGATGAAGGATGCGGCGTGTCGTCGTTCTTCGACGAAGGCGTCTCTCACCGGCTGCAGAGAGGGAAGAAGAACGACACTTCATTCACTCCTTGTGGTAATGGAATTCTTCGTCGGGCTCTGGATGTTCTTCTCGTTATTCAACGAAGAAGATGAGTTCTATCTCCTCTCATTCCCCACACAACCATCCAACCCCTAATAAAGTAAGACTCTTGTTATTTTATTACCCATCCCATGCATTTTCATAACATTTCAAAATGTTGAATTAACTTAACTTAATTAATCTTGAGCTTGTAAAAATTAAATGAAGTAGAGTTGGAATCATTAATGAGAGGGTGTGTCACAAGGGGGGTTGGAGTGAGTTATGGAAAATGAGAGGTCACCCACTTAATGGGGTGTTAGAGGAGGTTTAAGGAATGTGAAGGGGTGGGGTTCATGTGGGGACCACCTCACCTTTAATCCTCTCATGGATAGTTAACTACAAGTGGGTCCCACCCCTAACTCCCTTACTTAGGTTATAGCCACATAAGAGAGGAATAAAGTGTTGTGACACAACAATTAAATCCAATTAACAAGAAAAGAAAATATAATTCTAAAACAATTATATTTTTATCCCTCATTTTTTTAAAACAACTCCTCCTGAGAAAACGAAACTCCAGAAAGGGTCTTCTTAATCAATTACTGGATCTGTGGTTTCATCGGTGCCCTCAAATTTTGATTCCGAGCACCGGTTCAAAAGATATAAAAACCCGCTCATTCGTTCACAGAACGTACCCGTGCTAAACTTCGGAAATTGATTCTGGGCACACCAGACCTCGGAATCAGGCGCCGTCAGAAACTGCGTTCTTGTAAAATCCCAAATAAATTAAGAAAAAAATTTCCTTGAAATTTCCGGGTCTTTACATTACTCCCACCTCAAGGATTTACATCCCCGTAAAGTTTTAACACAAACTAGGGATAAAAAAGCGGTACTGAGCACGCATCTGAGCATTCCGCTCCCATGTGCTTAGCTGGAGGTTCCCGTGATGCCTAAGAAAGCACACAAGAGGAATTGACCGTCTTCATAGGACGTGCTCCTGTTGATCCTCAAACTCTATTGGAACCCCGCAAAAGTCACCCCATCGCCAACTTCCATCTCCCTATGGTCTATTATATGCGTCGGGTCAAGCACGTATCTCCCCATTTGAGATACGTGGAAGTCGTCCTGCACCCTGTGCAACTAATGTGGAAAGGTCAAGTGGTAAACCACCTCGCCTACCCTGCGGAGGACCTAGAGAGGTCTGTTGAACCTCAGAGATACCTTTCCACCTTGGCCACATCTCTGTAAACCTCGTCGAGGTGAGACCCTTATAACGACGTGGTCGTCATCCTCAACCTCTAGAGGTCTCACTTTCCGGATTAGAACTGAAACTCAAAACTCATGCTGCCACGTGGGTGAAGTTGGTTGACTCAACAGTGATCAGCTACACCTTTCTATGCATGATTCCATCCTGTACTCCTAGGTTTTCCTTTTCGCCGACTAAGGAAAACCTCATCCCAATGTTGTAGATAAACCACAAACTTTTTTCCTAATACAGTCAATCCATGTATGAACTTTGGATCCAATCCATACTCAGACCAACATCGTAAGGCCTTGATGCTACCACCAAGAGATTCCAACTGAAACTATCACCTCATGGGTCAGACCACACTGTGGGCGTAAATGTGATTATCGAGTCTCCTAACAAGGTATCTCCACACGTGAGGGTCAAGTATATGGTTTTAAACAGAAACTCTAGGTCTAGGACAAGATTCGTGGAAGGAAGGAAGGATTCGTATCAACGTCTGTTACTACGAAAACTAGTAGTGGACATATATTGTCCCTTGAATCATTTTTAGAGCCCTTGGGTAACACTCCTTGACCGCATGCAGCTACTCTCTTCCCCTGCCCTCCAGCTCCCTGATCCTGACGGGGCTACAAAGACGGGTGATTGTAACATGTTGAAATGTACACCACCCCATGCTGCTTTCCTAGCTCTGATTCCACATCTGCTGCTCTGCAGATTTATCTGTCCTTAACATTTCTTCTTCTTGAAACATTTTACACTCCCATGTCTCCGAGACTGGTGCTAGTTTCCAGCTTTCCCACTGCTAACCTTCACTGACTGCATCCATTCAGCAAAAGAATTCTCAACCACAAAGGTTATTTCTAGCACCCTAGCATAAGTAAGAATTCATAGAGAAAAGGTGATGGCTCGGATGTTCGAGCCTTGAAGCACCGATCACATCGCATTCATCGAGTACCAGGAATGATCGGTACTCCTTGATGAATTCTCAGCTACCGACACGTCGTCCTGCCGAAGCTCTATAAGCTCTAGAAAACATTCAGCCACCTCCTCAAGCCACTCCTCAGCCGCCTGTGAGTCAGGTTTTCCTCGGAACTTGAGGGTATCTGATGTTGGAACACGTGTAAGGAAGTAAGCCTACATGTGTCACCTACTAGTACCACCGGTTGTAACTGCTGACCAACAGGTAGTGATATATAGCTGACACACTACCCAAAGACACTACCTCAGGCATCGGTCCACGTACCGAAGCCTCATCATTAAGCGGACCATACTCATGGTCATTCACTAGAAAACACTAGTAACCACGTCCACCATCCACTCTACTGATATCTCAGATATGCGGAAAAATCTAGTGATCACCTCCAGCCAGTGCTCTGCTGTCTAGGAATCTTCCCCGCCTCGTAACCTCGGAGGCCGCTGCTGCTGGAACTCGTGAAACGCGCTCTGCCAGCGTGCACAGTTCGCTAGTAAGGCTGGTGGAATATGATTCTCAATAGGTTGTTGTGATGCTGGTACACCACCCAAGGGTGGCAACATAGTAAAAAGGGCCCCGCACCGGAGCCTCGCCGCTCGGTGGGCCGTCATCGAGTACTCGATCGGAACTCCAACTGACTGTCTGCATGGAGACATCTTGAACAGATGCAACACAGTCACTGATTTATACCTGGTGAGCTGACTTGGTTTGAGATGACTTTAAAACTCTTTTAAACACACACGCAATCAGTGTTTTTCATGCACAAATTCAGAAATCAGTAGTCAGGGTCCTGGTGTACGGATACGTTGGCCGCCGCACTAACACTAGACTTCCTGAACTGAAGACCACACTTGGTACCCTTAACACTATTGCTTCACAGAGAAAAAGATCAGAGTTATAAGTTCTGCGGTAGAACCGAAATCCTCTGATACCAATTTGTCACGACCCATCCTCGGGGCCCATGCCGTGACTACCCCAAGCCCGCCTTCCATAGGCCAGGGGCTGGCGACTAGCACCAAAGGTGTAAATCCCGATAACTGGGAGGGCATTGCCTTTATAAAAGTAAACAAAAACCACAGAGTACAAGAAGATGTAAAACACTAAGTACAAAAGAAAGTGTTGAAAAGTAAAAAGGGCCAAAAAACAAACCCAACTGAAAAGTAAAACTACAACTGAAGGAAATACAACAGAAAAGACAAACAGATGGAAGAATAGAAGTAGCTCCTAGGTCATCCACCTCAGATCCTTCCTGAAGGGTAGGTACAGATAGCGCAGCTCCAAGATCGTCCACCACGGATCCTACCTGAAGGGTAGGTACAGATAGCCTCCACAACTCTCTCACCAATCAAACTCCTCCGAGTATCTTCACGTCGTGAAGTCCACCTCCGGATACTGACTCGTCGTAGATCCACCTCCGGGTACCGTCCAGTCCTCAAACACTCGGCCTCTGTTAGCACTGCCAATCTTCTGCAACCAACACAACGAGGTGCGGGCATAGACCGTGCAGGGGTGAGTATAACAATACTCAGTAGGGACCCCGAGACCCTAAAGGTCTCACTAAATCCAACAAGGATAACCACAAAGAAAGATCTCAACAGATAACCTCTACTTAGGTATATGACCATACATATACCTATGTTATCAAGTAACCCATCTCTATCATGAGGAAAAACTAAGATTATGAAATTAACGGAAAACCTCTACTAAGATATATGCCCATACATATACCTAAGTTATCAAGTGAACCATCTCAATCATGAGGTAAACACCTAGGTCATAGACTCATCTCAAACCAGGATTTTATTCACGAAATCGAAACCACGGCTGCTGGAGAACTCCTCCTCTGTCGAGTATAGTGGGCCTGCCGCTACAACCAAGCGCGTCCCACTAACCTTGGACTACTGAAGTACTCCACCTATCAAGTACTGTGGGCCTGCCACTGCAACCAAGTGCATCATACCATGGGTCTGCCGCTATAACCAAGTGCACCCCCTCAGAGCCTACAGAGGTACTCCTTCTGTCGAGTAACGCGGGTCTGAAGCTACAACCAAGCGCACCTCCACCGTGGGTCTATCGCTACAACCAAGCGCACCCCACTAGGCTATCTGAAACACTCCGAGTCGATCGATTAACAGTCGTCAAGTCTCAGTCAGCTACTAGGTCTTTGCACTCTGCTAGCTCGTCTCCGGGGGGTCCACTCCACGAGCTACTTGTCGATACTTCAAGTATCACAAGTCCCACGAAGAAGTATCTCCAAAGACTGCCTCGTCATAGGGGTCTCAACGCAATGGACGGCGCGTCAATCAGACTCCCGGTCTGTGAGTTATTAACCTTTTCATCCCAGGGACCCGGTTGGTTTCGTGTGCGAACCAACTCGCCCGTATCTCAACTGTACCCCGAACTCTCATAGGGTATACTCATAGGGACTGTTTCTCAATATTATCACCAACTCCACTGACGGTTTGTCAAACGGATGTCCGGTCTGAAAGTTATCAGCTTTTCCGTTCCAGGGGCCCGGTTGGATTTCAGGTATAATCCAACCCGGCCAGATTCCAACTGCATCCAAACCTCAGGCGAAGTATGCCAAAAGTTCCATCTGATGAAGAGGAATCTAACAAAGTCTACGGCACATCAATCGGACGTCCGGAGCTCAAGATATAAGCATTTCCACTTCGAGGGCCCGGTTGGTTTCGTATCCGAACCAACCCGTCCGTACTCAATGTTCTCTAAAACCTTGAGTGTAATATACTGAAATGACTGTCTCGGTCGAAGGATCACATCGCAACTGACGGTGCGTCAATCAGAATCCCGTAGCCCATGTTATGGGCATTTGAACAGAAACTGCCCGAAAATAGGGGGTTTAGGCCCCGTCCGACCCGGCCCGATACCCCCCCCCCCCGGGGTTGGCCCAAACCGGGCAACCCGAATCAGTTCCGGGTTCGGCCCGGCTTGGGAAACCCGATCCAACATGGGCAACCGGCTGGCCTGGTGCTGGCGCGACGCTCGTGTTGCCAGCGGGTGCTGGGGGTTACGCCCCCCCCCCCCCCCCCCCGGTTGAAGAAAAACCGGTGCGGCTTAAAGCCACGCCACTCCACCTCTAGAACGAATGAGCCGTTCATGTTTGGCTGCCACCACGGCTTAGCCGCGGCGATCTTGTTCCGGCGGCGCGCCGCTGCCGCCTTCCGCGGACCACCGGACACGCTCCGATGGTCCGTTTCGCCTCCCGTCTTCTCCAATGGTCCTCCCAGGACCCGAACATTACGGAGAAGGCTTGAAAATGACTTTGCGGCCCCGTTTGTCGTCTCCTGACAATCCACGCACAATGATCAACCAACGGAGTCTTCGAATTGCCTCCATGGCCCCGACTCCGGTCACAGGTTCGTTCGGCCTCACGGCGCCGCGCATCCTTGCCGTATTTCTCTATGATTCCCCTTAGTGCCTTTGCACCGTCCACATTCTTTTGAACCGCAACACCACAACAAGAAAAGGGGGAGGAGAGTCGGTCATGTTCGTGCGGTCCGACCTCCTTCCATTAAGTTGAGCGGCCCAAATATATAGACGAAGAACGGAAAAGGATAACTCATGAACAGAAGCAATTAACCCTTACCTTGAAATTGATGTCGCACGTCGTCGGGTTGCGAAAGTCGAAAGTCATGGAAGACAGCATCGCGGATCGAGGCTCTGTAAGCATCATTGGTGTTCGCCCGATGAAGGATGCGGCACGTCGTTGTTATTTGAAGAAGGCATCTCTCACCGACTACGGAGAGGGAAGAAGAACGACATGTCATTCACTCCTTGCGGTGATGTCGTTCTTCGTCAGGTTCTTGATGTTATTCACGTTCTTCAACGAATAACACGAGTTCTATCTCATCTCATTCCCCACACAACCATACAACCCCAAATAAAATAAGACTCTTCTTATTTTATTACCCATCCCATGCATTTTCAAAACATTTCAAAATGTTGAATTAACTTAACTTAATTAATCTTGATCTTGTAAAAATTAAATGAAGTAGAGTTGGCATCATTAATGAGAGGGTGTGTCACAAGGGGGGTTGGAGTGATTTATGGAAAATGAGAGGTCACCCACTTAATGGGGTGTTAGAAGAGGTTTAAGAAATGTGAAGGGATGGGGTTCGTGTGGGCCCGACCTCACCATTAATCCTCTCATGGGTAGTTAACTACAAGTGGGTCCCACTTCTAACTCCCTTACTTAGGTTATAACCACATAAGAGAGGAATAAAGTTTTGTGACACAACACTTAAATCCACTTAACATGAAAAGAAAATATAATTGTAAAAAAATTATATTTTTATCCCTCATTTTTTTAAACAACTCCTCCCTAGAAAACGCAACTCCAGAAAGGGTCTTCTTAAGCAATTACCGGCACTGCGGTTTCATCGGTGCCCTTGGATTTCGATTCCGAGCACCGGTTAAAAAGATATATAAATCCGCTCATTCGTTCACTGAACGTATCCGAGCTAAACTTCAGAAATTGATTCCGGGCACACCGGACCTTGGAATCAGGCGCCGTCAGAAACTACATTCTTGTAAAATCCCAAAGAAATTAAGAAAAAATATCCTTGACATTTACGGGTCTTTACATATTACTTGATGTAATTACATATGTGGAGAAGTTTTATTTTTTTATTCATTAATAAAAATTCTTTTCTTGAGTTTTTCATTTTCTTTTTTATCTTTTTAACCTGGTAGTATTTTCATAAATTGTTCATTCCATTCCTTATCTCTCCACACATTTCATAAAGGTATTTAGGAATCTTAAAGTCACTTATTATGGATAACATATCATGCTACTAATTCATCTCAATGTAATTCACATTTTCTCCCATAGTTTTATAATGGATTTTTGAATTCTCTATTTTATTAGATATTTCCAACCGATCTAACCTCACAGTTAAGCAAATTTCTCTGAAATGATCATCTTACTTGGATTTTTACATCACATCTTTGTAATCTCATCATAATATGAATTTACATTTAAAATTTTCCATTGAATTTTTATTAATTAATTGGAGTAAAAATAATGAAATATTTATAGAAATAAAATAAATTCCACATTTAATGTGATTGAAATTTAATTGGTACAGTTAAAATGAATAATGGGATCATTTTAATCTTTGAATTGTATTTTTTGAAAAATTTCCTTTTATGTGCCATGTTTTTTTATCATAAGAATGTTAAGATTAATTTATTATAATATATATTGATTTGATTATTTTTTAAACACTAATTTGTAAATGATATAAAATAATAATAATAATAGAGTGTAATCTAAAGAGTCATTTTTCTTAAAAGAATAGTCTTTCAAAATATTTTTTAATTTCTTTTAAAGTTAAAAATCTAAATTTTATAATTTTAATTTGAAAAAACAAAAATAATTTTTGGATTCATCATAGTAATATATTCTTAAGATGCATTTTGTATTATTTTTCCAAAAATATTTATTTTATTGTGAATAGTGAAATATATCATTTTTAAAAATATCACAATATAATGACAACAATTTTATATTTGTTATATATATATTTTAAATATATTTGTAAGAAAAATAAAAATTTTATAATTGTAAATCTAAATATAAAAATATTTATCATAGTTTATAAGACTATTTCCAATATTTTAGAAATTAAGCAATATTCTTCTCATGAAATAATTTTTAATACAATATAAATTAATTATTTCAATTTTTTTTCCTTTTTGAAATTGAATAAAATAAAATGGATTTATAATTTTGAATCAGT
Source organism: Viscum album (assembly GCA_963277665.1). NCBI lineage: Eukaryota > Viridiplantae > Streptophyta > Magnoliopsida > Santalales > Viscaceae > Viscum > Viscum album. The sequence continues at coordinate 285,341,411 of OY728136.1, read as the reverse complement.
ATGTTCAATTTATGTTATAAGGACCGTTTATTTACCCACAATGTGATAAGTACTTATGTAAATACTAGTTATTGTTGTAAGAGTAAATTAGGATTAAAAGTGTTTAACCAAGTGAAAATTTCTAAAACCTGTTGAAAACATGTTTGATATAGTGTGTTTTAGGAATTTATACACCTTATATCTTTCTCCTTGTATTATTTTACAATTTTAGGTCTAGTTACCCTGATATTGACTTACCATTGTTAAAAAGTTTTGGGTATTTACAAAAATTCCAACCCAACTCCCTTATAATGATGATTATCACCACCCCATAAAAACTACTCCTAAAATTCACTCTACACCAGAATCCAATACATTTTTTATTCCCCTATAATACTCTTTATCCTCCTCGAGATCCTATTTATAAGATATTATTCTAATCAATTCTTTTTTAATGAAATTCTCTAAGGAGAACTAAAAGTTCTGAACGTGAGTAATCATTTTTCCTTAAATTATTTTCTTTTCATATAACCTTTAAAATTATAACTTTTAAGTACCAATTTCTTTAATGGGGTTAACCTATATTATATACATAGATTGATTATGTAAATTATTTAATTTATCATATACCCCTTGCTCTATATGGTGTAAGTTGAGAAATGTTTTTATATAAAGCTATTTCAATTATTGATTAGGGAACTATTAAAAATCTATATATTTTTCATTCCAATATGGATGAATATTGATAAGTATACTACGTACTATTCGACCATCCATATTCTTTATTTGGATAGGATATAATCATGTCATGTATTTTATTTACATGGAGAAAATTATGAGAGTTCTTTATGTTGTTATTCCAACATTGTTGATTATTAGAAAAGTTGATCCTCTATTATTTACTAATTATTATGATAAATACATTATAAATAAAGAATTGATTGGTGATCCCAATAGTATATGTCCCCTCAGTACATTGGTTGTTCTAATGAGAAAAATATGTTTGGGTTTTTTTATGATTACCCAATTAAGCAATATGTTTTGACTGCAGTCTTGATGAGAAGAATGATTTCTTTCTTAAGGAATTTTTTGAAATAATGATGTCTTGGATGAGACCTTGAAAGTAATATCAAGATGTTAGACATTGTAAATTCCATCTCCATGAATTACATTATTTTTATCCATGTGATCTATTTATTTTATATTACTAAACACACACACACACACATATATATATATTATGGTCTCAGTTTTATTCGATTATGACATTAATTTTTATTATCTATTCTCGCAATAATTTTTTTTTGTAATTTTATTCTCATGTATGTTATTTTGATATTTATCACGAATGTTTTCCTTTACTGATCACTTAGTTTACCACTTCTAATGTTTCCATTTCCAAAGGTTATAAATAAAAGTATTACACAAGATATATATAAAAAGAGAGATTGTGTGAATAATTTTTAGTATATGTTAAAGACTTATTTTGAATTAAGTAGTTTCTTATATAGTGAAAAAACATACATTAGTTGAGAAAGGCATGGGATTTAATATTTTATGATTTTTCTTAGATTTCTAGATCCATAATCCTAAAATGGTCTTTTTAATGTATATAATGAAATATTCTCCTTAAGTAAAGTATTTATCAGATATTTCTATTTCAGAATCAATTGTTGTTATCAAAGACAATATGTAAAGTATGTGTTTATAGAACCAGGCATGGAAGTGTGGGTATGGGTCATCATAGTTGGTATCAAAATAATGTTTAGATAACTTTGTAGAATAAGATGTTTATTAAGAATAGTTTAAGGGTTTATATGTTATGGTTGATCATAATTTCAATGATATAGATAATCCTTTAGGATTGTATATTATTTGTTGTTCTAGTAATAATTCACATTTTATTTAGCTATTAAGATAAGAAAAATTTAGAGAAAATATAAGGAAATATTTTTTGTATAGGATTATATAATTATGTTTTGTAAATGTCTGGAGTATATTGTTTTATTAAAAATTATATCCTTTAATGGATAATAAAAAGTGGGTGTGGTTTTTATAAAAATAAATTTAATGGTAATCACCCTAAAAAGGTTCTTTCAGAATTGACTTGATCTTTAATCTAATGCATAGTGAATAGACCAAAGACAATACACCTAGAGAGATGCTCCTAGGGGATATGACTTTGTCAATGATTTTCGTTTTATGTATCAATATTATGGATTTATTTCCTAGTTTTTTTAAGGGATTATGTTATGGAGTATGAAAATAACCTAACAAAGAGTAAATTAGGTTGAACTTTGAATGTCAAAGTCTAAGATATGGAAGATATATGTTGAACTAGGAGTTATATATATTGGATTAAAACAACTATAAGATAACATAATGGTGTGATCAAGTAAGATATCATGAGGTTAAATTTTTATAATTCTATAATGATGTCAATTATTCATCGTTTATATTAAACCCTTTCAGTTTTTTAATGGATAAATCTAGAAGGAACCAAATTAAGAAGTATGTGAGGGTAGTGTAGTGACTGTATCAATGATCAACCCATATAAATGGGAGTTAGTTTGAGAAATTTATATATTATGAATAAAAACTATTGAAAAATATAAATAACCATGTGAACATTGTCGAAGTACTAAACACATGAAAGATGAGAAGAAAGGAATCTAAAGGAATTTCAAGGGATGAAGATGATAATGGAAAGAAGATTCCATTTCCTTTACATCAAATAATTGGAAAGAACCATAATTGAAATTGATTTAAAGGGATATATAGATTCTATAAGTGTGGATATAAATGTCTTCACACTCATTGATGTAATGGAATGGAGAAAAGATAAAAATATATTGCTTCAACTGTAATGGAGTTAGGAACTATATGAATCAATTCCCGTATTAAAGGAATAATGGGGGAAATAATTACCAACACCATGTGAACAAGGAAATTTCTATGAAAATACCACTAATATAGTATATTGTGAGTTTTACCTCTAAATTTTATAATGTCTTATATCATGAATGCTTTCACCAACTGTTTAATATTGAGTTAAAAATAAAAACACCAGGTAGAATGAATATTATTAAATAATTTTCAATTTTTTTGGAAAGTTATTTCTATATAACTATGTTATCTTCCCATTATAAAATTATATGTATAATGGTGAATGGTTTATCTCAATTTATAATGGTATTATAATAATTTTTCATATATATTAATCTCACTCTAAATCGTAAATAATCCCACGATCATCTAGAAATAAAGGGTTAATTATGAGCTGCCTATAAAAATTAATTTGATCTTATTAGCCAAATTATGAAGAAGAAATTTATTTATTGTTGGTGGGGGGGGGGTTATAACACCCAGAGATTTTACTATATGATTACCTTTTAGATAATCAACGTGTTCGATATATTTATCCACATGAAATGCTTATCTTAAATGAAACCATGAAATATTTATATAAAACATAAATATTTTAGTATGGTCATTAAAACCCATACCTTTAATTAGAAGTAATGAATATAAGTAACATATTTATAAAATATTTATATAAAAAATAAATTCTAGTTTTAATAAGAATTAAATTCAATAGGTATAACTAAAATGACACATAAGATCATTTTATGTTTAGAATGGTATTTTTCTCAAAAATACCATTTACGTACTAAGTTTTTTTATCAAAAGAAACATGTAATCAATTAATGGAAATATATATTAATATGAAAAATTGGTTATCAAAAATTTTTAAATGATTTGAAAAAATAATAACAATAGTTTATATTCTAAAGGGTAGTTTTCCTTATAAAAAAAGATTTTCAATATAATTTATAATTTAACATAAAAATTAAATTACTAAATTTTAAAATATTAGTTTCAAAAAATTAACATTATTTTTTGATTCCTCATATTAATATTTTCTAATTTTCTTAGTTTTTTTATAAAATATTGAATTTAAGTTGAATAGTGAAATAAATTATTTTTACAAATATTATCATTTAATGAAATTAATTTTTTCTAATCCTGTCATATAAATTTTTGAAACCTTTTTCTAAAAAAATTATTTTATAATTCAAGTTTTAAATATTATATTTTTTATTCTAATTTAAAAAATTATATCTAGTATTTTAGAAGTTAAGTAATATATTTTCTCAATAAATTGTTTTTAATACGTTACAAATATATTTTGTGAAAATTAATTTTTACAAATTTTAAAAATTTAAATAAAAAAAATATATTTCAAATTTGGAATTAGTAGGTCCATATTATATAATATATTCCATTTTATTTTTATCCATAAAGAATAAATTACATAGGTAAAACCTAGTTATTGTGATATGAGTAAATTAGGGTTATAATGGTTTAGCATTGTGAAAAAAGATTTAAAATGTTAATGAAATGTATGATAATCTCTGGTTAAGGAATTTATAAAAAATATCTATTACTCACTCTATAATTTCTCAAATTTGTATCAATTGTATTTGATATTGACTTCCCATTATTTAAATGTTTTGTGAATTTTAAAAAATTCCATCACTTCTCGCTTATCAAGGGGGCCTCTAACAACCCCTAAAATAAAAATCTGAATTTTTTCACATAAAAACATTATTAATTAAAATATGATCCTCTTACTCCTCATTAATCTTATGTTGATAATAATTTATCTTAATTCCTTCTTTTCCTTGGAATTATCCAAGGAAAATTCAATGTTCTCAACACGAGTAACCATTTTTACTTAACATATTTCACTTATATATTACCTTTAAAATTATAATTTACAAATCCATATATAAACAAATAGTTATTGGATGTATAATTAATGTTAATATGCTATGTAAATGACCATTAAACACATTTTCCCTTTTCCCTTATGGAAAAAAAGATATTCTTGTGTGTGTTCAGATTACCTCCTCCACTGAGAGTTATATTTTGTTTTACTTGAACACCATTCAAGTATGGGAAAAATTTTAAATTTAATAAATAAATATTAGATTTATAGAATATTTTTATTTTTTAATGATAATACATACTATACATTTCTATCATTCTGTTGAAAATGAAATCATCAACCACACGTACGTGTGGACTACCACCTCTATTAAATATTCAATAATCTAGTATTTACCACATCTCATGGATGGTACTAAGAGAGAAATTAATTGATAAATATTATGGTTATGATATCATTAATGTTCTTTTATGACAAAATATTTAACCAATTCATGATATGATCCACAAATGATCATTTTTAATTCAATCGGTTAAAACAAGCATACTAAGAGGAAAATCATTTTATTCATATTATGAAATATTTTCACATCAATAGATTATTATTATACATAATTTAAATTATTATATATCACTCTAATAAATAATAAATAATATCTTCATACTTATACTATATATTCATTATGTTCCTATTTGGGTTGGTTTAATTACCTACTTGAACAATGCTATAAATTTATATCATAGATGACCATGATAACATTAATAATGGTAAAATATGATATAAATATGTAAATAATTATATTTTGGGTTCAATAATTGTATCATTTACATTAAACTCAAAAATCAATAAAACTCCTATCATTAATTAAGAATCACTTAGACATGATCATAATCAATTTATCATCAATGGATTATAAATTAAACAACCATAGAATGAAATTATACCATTATACCTATCATGAAAAATATATTAAATCACATTTAATGATATTAGGATGATGAACTTTTTAATTATAATGAATAAAAACATTATTTTCTAATACTAGTTCAAAATAATCAAGATTACTTACACTTGATATTGAAAATAAGTAATAACTAACTAGGATTCATATATAGAATGATTATAAATGATGAGTATAAATGGAAATGTTATGATCAAAGTTATGAAATAAGTTATTGAGATAGCTATTTTGGTTTTATAGGAGGTTAAAGTGCATTAATGGAATCCAGGGATAAAAGTAAATGGTTTGTTGTCTCAATTTGGATTCTTTGAATCATAATACATTTTTACACCATTTTTTACTTATATGGTGTATTTATTGACCATATATGCATTTTTATCATATTTTTATATATTTCATGGGATATTATAATCCAAATCATATTCCATTATTCAAATTGTTATTGATTCAATTACTACCCAAGCAGTAAGGATTTTTGGTAACTCAAGTTGCATTCAATGAGTTATGATCATTCTGTTGAACTTATTTATTATAATTTGGGTACATTCTACTCTTTATTGTATTATTTGGTATTTCATCACTGTTTTTTGTCTATTTTAATTCTTAACACATAAAATCCTTGTTGAAAATTTATTACCATTTGAAGTATGTTTCCTCTAAGGTATATTGATAACTCAAATCTCCTTTCTTTGAATTATAATGTTTTATATTGAACTTATTATTAAATTATTGGGTTGTGACACCCTAATATTTTATCATGTGGTATTTTATAAACCTGTTTGGGAAAACATTTTTTTAAAAAAATAAGGTTTTTACTCATTTTATGATGTGGGTTTTAAAAAATGTAATTTCAAATTATTTAAAAGTTCCCTTCCATAATAAATTATTTTATATGTTGATCTGAATTTTCTTTATAAAAAATTAAGTTATTTTCCAGGATAAATTGTTTGATATTATTTTTAAATTTAAAATTTTCCAAAATCATTCACATTAACTTTAAAAAATTCACTTTGAAAGTGACGTGTATGTTTTTATTTTAAATCAATGTTAATTTTTTTTTATAAAATATCTATTAAGATTTCACCTCCATTTTAATTTTCATCTTAAAAAGGATTTAAAATAATGATATTTATGTTAAATGATATTATCCACTATTATATATATCTATATATATAATAAAAGGGATTTAACTCATGGTATCAAGAAATTTGTTTCTTAATCCCCTCTTGTGCTATACTATTTGAATTAATTTTTTGAAAGTATTTTTTCATCTATGTTAACATCATTATGAGTATCCTTTATTAGACTAGGGATATGTTCTTTTGAAACTATAAAACTTATTTCACTAGATGACATATATAACATTACACTTTATCAAATATATGATCGATCCCTCCCTTTATCCTTCCAAAACATCCTCTATGAATGATGGTAAATTTTATCACAAAAACTTTTCATTGTGAATACTATATTTTCAATTTCATTGATTGAAGTGTGTTTTTCTAGATTCAAAACAATGATTGATTAGGTAAATTATTTATTTAATGTATACCCATATCTCTATGTGGGGTTATTCAAGGTATGCTTAAATAGAATGTAATTCTACTTATTGATTGAGGTGCTATTGAAAATATATATATTTGTTATTCCAATATAGATGCTTATTGAAAAGTTGACTATGTATTATTTAACCTAACACCTATTTTATTTGGATTGTTTATAATCATTTTATCCCTTTATATGACATGGGGTGAAGTATATGTGTTCCATATTGTGTTACTAAAACACCAATGATTATTGAAAAATCTGATTCAGAATTGGTTAATAATTGTCTCTTATGATGAATAAATTTGACTTAAACAATTGACTAGTGGAGGCCAACAATATATGGCCCCTCGATTCATCGGTAAGACTCATGCGACAAACATGTTTGGATATTTGGTGTTTGTGTACCCAATTATAAAATATGTCCTTACTATATTATTAAAGACAAGAATGATTTGTTGGTAATAATATTGATGAAAATAATGATGTTTTGGTATGGTTGTGAAGGTAATATTGAGATGTCCAACATTATTCATTTAACCATAATTAATTCAATTGCTATTGTCCATGTGAGATATTAATTCTTATTTTTATATATTTATATATTATGCTATCAGTCTTAGTCTATGATAGAATTATTTTTTATCATATAGTCCTTCCATAATATTTATGGTCACTTATGATATTTTATTGTAATCCATTATATTTACCCTTACTGAGCTTTTATGCTCCAACATTGTTATGATTTATTTTATCCTGGTTATGTTGAAAAGTATTAAAGATGGTATGGGTAAAATGAAAGTTTGTGTGGAGAATTTGTGGGAGATGTTGAATAATTATTATAGATTAAGTATTTTTTTATATAGTCAAAAATTTCCACTAGTTGAGAAAGACATTAGATTTTTGAGTTTATGATTTTTCATAACTCTATTTAAATATATAAACCTATAAATATATTTGGAATATATACAATGAAATATTTTAATTAATTCATCAAATTAATGGAAAATAATGACTATAAATGTATAGTTACTATCGAAACATGTATATAATGTATGAGTTTATTTAATCAGAGTTGGCAGTTCTGGTCTGAGGGGTCAGATTTTATTTCTTCTTGAAAGATATATTAATGCACATTTCATATGTAATAATAATATTATGAAGATAATCCAAGAAAAGATAATTTCTATCCTATAATGATGAAATCCTTGGATCAACCCTCTCTACAATGTTTATTTTTAGTTTTTTGACAATAATAGAAACTTATAACTTCTCACTAAACCCCTAGATATTGAAAACAATCTGATTTACTCTTATAAAATATGTATTAATGTTTTCATTATCAAAAGTGGGAGTTTTTTATTGATAGTCAACACCAACAACAATGCAATCTGGGTGAGTGAAAAAAATTTAATCCAAGGGAATCAACTCTAACAATGTTCATGCACTCAATGGGGAGGGATCTCAAACAAGAAAGAAATGAAAAATGAACCTCTTGGGAATTACTAGATATAAGGAAATAAAAAGCCTTATTACCTCCATGCCACCTATGGGTTACATTCACCTTTATATTCAGGAGAAGATTTATTTTTCAGATAATATAGATGACACTCTATGGGGTGGATTCCTGCCTATGTAGGGTGTTAAAGATGATCAAGGAATCCATCTCCATCGCCTCATGATTTAGATTACTATCCCAGCATAGCTTGATGCAACTGAATAAATGACTAGCCTCCGCCCTAACAGTGTCACCCTGGCCATAGATAACTGAGAAATAAAGAACAACTAATCGTTGACACCCTACCCCACACCAAATCCCAACATAAAACCCTTATATTAGAATCCATTTTCATTAAACATGAGGCCATTAGGGGGAGAAACCCATTTCATCCATCTTTTTTGTGGAGCCGATATTTGAGTAGATGGTGAGGAAGGTTTTCTAGAAAAAACCATTCTCATCGAGGGAGATTTATCCAAGATTTCTAGGAGTAGACAAAGATTTCCCACCATACGTAGAGATATAGATATTAAGCCTATATATAAACTATGGGTAAACTCATGTCTAGACTTATTTCTTGCACACCAGATGCTCTAGTAGCCAGCCACTAAAAACTCCACTCCCACTTTCTACTCATACCTATTGGATCAGTCCCCGAAGAAAAAACTTTGATGAAAATTTTCAACTGTCCAATTTTAGGAGTGGAACCTGAAGGACTACCTGAGACTTTCTTAAATAGCATCAACCCACTCCAATTGGAAAAATAAATAAAATGTCGAATCCTCCTTGGGACTTTAACAACATGGAAATTAATAGGTGAGGGGGGTTCCATTGCATTGGACCCCTTTATCTTCCAACATAGTCTGGGCTCTGATGTACCAAACTAAGAATTAGATATTGGATAGGTTCTCGCAACAACAGAGGATATCACCCCACTTATTCTTGGTGAAGGAATAGTGTATCAGAGCCCATTACATTTTGGTAGAGAAATTTACAGATTCAAAACTAGTGAACACTTGGTTTTCCTTCTCTTCATTTTCTATTTTAACTTCCTTAAAACTAATCCTAAAAACAAGTAATGTGGCCACCTTGAATTTTATATTACCTTTATAAATTAAATTTTAAATTTTCCTAAATTTATTTACTAGTTTTATGTAAAATGAATTTGTGTAAACTCTTTCTGAAAGATACAAAAAATTTTCATTATGAGATTTTCCATATACTTCTATATTTTTCTTATCAGGAAGATTTGTAGTAAAATACCCATGAATTGATGGGAAAAAAACTAATGTATAATATATCACTTCCAATCTTATCGATAGGAGGTACGGTAGCATCATATTGCTGTAACTATGATAGTTATTACCATCAAATATAAGGACAAAATGATTCTTCACATAATTCAATTCTCTATACACAATAAATTCTAGGATCTTTCAGATGGAACCTAGTATTTATTTATAAAAATTAAAACACATAAAGATGGATTTACCACTAAGAAGGAAATATAAGAAAAATTGGAATTTGAAAATGTTTTCAAAACCAACACTAAATATTTTGTTAATATATTTTTTCTATAGGTCTTTTAAAAATGCCGTTAAATATGCTTTCTTATTTTTTTTATTTTTTAAGAGCGGTTTTTCAAAAACCACCTAAAAATATGTTTTTTAATAATATTTATTTATTATTTAAAACTCTATATTATTTATTATTTTCATAAATTATTATACGATAATCATTAATTAATTATAATTTTTATTTAGAAATTTTTTGAAACTTAAATTCATTCTTAGATAAGTTAAAAATTATACTTCATCATAAAATGACCATAAATTTTGATTAGGCTTCCCATTATAGCTCAAAAATGTGTCAAATAGAAGCTTAAAAAATGAAATTCAATGATATTAGATAATAATTTGGCAATAATAAATATAATTAAATCTATTTCTATTTTAAGATAAGTGTAAAATCAAACATCATCTTCAAAAGACCATAAATTTTGTTATCTGTGTCCGTTTGGGCTCATGAACATATCAAATCGAAGTCTATGATGAGATCTATGAGGTGTTAATTTGTGGGGTGGGGATTAACCCCTAATTTTTGGGCATAGAATGTCTTTAAGGCACCTAGAACTAAGTTTTTGTCTGCATACCAGTATTTTTTATCATTCAATGTAATTTTAGCATCGTTTATGAATGTCTTCCTATGCTTGTGGGGTTGTCCTTGATTTTATTCCCTAAATTTAGTTTCATATTGATTTGATGGTGTTTTAATGTTTTTGGTTTTCCCACTTTTGGATATTTATGATCTATTATATATGCTTGTATTTTTTCTATTAATTTATGTATATTTATTTTTAATTTATATATATTTAACAATATTTATATAAAAATTATATACAATTTAATTTTCATAAATATTTATATATATTTATGAATACTAGTCTATATTTACATATTTTTATAAATATTTATACCTATTTATGTTTATATATTTTTAGATATTATGTGGGTATATATATAGATATTTACATTTACTTCTAATTATATATATATAAATATATATTTGTATTAATATAAAATTATATATATGTGGATTTATATATATTTATGAAATATAAATTTGTGTTTATATATATATATGTGTGTGTATATATTTTTAAATTTAATTTTATGTATATAAATTTATAGATATTTATATCCATTCATGTATATTTATATACCTTAATGTATATTTATATATTTGATAATCGTATATATATTTATATGTATATTTATAGACATTGGTTGTTGTGTGTGTATCTTTATTCTTGAATTTATATACAATTATGTAAATTCATTTATATTTATATATTTTTATAAGATACATATAACAATATATAAATAATTTTATATGTAATTATATATTTTTTATTATTTATTGTTGACTAATTTATTTCTTATTTCTTATTTATTAGTTATTATTTATTATTTATTTTTTATTTCATGTTTCTTATTTATTATATATTCATTTGTTATTTATTACTAATTAATTATAAATTTATTAATTATTAATTATATACCGATTTATTATTATTTTATTATTAATGTATTATTTTGTTATTATTTTTTCATTTATTTAATATTTAATATATATTATTAAATTTAATTTATTATTTTCTAGAAATTTTTTATTTCTGATTAATTTATTATTAAAATATCATATAATAATTTTTTATTTATTTATTTGTTACCTATTTATTTATTTATTTACTACTATTCTTACCATTATTTACTATTTATTATTTATTATTTATTATTTATTAGTTAGCATTTAAAATTTATTAATTATTTTTTCTTATTTATTTGTTATGTATTATATATTATTTATTAATATTAATTAATTATTATTATTATTTAATATTATTATTTATGTATATGTGTTTATATGTATTTATCTATATATAAGTATATATAATTTTGATTACTCACCCCATAAAGAGATTTCTCGAGTGGTAATGTCTTTTGCAGAATAAGAAAAAGATAATTGTTTCAAATCTCACCCAACACATATATATGATGAATAAATAATAAATAAAAAATATCCAATAATAAAAAAAATAAAAAAAAATAAAAAAAACAAAAACCAAAAATACAAACAAAAACAAAAGCAATAAACAATTAAAATTGAATAATTTTTGCTAAACATTTCACGGTAGTTTTCAAAAGTGCTGTGAAATCATTTTGCAAAGATTTTTAAAAACTATTGTGTAATGTTTCAGGATAATAATTTCCATGACAGGTTTTAAAAACCATAGTGAAATGATTCAGCGTTGGTTTAATCAACTGTTAATTAATATGCTTCCAGTAGTGTGTGTGTGGAGGCGGTGGGGGATTGAGTGATCTTTTACTCATGATTTTTCCTTGTTTATTAAAAATCTTATACAAGTTAAGATCATTATGCACTCAATATGTTCCCATAAGCTCACCTCATGGGTAGTATTAATAAGATAAATAATAAATCACAATATTTACAAGGTTCTTTTAAAAATTAATACTCTTTGTCTTGAATGATTAGTCCCCCCATTCATATATTGTTCTACTAAATACCGAAGTGTTTACTGCAGGGGATCATTGAAGTCCTATAAAAACAATGTCCCACAATGTTCTAGCTTCGAGAGTGTCACTGGATGTAACAACTCACCATTATAAAGTGTGATCCAAATATAGAAATGCATCCTTCTACTTCGGGTGATCTTTGGATTACATGATGATGATCTTCCTCCATGAGAAAACAGGATCAATTTCATCTTATCTTGTAAAACACATACAAGAACATCAACAACAGATAAATATGATTAGATCTACTAATCGTGAAACTCACTCTATATTTTTGATGATTATAGTCATCTCAAAATATAAAATAACTAAGCACATGAATTTCATCTAACTAGAATAACCCCTCAATTTGAAATCCTCTTCTCATGAAGAATCTATATTTTATCATCCTCATAATCTTTTCACACTAAATGATTAATAAATATTTAAGTTTTTATTACTCTTAGATAGTAAGATTCAATTTTCTTCTTCTTCAACTTCTCAAGATCTTAGTGGTTTTATATTCTTACATTATTATATTTATGTTCATAGAACACACCATATTTTACTCTTAGTCTTCTCTCAATATCTATTAATTATCAAAATTTTAATTCATAAAATATTTTCTATCTTATTATTGTAGAGGATTGTAATAATAGATTAGTACATTGTGATTCTCTATGTATTTATCCTAAAATCTCAATAGTTTTTCATGGGATCCTCCTAAAACATTCATTTTATTTCTCATAGACATCCACATGGGAAAATATAGATGGTTTTAGATATGATTTTTTGCATCATATGACTATCTCTTATTAAATTCCACTTACACCCTTCATCTCATTTGACTGTTCAACAAATCATATTGAATAATATTTTCTAGTTGTGATTACCATAAAACAACAATTCATAAATAACCGAATTTCTAAATTTCATAGAGTATTTATATCATTCTTCACACAAAAACAACTGAAACTTATCTTCTTCTTATGTTATAATCACTCAAATTCTATTCATAGCTAAACTTGATAGATTGAACTCCAAAACCAAAAAAACAAAACCCAAATCACTGCATAATCATTTGAAAGTGATTATATGAATTTGAAACCATAAAATAACCATCACATTAAAATTTTAAAATTATTTTATGTTTTTAGTTCTCTAGAAACTAAAATTTAACCTCCATAACTACTAATTAGATAACCAGATCTAAACATCCAACATAAGGAAACTTTGAATACACCTTTTATAATATTTTATGGGTCAACTTGATTAAAATTTTAAATGTGATGTTTTTACCATTTTTGATCATATTTCTATTTGTGGGATGTAATTTTGTTCATAATTTTAAATTCTAGAAACCTATAATTTTCACTTAGTAGAATTATACTTTTTTCTGAAGGAAACAATTTATACAGAGACTATATAATTCATAATGTGGAAGAAAGTTCATGCACAACACTAGTAAATTTATACATCGATTTTCAAAGTCATATATTTCTGAAAATTCATACTTGTGACACAATAAATTCATACACACATCCTAAAAGTCTTATAGGATTTTCTTCATCAAAAAAATTTCATAAAAACCATAAAATTCATATTTAGGTAATGTATTATGACCATCTAAAAAAAGAACTAAACAACTACCAAAGTCATACACCCAATTAAAAAATTCATTTGATCCCCTGAGAAACCGTTACATGGAAATGCCTTTTATATTTTTTGACTCAAGATGAAAAGTATTCTGATAAGAATAGGGTTTTATAGAATATATTTAATGTCATATACAACAATAAAATTCATTCCCTCCATTCAATTTTCATATATGGAACCTAAATAAAGTCCTACATGGTCCATATATTACTCAAATATCTTTCAAACAACTACAAACTCTCAAATGGCTATCTCATCTACATTAAATAATCTCAAATCAACTTATATCATCTTAAAGTGGTGTTTCTTTAGAAAATTCCATGTGCTGAACTTATTTGGAATATTTCATAATATTCACTGGCATCTTGACTTTTTGTGGTCTCCCTACTTGAAAAAAACGTCAATCATACTTTTGATAAATATTTCTTCACCAATCAACACATGTTTTAATTTGATGATTAATTAAAATAATCATAAAAAATAATTGAGACTTTTTCTTGAATCTTTCTATGTAATATATAAAGAGGAATCCTCAATAATTATTTTCTCTATAACATTGAAACAAATAAGTAATCCTCAAAAAACACTTTGGATTTACTTCTATTCATCCATTTTTAAATAAATACAGCTCATTCATTTATACACTACACTATAATCATCTTTATTCAAATTTTGTTTTTCCCAAATGGATCATAATTATTGACCCATGTTTCAAAATTCTTATTCCATGATATTTTTTATATTTTCATGATGATTGTTTGAGGTTATATTTTTTTCTTGAAGGTAATGCCTTGGCCTGAATGACCAAAGGACAAAATTTATTAAAAGAAAGATTACAGAAGTCTAATGTACGGGATCATATTACAATATTTTTCATGGAAGGGAATAAGAGCATCTGGGATGTCTTCACACTAGGTGATGTCTTGATTAAATCCCAAGTTGGACAAGCCGTCGACAAAAATGTTTGCTTCCCAATAAACATGTGTGATGATGTAGTTCTGGTTAGTGAGAAAACAGTTGCATTCCATCCGACGGGTAGTGATCGGCCAAGCTAGATGAGTTACTTCGTTCCAAATTTCTTGGACTATGGTCATCAAGTCAATTTCAATACAAAGGTTGTTCCAACCATGATCCATGGAAAAATTGATATCATGAATCAATCCCATCATCTCAAATTCAATGGAGGAGGTAGAGCCATAATGTCCCATGAAGCATCAAAGAATCTGTCATAGGTGGTTCCTGAAAATAGCGCCATAACCAGCGGGACTCAGATTTCCCTTGGAGAAGCCATAAATGATAATTTTGATCCATCTAGGGAGAGGGGCTCTCCAAAATACCTCCAGAGTGATGTTTGGTTGACAAAAGTTTTCTTTGACCCGTAGAGGTTTTAGTATTCCAAAATCATGCACAATGTTATGACAATGACCTTTCTGAATCAAAGCAGCTTCTTGTATGGAAATAAGGATTTGGGTACAACATAAATTAAAATTTAGTGAGTGGTTTTTATGAATAATTGTGTTCTGATCATACCAGATTACATGGTGAAGTTCAGAAACCACCGCAAGGAAAAGGTTTTTGATTAGTTTGGAGTCGTCCAACTCTACACATTTAATAAGTTGATTTTTGATAGAGTCAAGAATAAACCATCTACAATCAAAGATGTCAAAAATATAGTTACAAAGAGTAGAGGAAGTAGCACAGGAAATAAAGAGATTGTTATCATCCTATCTATGTTGATTATAGATTTCAAATTTAGAGAAAAGCTGAATTCCAAAAGATTGGAGGCAGATATCAGTGGGAACTCTGTTTTGAGCAAGGCACCAGATGAGATTGAATCTTGAGGGTTCTATCCAAGGTTTGTTGAAGTGTTTAGTACAGTTGTAATCATTCTCGTTTTTACAACACATATGAGAGTAGTACTTTTTAGAGGTAATCATTCCATTGTGATCCATCTCCCAAATTAAGAAATCATTGTTGTAAGGAAAAAGGTAGTGATCAATGAGATTCAGAATAGTTTTTGCAAGATGATCTTGTTGAGAGTTTAGAGCATATTTAATGGAGTTATTGGTGTTTTATCACTTATAATATACAACTCCTATTAATGTATATTTTATTTAATTAAATATTTTTCCCATGTTCATGTTTTCTAACATTTTTATATTTTAATACACTATGACTCATTGATATGTTTTTTGGATACTGAGTGTTTGAGATTACTCCTCCTTAGGTTTCTCATATTCTCATAAAAATACATACAATAATATTTCAATGAGGAAGTCAAGTGGGAAGAATTTTTTGCGATATATTGAAGTAATATATGAAATAATATGTTTATATATTTGATGTATAATGACACTAAACCATTGTGTTATAGGATTGTGTGTTTTATTTATGAGATGTTATGTTTAATTAGGTGAAATGATATAAGATATATGTATGTTATTCTGGGTTCATCACATTTTTATGAATATGTCATATTATTTTAGAGAATATTAATTTGTAGGTGATATATGGTTTATGGGTATTGTATAATACACAAGATATAACAATTGTATTGGTGTATTTGTTTTACATTCTTATAATTTTTATGTTCCCAGGTTCAGTGGATCACTAAGAGGGGGATGAGGAGAACCAATGATCTATTTTTTATGAATACTTCCCTTTAATTAAATCTTTTAGATTAGTTACGGTCTAGATCTTCTCTATATAAAGTCTCTTATACTTGCTTCAATGATTTATTAAACAAAATAATAAGAATATAAGGATTTATTAGTATCATCCTTGGAAACTGACTGCTTTGTTTGATTGATAGTCCCCCAACCATAAATTATTCAACTAGTAATGATAGTGGTTTTATATTGTATCCTACCACTATGCTTACATGATATACCATCTTGGGATCCAGAGTCCAACTAGAGGGTATTTATATTTCATCACAATGTTTCTAGCTTCCCACTAGTTTTTTTAATATCCCATTGAATAGTCCTCACAATTGGATGGTGGCTACCTCACATAGTCGTTGAATGGATCCTCTAATGAATCATCGAGTAAGATTTCAACAAATCATTCTTATTTGTATAGAACACACCATCATTTATTTTGCAACTAATATTATTCGATAGACCACAATTGATAACATTCTATGATATAGTTTTTTTCATGACTCATTCTTCTTCTCATCCTCATCCATCCTTAACACTAGGGGTGTTAATTATATAAATAAAAAATCAAGTTTTCAAGCTTATTCCACTAGATTTGTTTCTTTATGAAATAACACTATAAAATAACACTATAATTCTTCTCTTACTTTTCTTTATATATTCACAAAATTGCTAATACTGTTGTATCTATATTCATTTTGAAACCAGAAAATCCATAGAATAATTTGATATACTCATTCGAATATGGAGAGTAATTTCTAGTTTGAATTATCATTCAAAACCATTTAAATATCAGATAAATTATCTTGATGGACATTACTCATTTCTATGTTTTAATTCTCAATGAAATCTATGTATTTAAATTCATTTTAATTTAGTCAATATATGTATAAAATCTGGTAGTAGAGTGTGACTATAAGGATTGTGGTGTATAACTCATATAAGAACCATCTTATAACTTATCTATATCCCCTTTCAGTATGTTTTTGATTCAAAATCTTTTGAATGTGATTGAGTTATTTGATTACATGAATATCAATTAAAACCACAATATTATTTTAATTATCAATTATTAAGTATATATAATTCTCAAAACTCTTAAATAATTAAGAAAAAGATATTTTCATGGTACTTTTAAAGTCTTATAATCACCCTGTGAAAGTATTATAGTGAAATAAAAAAGTCTTACACTCAAATTTAATGTCATGCATGGATGAAAAAATGACTCATGTGCTACTTATATGAGTATTACAGAGCCTACAGTTCTGAGAAAAAAGTAAAGTCATAAGTTCATTAAGGACGTCAGATGTAGAATATAAATATTCATATAGTAGAACATGAAAAACTAATGTGGGGCCTATAAATGTTTTATATGAACTTAAAGTATTATTTTATAAGTAAAAATTATTAAGGATGTCTCCAAATTCAAATGAGATCATGTCTAATTCTTTCACATGCATTAAAAATAATATGATATTCATCAAAGCCTAACATGACTATGGAAATGTATTATAGAATCAATGAATCATCTGTATTTTTTATATCAAATTATAATTTTATACATTTCTCAAATGAATTTAATACTAATTCTACTTAGCTCAATCCTTCTGAAATATTTTCAAAATATCATCCAAAGTAATTCAAATTATATCCCTTCAATGGAAGCATATTATTTACTTTCAAATACATTTTCTCCTTAAATAACCATCCTTTAATCTCCCCTATTGACAAATTGTTATAAAAAAATTAAAAATATCGTATAATTTTCTCTTTATCATTACTTGTCAAAAACAATAAGAAAAACACCCTAATAATCCCAAATAAGGTTACTTCAATCATTTTTTACAAGTTATTAAAGCAGGGACTCCAACTTCTTTATTATTTCTTTTCAAAGTAAAATTATAAAAAAACTCACTGATCATTCAACAATTTTTTATATCTTCTTTATCCTCAAGATAACAAACTTTATTATTGAAAAAAATTCAACATCTACAAAGGCTCTCAAATCCCAACATTTGAATTTTTTATGAAATTCAATTTCTCCTATTGGTAAATATGTTTTCTTCAATGAACTCTTTTCTTATCCCACTTGTTATCAATAAATTTAAATGGAATGTTCTTCCCCCGTAAATAATAAAATAGAAGTGAAGGATTGTATTATATTCTTAAATTAAATATTCTTAAAAAAACCTCTTCTCCCATATTTATTAATAGTAACAACTTTACCCATATTATTGAGTGAAGGATGACATCAAAATTTATTAGTTATGAGTCTTCTATTAGACAACTCTATGTATTCCTAGGATAAATCAATGTATATAGGATGTATGAATAAATAAGAAACCCAATTTTTCAACAAATCTACCATTCCTATGATAAAACATCAATTTAATATTTTAAGGATACGAATAAAAAAATCATCAATAAATACATATCTTTCACTCTTCTTAAACAAATACATGAGAAAATGGAATGTTTAAAATAAATGGAATTACCTCTTTCTCTTAGTTTTGAAATCAACGAACAACCCCCTTTATAAACATGTTTTAAAAAATAAAAAAAGGTAAATAAATGAGATTGGAATACATCAATTCCATATTTTAAGATCAATCTATAAATTCCATAATCTAGGATTTAACACTTGTCTTGGTATTATCTTTTCCTTAGTGCTCCCCTCAAGAGTTTCACTACCAAGATCTTCATTATGGAAGTTAGTATATTATATGGTGTTCATATCATTTATGTTTTAATATATTTATAACAACTCTTGCATATCACACATTAACTTTTCTACTTCAATTATCTATATATTTGTACATGCAAAGAATATTAAGGAAATTAGGAGGTGGTTTTCATTGTTCTTATGTAATAATAGTACGTTTGAGAACAATCATGGAATAAATATCATCAAATATTATTAGGTTTGAATTTTTTAAATCATTACAAACTAGATCCCATTTTGGTTGTCAAATTCTATCATTCTTTATACAAGTTAAAAATACAATTTATTTTTCCTTCTCATTATGTATGATGAACTAGTCTACCTTTGAAAATAGAGATATTTTAGTCAATGGTTCCTTGAATTCTATATCATTACTCTATATAATTTCTTTTTTATGTTATAATAAAAATCATAAACTAATTATAAATTTTACCGACTTATTTTCACCTTCAGAATTGTCCTTCAAGAACTCTTTAGTCATCATCCTTGGAAAAAAACTCTTGAAATTAATGTTATTCTCCATGATAAAAGACATATAATAATTCAAAATTATATTACTCCTCATTTTTATCCATTTTAAATTGATATAGAAAAATATTCAGGAAATCCCTCTAGATATACACTAATTTACTGGAGTTTTATCCTGGTTTCATGACAATGTTTATGTTTCCTTTCATGGGAAACTATTTCAAGAATTCTTCTAGGCTGTCAATTATTAAAACAATCTTCATATTCCTATATTAGATTGATTACTTTCTTTAATTACTCTTATTTACTTTAATATTTATTTCAAAGTAATGTTTATAATGTTATATGGTGTGAAACTTCTCCCCACACTAGAATCATATCACTTGACTTGTTTTAAAATAATCTATATATTTTTTATTAATATTATTTGGTGTGTTTTTTTGTATTTTCATTAGTTTAACAACTTTCTTCTCTATATCTTTTCCCAAAGTATATTACTCAACTACTTTATCACTTTATTTGTTTTCTAAAGTGGATATCTTTCACTTTAAGAATATAAGTAATAACTAATGGGTTCATACTATCACACTTCATTATTTTGTCTACAAATTATTAAATAATCACAAAACACTTTCAAACATTCATATCGTTTCTTAATTAACCTAAAATTTTATTTTTTCCATGATGATTGGTACATTTTTGATGGTCTTATACCTTATTTATATTTTCTCACCATACTCTCTGCTTTCTTTATCCTTACAAGAGTAAAAAATTGAATTAATAATTGATTATGTTGAGCCCAAATCTTTTAAAATGATAGAAATAACTGAAGAATAACATTACTTTTATTTTAAAAGAAATTTATCTTGATTTATCTAATTGTTTTTTATGTGAAATTACTAATATTGTGAGATAATCATGGGGGATAATTTTCTAAGCTATGGTTAAATTATCCCTTGAGGTTGGGGTTATTTTTTTTTATCATTTTTCTTTACCCAAATTTTCCTATATTTTGATTTTAAATATGTACTAGTATGTAAAACAACATTATTACATTAAAACTTTTAGGGTGAGGGGTCGCCTTATTTATATAGGATTATTAAATATTCAAAAGAGGCTGTATTAAATATATTATTTCCACTTATATGATTACTATGGGATCTATGAATATCATTATAATCTAGTGTGGTTTTATCTCTCCTTTCGATACTATTGGAAGTTCCGACTTATGTTGGTTCTATATTTCATAGTCTCACTTTGTGGTCAACATATTTCATATTGTTGGTCTTTTTATCATCCTAAATATATCTTAGGATATATTACCAAACCATATTCAACAAATTGACTTTTTCTTAATGAAATGTTTTTAATTAATTTAAATATTTATCATTCTCTTTTATTCTTTTTTTAATTTAATCTATCATTTTGAATTCATAAAATGGATAGTGGTTCTGATTTGTTTTCTATGTGCATGTATATCATTCAAAAATATAATTTCATACACCATTTTGTTTGAAACATTCTCTTATTGGACTTCTTAAACTAGGGTGATTCTTCTATTGAAAAGTGTTATAAATTGAACCTTTTTCATTAAAAATGTCTATAAGGGAAATGCACTTTCTAAACTTATAACTTAGTGAATTATTAATTTGAAAAACTTATACTTCTAACTATTCATTTGTATAAGTCATTTACATAATTAAACAAAATATTAAATATTTTTTTTTGTAAACATACTTCAAATTCTCATGGAAATCAATATATTTTTATTCTATTGTCTCGAGGGATTATTCTTCCTCAAACTCACTCCATCTTGAAAATTATTCTTTAATAGTATGATTCTCAAAAAATTTGGTAGTATAATAGTTATCATTTTTAGAAACATTAATTTTCCTTATTTTCAACTGATAACTTTCTCAAATTATTTTCTTCTATTTTATCCCTATTCATTAGAGCTTTTTAAAAACCATTACACTAACTTCAATAAGGACGGAGATAGATTTCTTTATCTAAGACATCTCAATATCTTCTTAAAATATAAAATTAATATATATCTATTTTCAAATAATTTAAAAATTTGATTCAATTATTTAATACTAGTTAAGATATTATACTATTTGAATTACCCCTGTTTAGTGAATCACTAAGAGGGTGAGGAGGTGAATTAGTGAACAAAATTTTATTTTTATGAAATATTTATTTTAATTAATACTATAATACTATTTAAATTATTGATCCTTTTTAATTATGTACCTCTCCTTTATCCAAATTATGTTTTAAATATAATAATGAGAGTATAAGGATTTATAAGGTTTGACCTTGAAATCTAATACCTTTTCAGGATTGATTAGTCCCCCAATGGAAGATTTTACAACTATTAATAAGAGTGGTTACAAAAATATCCTCCCACCATTAGTATATACTTTTCTATAATGTTCCCTAGAGTAACATTATAGGATCCTTATACTACATCAAAAAGTACCAAATTCCCACTAGTTCATGCCGTCTACAATAGTTTGGTCCTTACAACCGAATAAAGATTTTATCACACAGTCCTTCAGTGACTCCTTTAATTGACTATTTTCCAAGAATTACAATACTCATTATTTTGGGGTGGAACACTCTAACCATTATCTTCATCTCAATATTATTTAATACAACTCATTTAACCATCTTCTAATATAAAATTTTATCATTGTCCTCATCCTCTTTTGATTTCTTCTTATTTATTGATGTTACTAAGTGTTCTTCCTGAAAGAATAATATCACATTCTCTCACTTATTTGATTTATTTTATTTATTCAATAAATACTAGTGTCAAATAATAATTAACATTTCTTTTAATTTTATTTTTATATTAAAATAATATTGAAAATTGTTTCCATATTTTTTCTTGGAAACTCCTAAATTCAAAACAATTGGTGATACACTCACTTAAATCTTGAAGATATTTTCATGTTTAACTTTTTTATTTTAATTAATTTAAAATAATAGTAAATTGTACCAAAAAACATAGGATTTTTCAATATTTTAATTCTCCAATAAGTCTATTGCTTTAACTTGTTTTTAATTTTATTCGTGTGTTCATGAACACATGTTGTAAAACATGATAGTGTGCATTTAGATTTGGAACACATATCTGCACCAGGTTCTTTATTGATTGGAATATTATTTAATATATTCTAAAATAAAAATCACCTGAGTGTTACTATGAAATTTGAATCCACAAATATTATTTTACATCATCATGTGATTTTAATTATAAACAATTCATAATTTATAATTTTAGAAACTCTTAAATAATATATTAGATGATATTTTCATAGGTCTTTAGAAGTATCATGATATTTCTTTGAAAGTAATATTGTCTAAAAAATAATGTATTATGCTTAGATAAAATTCATACAGTATTAAAAAGTCTTGTGAACTTCCTGTGAGAGTCTTATAGAGTCACTAGTTTTTAGAAAACTATGAATTCATATGCACTTTGAGGAAGTCTAACATAGCTTATGAAAATTCATATGCAATAATTTTGGTGTCTTACATGATATCTCTCAATATCACACATTCACTAAAATTATTATATGTATAATAAAAATTATTATTATTGTATCCAAATTCTTATGGGATCAAATCAAAATCTTATGTGTATAAAAATTATTATACATGATTCATAAAAGTTAAACATTACATTGATAAAGTCTTACAAACTTAATAAATTATCCTTTTTTATATTTCATTATAATTTTTTTATTCATTCAAATGACCTAGAAACATCTTCTCCTCAATTATGTCTATATGAAATCTTTTCAAATAAATCATCTATAGACATCCCATGGATCTCTATTTAATGGATGGATCCTCTTTACTTTCATCTATCCTTTCATATTGAATAAGAATTATTCAATACACTATTTAGATATATTCTGTTAAACATATTCAAACATTAGAAGACAATTCCTCATTATCAGGAATTTTAATAAACTAGAAGAATAACACATCAATTATCACAGATAAGGATTATTCAATATATCCTCATAAGCTCCTCAAGAAGCAACACCAACTTCTTGATTCTTTATTTTCCATGAAAAATTGTAAAAATCCACTAATCCTTCAACACATATTTATATATTATTAATACACATGATATAATCCATTTTTATCAATAAAAAAATGCATCATTCACATGGTCCCTTCAAATTTATTAGGTTTTTACTCTTATAAAGTCATTTTACACCCTGGGTTCTAGTTTCAATACCATTGAATATTCAAGGTAGGATTTAAATGTCAAACCCAATTTCACTACTAGACTAAGAGTGGATCAAATGGGAAGGGTCATTAAAGAGTAGTATAAGATATTTTTGTTATGGTTTAGAAATGATTTTGGAGTTAGACACAAGAAAGGATTATAGGTTTGATATGGTGACTCTGATATTTAAAGCTAACATGTGACATTGACTAAGGAAACTAGTTAGGACATAGATGTTTGGGCCCCCAAGATAAAACATAAGGATCTTGATACTAGTGAATATATTTACTTAAAAGTGTAACCATTACAGGGTTTAAATATTTGGATATGCACATGAACTATTATCATTAGTTTAATTTAATGTTCATGATTGTGTTTTTTGGTCATAATATTGATGTATTTTGATGTTTAACCTATATTGATATTCTCCTTAATGAAATTATGTTGTGTTAAAAAATAATTATATTTTTGACATATAATATTTATCATTTTTTAATTATGTTGTGTTCATGATATAGTAATGTGGGATGTTTCATGCATTTCCATTAATTGTAATAAAATTATAAATCATGATGGAAAAAATCACATTTTTAAGTAATTTAATTTATATTTATGAGATTAACAACATGTTTTTATACATAAATTATTTTTAAATTTAATAGTAGATCAGGATTATAAATATTTTTTATGAAAATTTCTATTTATTTTTACATTGATGATAATAAATGTGTGCTAGTAACTAAGAATATATTTAACATAATGTAAAGATTTTATGTATAATTATTTAGTAATTTTTAACTTATAAATATCTACACTGTTATTCCATGTATTAAGTTGAAATTATAAAATTTTATAGATAAAAATCAAGTTATAGGTATGAGTTTATCTAGTTCAAACATCCCACTAAAAATATGAATTATGTTTACTAAATTGTTTAATGTTTTGATAGGATGATATGCATACTTAATAATAATGTATTTTCTTCATAAATCATAAATTAATTTTACCAGTGTAACATTATTTTATAATAAAAAATGACCGAGAGTAATTTATTATGTAAACATGTAAATATGTATGATGTGTTACTCATGTTATTAATATACATGACCTGTTCAAGTTAATTTTCACTTATTCTAGTGAATTTAACTATTATATTTACCACTATGAGCTTGTTATACATAGAATATAAAATCATGGTGATAATAAATTTATTTTCATAAATTCTTATTGTTTAATTTTATGAATTTTATAATTTTATTGATTATTTTTCAAAAATATTCTTTATATTATTTATTTTCAGGGTAAATAAAATTATAAATGTGTTTTGGAAAAATAAAAGAAAAGGAAAGAAAGTATTACAATTATTGTTCAAGAATAACTTGACCCCAAACTCCCCATCAAGGATGAGTATCCACTACCTGAACTAATAATTCTTTGTCAAGAATATATTGACCCAAAAATTCCAACTAAAAATGATGTTTCCATGGAATTTTTACCACCACAGATGACTAACCTTTCAAATATAATAGAGGGGGAATATGGGATAAATTGTGGAATCTATCCAAACACCTTTGTTGTATTTTACGATTTACTCCAAGTTAGATGAGGTATAAAATGATTTACACATTAAAGCTTCAAAGTAAGATATTTTTAGATTGTATTTAATAAATAATCTTTTTAAGGTCCCTAAATACCAAAATAAATGCTTCAATTGTCAATATTGAATTCTTATTTATGGTTTTAATGAGGTAGAAGAAAAATAAAGAGGAGTAAATTAGGATCTGTTAAAATATGACCTTCATCTTTGCTTATATCATCCATGATAATCTAGAAAGTCATCCATCTTTGATTTACTAGAGATTATATAGAGATCATGTTTCCAACCAATCCATACTTCACTGAGAAAGATTACAATTTTTCATTATGATGTAATTTTCTATGATATACACTTTTATCCAGGTTTTCATTTCACCCTTAAAAATGTAATATATTGAAAATAAAAATTTAATTTGGATTGATGGAAAAGAAAAATGAATTAATTTTTATTATTTGGTTTAATTATTTTATTAATGAAAAATGTGTATTTTATAGGTGTAAAAACAATCCAAATTTGGAGAAGGAATGTACGAATTTTTGAATGAAAATATAGCAAACACCAAGATAACCCTTGACCAGAGTGCCATCTACCTTTACTGCCGAAAGAATCCAACTAATAAATTTGGGAATTGTTGAATAAACTATAATTTTGGAGAGGGTAAGATCCTTGTTTAGGACAAAATAGGTGCATGGGAAAGTGAACATGTGAAAGAGGAGGAACCCATGGTTATTTACCTAAGCGATTATAATCTACCAGGTTATTTCGGATCCCATATGTATTAAAGAGTGGTCAGCACTTAAATTTTCTAATAATGGATATTCTATCTCCATAAAACATTCGTTATAATAAAAATGACATTATTTTGGTGCCTTGTTCGAATTAATCACCTCATACATAACCCACCACTTCTAACCTACCACTCCAAACACATGAACAACATTCTCAAAACCAAAATCCTCTATGAACACTGCTATATAGATCAAGATATAGCTAACTGGACACTCAGGAACAACATGACCACTAAAGAAATATCCCATAGGCTCAGGTGACCCCTTATAAATCCATGCATGCATAGAGGGTGTTTTTAAATCAATATAGAGAGTCCTAAAAGGGGACTATGTGATTTAATGTCATGTATTCAACTATTTACAACCTGCATAATTTGAAGGAAGTTTTCATACATGTGATGGTGATGATGAAGTGAACATATTTGCGAGTAGAGAAGTAGAATATTTAATTATGTCTATTTATGAAATGAATTATTGGGTTCTTTCTATAAAAAAAGAAACTAGAAAAACTATAATGTTGTACAATCCATTCACACACAAAAAATATTCGTTATGGTTTGAGGAAAAAGATACAAAATTTTTAAAGATATACATGAATCATTTAGGTCATGAACTAAGGATATCACATCATGAATATGCAAGGACATTTAGACCAATACAGTCGAGAGGTTTTTTTCATGACATAAGACATGTTCTTTTTGTGAATATCACAGTCGACAAAGAGATAATGTAATGATTTTTTAATATTTCATGAGGATTTTGAGGGGGTTTAACAGGAGTCTTTAGACAAAATATGATGTAGTATTTTGATAATGGAAGGAAAACCCTGAGGTTTATATATGAATATATATATAAAGGGTTTGACCAATGACTGGGGGATCAAATAGGGATCATGGACCGATACTAGAGGAGGAAGTATACTACAATCATAACATTCTTCAACTATAATTATTTTAGGTTTAATTTTATTTTATACTCTATTATGTATAACCCAAGGGGTTAATTATCTTATCTCAAGTGATGTAATGAAATTTGGGGGGGGGGTGTTAGTTTAATTTATTCTTTCTCCAGTCCATTATTAGGTTGGTGATTTTATTATTCACTTTTATTATCTTTAACTAACTTGTTAAATAACCATTTCATTCATTAATTATAAAGTATAATCAACGTACTAACCAATTATAATGAATTTTACATCACAATTACATCATTTTGGATTTTTGTGTTTAAATAAATAATTGATACACCTAACCCACAAATTAATTAAATTACATGACCATAATAAATAGATAATTGTGAATTTTGGAAGGAAATATTAAGAATAATGGACACTTTATTCTCAAATCAGAAAATAATCATGGCTAAAAAATTCAAATCATCTCTTCACTTTTACACAAACCTGAAAATTGTAGATATTGTCACATCTTATCAACTATTATTTCTTAAAATAAATTATCTCATTATCATTTTAATTCACAATAAATTCATAAATTTTTCTAAATCATCTCATGGGTTAAATCTAGAACATTCCGTAAAATATATCCATTTTGTTATTAGTTATTATTTTGAGTTTCCTTTGTAAATTTATAATTTTTTTTCATATTGGTAGTAACAACATTGTTTGGGCTATTTATAAATTTTTTCATTATTCCTAGGGATTTTTTTGGAATAAATTCTATAATAATTTATGTGTTTTTATTTTTTTATTTTTTTTATGTTACATTAGGTGTATTATTTTAGAAAATTTATATCTAACCTTTAGTGCATGACCATTCTACTCTCGTTAAAGTTAAATAGATACTCTACTATGACCTTGAGTTATATAGAAGACTAAAAAAGATGAAATAATAAGTATCCATTATTGGATAAAACTAATAAGAATAAGAAAAAATAAGTGATATACAGTAAAGTGATATGGGGCCATTGACTCTCATGGAATATGAAAGACCATAAAACATAGAGATTCAAATATAAACATTTATAAAAATAGTGGTATCCAATCATTTTTAGATCAATCTATTGATTATATAAATGTTTTCCAACTCGATTCAATTTTCTGGGATTCCTCATGAGGACCCGAGCACCTTTCTAGGGAGTTTTCTGGAATTATGTGATAATTTACAGTTTCAATGTGTTTCATGTTATGTGGTGATGATGCAATTATTGTGATTTTATTTTTAAGAAATGTTTAGATAATTGATAAATATATTACCTCCCCATTCCATTACCACATGGGATGAGATGGCTAGGAATTTATTAACATATTTCTTACCTCCCTCAAAATCAATGAAATTGGGTGAACAAACTAATCTTTAACAAATTTTAAAATGAATCAATCTATAATTAATGGGAGTGTTTTAAATATTTAGTTTAAAAGTTTCACATTATATAATTGAGATGTGGCTGTTAATTCATAAAATTTATAGGGGATTATCATAGGTAAATTAATTTATTAATTATGCTAAATCTAGTGTATCTCACATGAATTAATCCCTAGAAGAGAGTAATAAGTTGTTGAATAAAATAGAGAGTAACACATTCCATTAGAAATTTGAAGAGTGAAAAAGGAGGGGAGTTCACATGGTTGATAACAAATGATGTATACTAGCTAAAATAGAATCCTTGATAAAAAATAAAGATACCATAATTTTCCAACATCAAAAATATAGTACATACATTGAAGAAATAAATTATTCTAATTAATTTCATCAAAATCATGTTTGGAGTTTGTGACCACCATAAAAAAAGTTTTAGGATATCCACAGTTGGACTTTCCTCCAGTGGTGGATCACTTCAGGGATGTCTTTCCAGAGGACTTTTCGGGTTTTCCTCTAGAGCGTGAGGTAGACTTTTCTATTCAGCTCGTGCCAAGAGCAGCACTGGTGTCCATTCCTCCCTATAGGATGGCCACACCTGAGTTGCAGGAGCTCAAGAAGCAGTTGGAGGAGCTACAGTCTAAGGGTTTCATTTGACCCAGTACTTCTCCTTGGGGTTCGCCTGTTCTTTTCGCGAAGAAGGAAAACGGTACCCTTCGGCTTTGTGTGGATTATCAGAAGCAGAACCAGTAGATGGTCAAGAACCGATATCCCTTGCCGTGGATTGATGACCTTTTCGATCATCTTCGAGGATCCCGGGTGTTCTCAAAGATCGAATTGAGGTCCTGTTATCATCAGTTGCACGTTAGACCATCAGATATACCTCTGACTGCCTTCAAGAGCAGGTGTGGTCTATACGAATAAACAGTCATGCCGTTCGGTCTCACGAATGCACCTGCAATTTTCATAGCACTGATGAACTGAGTGTTCCATCCTTACTTGGACTCTTTCGTCATGGTCTTCGTGGACGATATCTTGGTGTACTCTCACACTCTACATGACCATTCCACACATCTTGAGATCGTTCTCAGTACATTGAGAGAGAATCAGCTTTATGCTAAACTATTGAAGTGCCACTTCTAGATAGATCAGATAGACTTCTTGGGTCACATCATCTTAGAGGCAAGAGTATCAGTGGACCCAGAGAAAGTGAGAGATGTAGTTTCCTAGGAGCAGCCGAAGAACGTCTTTGATGTACGGAGTTTCCTGGGGCTGGCTGGAGACTACAGACGTTTTATTTAGGACTTTTCTCGTTTAGAACCACCTTTGACAGGTCTGACCAAGAAGGGGGCGATGTTCTTGTGGTCGGATTCTTATGAGTCATCCTTTTAGGAGCTGAAAGGGAGGTTGACGTCAGCACCGATACTAGTCTTGCCATATCCAGGAAAGCGATACACCATTTACTATGATGCTTCAAGTATCGGGCTAGGATCTGTGCTTATGCAGGTATATGGAGTCGTTGTGTATGTGTCTCGACAGTTGAGACCACATGAGAAGAACTACCCTACGCATGACCTAGAGTTGGTAGGTGTTGTTCATGCCTTGCGCTATTGGAGATACTATCTTTTGGGATAGCACTTTGTGGTCTTCACTGACCATAAGAGTATCAAGTACATCTTCACTCAGTGTGATTTGAATCTGAGGCAGCGCAGGTGGGTTGAGTATCTACAGTCTTTCGACTTCGAGCTCACCTATACACCGGGAAAGGGAAACGCCGTGACAGATGCGTTTAGCAGGAGAACTCAGATTAAGGCAGTTAAGGAGGCCAGTAGTGAGTGGAAACTGATGGCTCTGTTCTCTGAGATGCATCTGGAGGTGCACGACAGAAGGGGACAGACTTTTCTATCTCCTGTAGCTATTACCTCCACACTACTTGATCGGGTACGGATGAGGCAACTGTCAAACACAAAAGGCTTAGTCCTTAAAAAGAGTGTGTCAAGGGAGGACCCTCTTCCTGGATGGACAGTGGTAAAGGATGAGATCTTGCGTTTCCTAGGACGCGTATGGGTGCCAGAAGACATACATGAAGAGCTGATGCAGGATTTTCATTCCTCAGTTTGGGCAGTTCATCCTGGTGTCACCAAGATGTATCAGGACCTTCATCACCAATATTGATGGCTAGGTATGAAGAAGGATGTTGCTGGTTTTGTCTTGAGATGTTCCACTTGTTAGTAGGTGAAAGTAGAGCATCAGCGACCATCAGGCCTTTTACAGCAGTTACCCATTCCAGAGTGGAAGTGGAACGATGTTGCGATGGACTTCATGACCGGGTTGCCGATATCACCTCGGGGAAACGATGCTGTATGGGTTGTCGTCGATAGACTTACGAAGGTTTCTTACTTCTTTCCGATCAAGGAGACCTTAAGTGTCGATGATCTGGGATGAATTTACATCAGAGAGATCATTAGTCTGCATGGAGTTCCACGCTATATTGTTTCAGAAAAAGATGCGTGCTTTACCTCTCGGTTCTGGGAGGGACTTCAGAAGGCCGTGTGTATGTGAGGACTCTTGAGTACAACATACCATCCCCAGACTGATGGCCAGTCCGAGTGCACGATCCAGGTGCTTGAGGATATGCTCCGAGCATGCATCCTTGACTTTGGAGGTTCTTGGGAGAAGCATATTACTCTAGTGGAGTTCGCCTACAACAACAGATTTTAGGCGACCAATCAGATGTTTCCATACGAGGCTTTGTACGGTAGGACATGCCGATCAACATTATGCTGGCTAGAGGTAGGAGGGGAAGGATTGCTGGGACCTCGTCTTGTTCAGGAGACTTCAGAGTAGATAGAGCTGATTCAGAAGAGGATGGCTACATCGCAATCTTGACATAAGTCTTATGATGATCAGCGGAGATGACCTCTAGAGTTCGAGGTCGGTGATCAGGTTTTCCTACGTGTTGCACCGAGGTTGGGACACAAGAGGATTCAGAGGCAGGGTAAGCTTTCACCACGGTACATCGGGCCGATTGAGGTCTTAGAGAGAGTGGAGCCAGTCGCCTATCGGTTGCAACTACCTAAGAGGTATCAGACCATGCACGACGTCTTCCACGTCTCTCAGCTCCGACGTTACTTCTCAGACCCATCTCACATCTTTCAGCCCGAGGAAGTCGATCTTTAAGTGGATGCGTCGTTCGAAGAGCATCCTATCCAGATTGTTGATCATAGTATGAAGTTTCTCCATGGGCGGTCATTTCCTCTGGTACGGGTGCTATGGAAGCATGGGCGAGTACAGGACAAGACCTGGGAGAGGAAGGCCGATGTACGATCACAGTGGCCTGATCTGTTTGGGGATTCTTCTTCTCCACCTCATTAGGGAAATTCGGGGATGAATTTATTTAAGGGGGGAAGTTTTTAAGAACCTGAATCTCCTTTCAGGTATGTTTTTCCTTTTCCTAAAGTTTTTGAGAAAAATGAATTTTCTAGAAATTTCAGAAGTACACGCCGTGTACTTTCTGAGTACACACGGTGTACTCTTTCCCGGCTCGAAGCCGTGTGCTGGCCGTGTCCGGGCCACACACATGGTGTGTAAGGCTGAGGTGGAGGCCGATTATTTTGGAGTATGGAAAAATTGAAGTACACACCGTGTACTCAAGAAGTACACGCCGTGTACTTTTTTTTTCCTGAAACGGACCGGGGTCACGTCTAACCCCAAAAATAGTCTTCTTCTTCAGTTTTCGTCCGTAACAAGCGACCCATACGACAGGATCTTCGATGTACTCCTGCCTCACCGTCAGTTCTCCAATTCGAGCATGGTCAGTTGCTTTGGAATCGCAGCAGTGAGTGCTTCCTTCTGCTTTAGCCTTGTTTCTTGATTCCTCCTCGTTTCCATGTTATCATGGGATGAAAGTTTTGTGCGTTTTCTCAGATCTACATCGTTCTAAGGAGAATCTGGCATCGAGGTTCACGTATATAGATCTCCTAGGATCGAGGTAGGTGGTTTGTGCCTTTCCGTAGAAAGTTTATGAATATTTTTTGCAATTTCCACTAATACCCTTGAACGGGGTATTGCGTGTTTCGTATTTTGTCCTTGTTACTTTATTTATTTGATTGATTGCTTTAGTAGAGGTTATTTCTTATGATGAGAGTATTTTGTTTGTGCTCAGTTTTCTTTTCCATGCCTAGTTGTAGGATTGTGGATGGTTGTTTTTTTATTGTTGTTGAGCCTTAGTTGATAGCCAAGTAGTTCTTGAGGTTTACTTGGACGATATACACACGCTGAGCATGTTTAGTTATACTCAGGACAATGAGAACCTAGAGTAGTATACTAGAGGGAGAATTGATGGAAGGGCTTCTCCAGAGTGACTTTTTAATCACGATGTAGGACCAAGGGGAGAATTGACGGAAGGGTTTCTCCAGAGTGTCTTTAACTATGAAGCGGGCCATATGGGGAATTGACGTTGAGTGCTTTCCCAGAGAGCCTTTAATATAATACGAGGCTATTGGTGGAATTGACAGTGAGTGCTTCCCCAGAGAGTCTGCTTAATTTACGTAGCTAAACCAGAGGGGTGAGACTCTGTGTGCCTCCCAGAGGTTGCTAGTACTTAGAGGTTGAACCATAGGGGTTAGAATGAGAGGCCTACCCAGAGGGTTACCTGTTTTCTTCTTCTTGTTGACTGCTTACTTGTGGGATTTACTTGTTAGAACTGTGGATTGTAGCTGCTTGTGTTTTCCTGTTTACTGCTTCTTGTTTATTTACTTCCATGTATTCATTGACTGTAAGACACAAATATTTGGGTGATTGCCTACTGGGATTGTATCTCACAACCTGTTTGGGCCATGCTTTTGGGCCCAAGCATACTATGTTGCTGCAGGTACAGATAAGGGAAAACACCCTTCTACTTCGGGATCTTGACTGCATCAGGAGCTGGGGAGCATGGGACCAAGCCGTGGCTCACGATGCTGAGGAGCTTACTTTGTCTTTCATCTGCACTTGGGTTCAGTTGTATTTCAGCAAGTTGTTGTGTTTTCTTTTTTCCTTAGATACATGCACCTGCTCCATCATTGTCATAAAGGTTATATATATACATTGCTTCCGCAGTTTGGTTTCTTTTATTATGTATGTTGTTTTCTACTTCCGCTATTTATTGTTGTTTTCTTACCTTTTATACCTTACCAAATGAGGGCATAGATTCCCCACCAACTCACCAAGGCCCTTCCTGCTAGTCAGTAGCCTCTGGCATTCGGGGAAACGCACTTGAGGTCATGTGGCGAACTGGGTACGGGGCACCAGTGGAGGGGCTCCGAACATGGGTGATTACAAATAAATCAACTAATTATCTTGAATTGTGCATGAACATTACATAATTTTTGATAGTTGTGTTAAATAAGATATTATAGAACCCAAACCACTAATGAATTAGAGTATTTGAACATAAGAAATTACTAATTATAGACTTTGGAAGGATGTACCAATACCGAGGGCCTCTTTTGTCTCGAATATAAAAACAAGGATAACTAATCAATTCAAGTCATCACCTCACTAGTGCACAAACACTGAAATTGAAGAACTTGGGACACATTCCCAATTGGTGTTTCCTCAAATATTTTCTCTCATTATCATTTTTTTACATAATATTCTTAATGTTTTCTAAATTTTCTCATGGTTTTGACCTACAAAATATGTATTCTAAATCCATTTAATTAATAGTAGTTAGTTTTAGTTTACTTTATAAATGTATAAATTTAGTCCCCTATAAGAAAAAATGAAAACCTTCAGGCTATGTCACATGTCATGTTTTCTATTTTATAATTATAAATCATGTTCTATTATTACATATATATTAAAAAAGTTTACAGTTAAATAATCTTGATCATAATTCATGATAAAAAAACATTATTATTTTCTTTTTTGATTTGAATGCTGGTTGAAATGAAATTATTAAAGTTCTATTTGGAGATTTTTTCCATAATTAATGCCTTATTCCTTGATATGAATTATTTGTTAAAATAATAATTTGTTCAATGTGAAATTTTCTGAATAATGAATTCATGTGGGAGTTTTATGTGAAGTGTATTATTGTTTTTTTGAGAAGTATTTCTATTGAAACTCTCATTGATGTTTAATGTAGTTTGTGTGTGGAGGATTCAGTTAATGAGGAAGAGTGGATAATATGTTATTATTTTTCATGTGTTTCATGGTTTGTATAATTGTGATGTTGGAGGTGATGATGATGTGGCTACATGGTGGAAGGTAATGTGGAGAAGATGGGTTGTCTGATAAGGGTAGTAGTGTGTTTTATGGGTGGATGTTTTATTATATGGGATTTTGATTTTCTATGTGATATTGATGTTTTTTTTGTTATTTTTCATAACCCTTAATAGTTTTATATTGATCTAAATACATGTAACTAAAATGATATCATGACAATAGGATTGAGAATGGGAAATATGAATCTTGGGTTGTTCTTTTATAGAAGTTTCAATGGTAGGAATTTCATGTGAAGGGAATATGTCGGTGATCTTTGGGTGCAAATTAATATGATATGTGTTCCTGAAATAGAATGAATGAAAATATTTACATGTGAAGCTTCCCCAGTTCTATTCACCTATATTGTGACTAAACACAGTCCCACACACTATTTAAACACCTCCCCATATTCCAGAGACTTAGGAATAGTAGTGAGGATCAATGTATAAAGTGGATAGATTATACCCATAATGTTAAAAATAGAAATAAAACAAAATAGAATATGTATAAATAACCAATAAAAAAATATAATACCAGTATAATGATAATTATCATAACTATATACCAATGAAAATTGAATATCAAAAACCACACTATAATAGAATAAGCTACAATATATGTCAATCAAGGCATACAACTGTAAAAAATATATACAATGGGTAGATCATATATAATATGGTCTAAAAGAACTGTATATATCCACACAAATGGTCTTGGGTCCTCGCTTGATCCCATTTCATAATGCCAACCTAGCTTCACCAGATCAACCTTTGATAGTTGTAGTTCCCTTTACCTTACCTGGGTTACGAAGAAAGAATTGTTAATAGATACATGGGGTACATTTGTTGGGTGTTTGTATAAATCAGTATCCCCCACCAACATTATATCAAATAGGTCTATTAAATACATGGTCATTATTGATATGTAATTATAACAATATGGGAATATAAATATAATTAAATGAAATTTCATGTTCTAAAACACTCTATTTCTTGACCATGTGTGGCCTTACCAATTTTCTCCCTTGTGCGAGTGGGATGATACACCCATGGTATATGAACACCTCAAATTAGAATTAAATCTCCCTCCTCATCCCAGGAAATAGGTGAATGATCTTTCACTATCAGGTACCAAATATTTAAAAAATTATCATCGATACAATCATTAATAATGAATGGGTCATCACCTCCTGAGTGAGGTATCACTAAATCTAGGTGGATAATTTACAACCAAATCTAGTCTCTATGTAGATGATGAAAAAAATGAGAAAAACCTTCTATTTGGAGGATTCAAAACTAATATTCCTTCTATGTTGGAATAAATATAACTATAAATGAGTTCTGGGTGGATGGTATAACACCAAAACAAGTTTATTGGTATAAAAGTAACCACAAATATCAATAATTAGGTAAGTGATATAATATTGATACCATCTTCTAGTAGATGATGCACCAATGAGACATTGACCATAAATGGACGAGGAACCACTAGAATCCACATTTGGTTGTATTATATACCAATGTTACTACTGTCCAAGTGGATGATGCACCACTGAGATGCTCACCATAGGCGAACAAGGAATCTTAGATGTTAATCATTGTGTAAACGATATACCCCTGATAATAGTCTTCAAGTGGAAAATGAATCATAATAATGAAAACCATATCTATAAGAGGACAAATTGGTATAATTATCTTGGTGATGATATACCACTAGTACTAGTCTCTAAGTGTATGTTGCACCATTGAGACCTTCTTCATATTTAGAAGAGTTACTATTGATATTAATCAATGGGAGGAAGATATACCATTGGTAGTAGTCTCCAAGTTGATGATTATTATGAAATACACTCACCATAAGGGTATGTGAAACCTCCAAACAATTTAAGGTGGATGATGTACCAATAAGTATTCATTAAAGTGAATGATTCATCATTTATAACCAACACATATAATTCCAAATGAATAAGGGTCAAGTTCTAAATCCACTACCCAACTCAATGTCTTATGATTATTCCAGTCCATCCCAATTATATGATGATACCATTACATTAATTATAAGGGAATGGTCTAATGAACCACATGAGACTCTTAAAGATGTGTCTTAGGAACAAGTCACCCATTCTATTTCAAAATTCAAGATTCTATAACACGACCACAATCCAAATGGTTATTAGTGACCATGACATCAATGCACACCTCCCCTAGAGTCATTCATGATACAAATATGTCTCATTCAATAAAAAACAAATAAAACGATTTTATAATTTAAATGATTGATGTTCATATAGTGGGGGAATCCCAAATTTTATAAATTGTATGCCAAACTTATAAAAACAAAAGGAAACAAAAGGACCTCCAACCTTGGACTAGAGAATTCATTCTCATCAAATATCACTAATTTATTTTGTATGAATTGGTAAAAATAATTAAACCTAAAAATGTATCCAAATTATAGAATAACTAATGATACATAAATAAATAGTGATATGAACAAAGAGTGAACCAAATAATAGGATATACCCTTCCTGTGGTGATCTCCTAACATAAATGTCCTAATATTTTGAGCCCTAATAATAAATATCTATCAATTGGGAAAGGAGAAACAAATTTGAAGATTTGAGGGTGACATGTGGTTAGAGTAATAGGAAATAGTGGAGTTGAGTGTTACATTTAATTAATTTAACAAATTTATTTATTAGTATTTTTTTTTAAAATAACAAGAAATCATCCTACCATGTATGCTATAGGTATACAACGACTACCCAGTTCCAATCAGATACCTACTCTAAGGTCATAGGCCACCCGATGGACCTCAACGAACATCCCACCTTATATGGGGATCATATAGTTACACAATATAGAAAAAAATTATACCTGATCGCTTCTAATTTCATAACAGAAGTCAGGGCACTAAATCCATATTCTAAATATGAACCCCCAAACTCCAATAAACACTCTAAAATAGATAAAAAACATGATATTTAATAAAAATTATATATAAATCATACTCAATATATATGGAGAGTGTTACAACCTCCCCAAAATTGAAAATGATCCTTGAGTTATAATAATAAACATAAAAAACCTCTTTTGTGAAAAGATATAGCCATTTATCCCACATATCAATATCATACTCCCACATATCCTTCTAGATATGCCAATGTGAAAACTACACATATACGTTATGGAATGTCTTCCCTTATTGGGTATGCTGACTCTGACCCACTATCTAAAATGTTCACTCTTTGATTGAAATATTAGGTTCCATCTCTACATAATCAAAGATGATTACATAATACATGGATGGATGATATCTCTAAAGTTGAGATATATGGAATAAATCTTGTATAACACTACATATTTGGATAAGTGTAATAAGGTATTCCACTAATCTGATTCTCTTAACAACCATGAATGGATCCATGGATATATGCTTTGACTTATTTTATCTATGAATACAATTGTCTGTCAATCGTGGTGATATATAAAAGAAAACCCCATCACTCATGTTAAACACCATAGTATTACTTCACTGGTTGGAATAATATCAATACAAACTCCAAGTGGTCTCTAACTACTTTATGATCATCTATATATGTTCTAAAATCTCATATAGATGACACAATCTAAAAATAGTTGACTCCCTTACCTCAATCAATGTTAGAGTTGATTGGTTCAACTACCAATACAATTCCTCAAATGATGCCATCTGAATGAACTCTTGATAAATATTTTTATAAATAAATTTCACTAGTGTAATATGGTTCTCCCAAGAACCTATATATCCAATGAATCTTTCCAACTACATGTCGTGTAACACTAACTTGGTAAGATCATACTACCTATCAATGTAATATAGACAGTGATGCTAAAATGCACTTTCACATCAAGTACCTTCTATAACTCTTTCCAAATTCAGGACATAAAACTTATATTTCAATATGAAGTAATATTTATAGGCATCCTATAAATATTCATTGTCATTTAGACATATATCCTTCAGATATCATTGATAGAATATGCCTCCACAACCAGTGATAATAACCAAAACATCATCAATCGGTCTGTAATAACCCATACAACACGATTTTCATGACTTACCATAGAAATACACTCATAAATTCAAAAAAAAAATTATCCCACATTCACTCAGGAGTGGGTAGTGGATGAATAATACCTATGAGTCATCGATTATTGTCCTTCACCTAGTAATAGGTAAAGAATCATAAAATTCACCCTATTATTTCCTTGTTTATTGGATGCCACTAATACTACCTATAAATTTTATGAAGCATCTTAGTAATCCCATGAAAAATAGCATATATCAAGGAATGAGAATCTCATAATAACTCCTCACACATGCTCATTGATACTACTACATGACCTTATATATAATGGATATAATCAAAATCTATAGAACAAACAAGTAAATACTTTCCACTATATATGTTGTGGCTCATAACCAAAAAATATATGTGATATATCAAACTCTCTTTCACCCTATGAGGGATAAAAGAGATAACTTCCAAGGAAATAAGGGTGACTCTACCATGATACTTATTAACATAATGGTGAATCTAATTGAATCGACTCATCAACTACCACTCTATAAGAGTCACTTTAACCAACTACAACTGTTTCTTCTTACCTAGTGTATAAATAAACACATTCCCTTATACATAAGTATAATCCATATCAAAATAAAAATATTTTAGCAACATAAACAATCACCTTTGTAAAATTTTAAAGTCATATTGATAGATGGAATCCACGATATTATAATCAGTATACCCCCAAAAAATATTGACCAATAGGAAGTAATAGAATCAAATTAGTGAGTGTATGATTGCTTCATGGTCGATATCAAATGTCAGTTATTTCTTCTCATCCAACCCTAGGGGACTAGACCCATAATTTTCCACTCACACATCCTATCTCAGAACTACCAAAAGCCTGAACCTAAAGTGTCATAGTGCAACATTGTAACTCTTATAAGTTTGTGTTGATGATTTTAGTTATCATTAACAAGAGAAATATTTCAATATGATTTGGATGATAATGATTGAAGAGGTCAAATAAGAGTAAGCTTAGTGGTAAGTGTTTTATAGAAGTTTAGAATATCCATGCTTGAGATTATAATGCTTGGAAGTTATTATAAAAAATATATATCTCTATTGGATGATGATGAGTTGAAGATACTGTATTAGAGATGTAAAATATGCTATATTTATATCATAATTATTCGTGTACTATTATTAAGGAAATTTTATTGAAGGTAAAAATAGTAGTTGAGGTTGGTATATTTTCTGAAATAATCATGTTAAATATTCATATACTATAAATATGTTGAAAACTATGTAAAATTTGTTTAAAGATGTTTTTTTATGAATTTCTTCAATATAAATTGGAGTTTTTGAGTAATTATTGAAGTGATTTGAGATTATTTAAGGGATATGAAGTTAGAAATGGAAATAGTTTATTTGAAAAAATTTAAAAATATTTAAAAATAAATAGATATTTATGATCAATATTGGTTTTATAAAGTCTAATTTAGATGAAAGATATTATATATAAGTAATAATGATATTATGACTCTAAATAAGATTAATTATATGGTTTATATTCTAAATAATAATAGAATCATGGTGAATGAGTTGAGTTATATTAAATCAAGTATTGGTTTGCTCACATAATGAGTACAATAGGGTTTGAAAGAACATATATGAATCAAAATCACTATCAAGAGATTAACCTTATAATTTCCACAACTATGGAAGATTTAATTTAAAGTCTCTAATTATAACCAACTATGTCAATTTAGATATCTATAATAATTATATTATTTCTAGGTATGATAAATTTTTATGATATAAAATTTGTGTTAGAGTAAACAGTTTCGATGAATGATTAAACATAAGTTACTATAGATCCATAAAAGATTAAATCAATGTTTCTAAGGGATACTTCTACTAAAATGAAAATATCCAAATCCATGAAAGATTAATTTTTTGGATGATAAATTATTTCTGACAACTAAAATTTTATATTTGAAGGTGATTAGATTAGGATGATTATTTTCATACCATAAAATTTATTTAACATCATTAATAGAGGTCATGATAGAAGGTAATGTTTGTGAATATGAATTTTCACTATTGAAAATATAACCAATCATGAAAAAATATAGATGGATAACAATTCATGAAATAGATGGTACACATTTAGTTAAAACTCAAGTAGTCAAACCATCGGGAGAGAATCATTCCATATAACATGATGAAGTGTGGTTTTTGGAATAATATTATTTTGAAATGGATGGTACTGAGTGAAAGGTGATGTATTTGAATAATATATGTTATTTAATTGTACCAAAATTATAAATTCCACACTATATTCATGTGACATCTAGATGAATGATAAGAATATCATGTCCTAATTTACAACATTACACTATAATGTATTTAATTTATAT
This sequence comes from Viscum album, assembly GCA_963277665.1. Taxonomy (NCBI): domain Eukaryota; kingdom Viridiplantae; phylum Streptophyta; class Magnoliopsida; order Santalales; family Viscaceae; genus Viscum; species Viscum album. The sequence goes on along the minus strand of OY728136.1, from coordinate 285,299,442 downwards.
ATTCACATTTTCAAGGTTTTAAAAAGAACCATATTTTGTGGAAAATATATATTAGTTTTTTAGTGTTTGAATGATAATTAAAAACCCATTCATACAAATAATAAATTGATGAAATTTTATAGGATATTAAATTGATTACTTTAATACATTAGAGAGAATATTTGAAACCATTTATAATGATAAAAAGTTAAATGTTTTTAAGGTTATTTTTTATAATCCTTAAATATGTGAATAAGGATTGGTTTGAATAAGAATAAATTATTTTAAAATAATATTATGAATAAATCATTGGGTGATAATTCTACTTTAAAATATGAATATTTTAAAAAATTTGATTATGATAACTTCTGGTATTCCATATTGAAAACATTTAACTAGTTTTAATTAAGTGATTATGTTGTAGATCCTTTCAATGAAGATTACCATATTTATAATTATTGGAATTAAATTAACATTTTGATTGTTGTTTTCATTTAAATAGAATAAGATAAGAAAATGTGTTTGAATTTTTTGACAATTTGGTGATATTATACCTAAATATCCAATTGTCATCAATAGATAAAAAAGTGATAAGTATTAGGTAGAGTTGGACTGGAATCTATTAAGGATAAATAGTGTTGAAAAAAATAAGATAAAAATAAGAAATAAGAATAGAAATAAGTAATAAGGAGTGAGACCAATAGAAAGCTCCTCCTATATATTTATTTCCACATCAATGAAAGATTATTTTAGTTTATTTCAATAGAATCCATGTTTTATATAATAAAGAATACAATATATTTTTTATTTTTCCTAAACATATGTCGGTCATTTATAATGTTAGAGAATGGAATTGAATTTCATGTTACCACTAGTGAACATGAATAGGATTTCAAAGCCCTCAATTGAAGTAAAGAAATTCATTCTATTGATAGTGTTTTATTTTGGTTTTAAAAAAAATATTTTTCATTAGAAGGTTATAAGCAGACCATTATACTCTTGGGGGAACAAGTTTAAGGATCCATTCATGATATTGTAAAACTATTATGATATAGTTGTATATACAATTTCATTTTTAGTGAAGCACCCATTTCAAAAACCCAACCTAAACATAACAAGGAGTAGATACTAATATTGGGATTTACCCTTGTAAAAATATTATATGTACTTCCCTTTACATTATATCTTACATGCTGTGTGAATTATTTTAATGAAACATACAAATTCCATTCACCCTAATGGGAGAATAGGCTTAAATATAGAGTGGTGTAATTAAAATAGAAAATAATTTTGTAAAATTGGTTCACATTGATTAAACCCCTCTTATTATGACTACTGGTCATTGGTACTACAATTGATATCAAAGAATAATGTTCAACCTTTTATTAGATCTATCTTTTCTTTGATATTTTTTATTGACCTTTATGTAGGGAATATTTTATGATATTTTTGAGTTACCCTAGAAGAAAAATATAGAGGCTATCTCAGTAAAAAATTGAAGACCATAAATAAAATATAAACTACGAAGATGAGAATATCGCATCATTATTAAAGGAGAATTAATATTCAAAACAAGTTGAAGATAATAAAATTGTTATTTTATTCATTCATATCTATTTATGATTATCCTCTTGAAATTTTTAGTTCATGTTTTGAAGAATATTTTCTTATTGTTTCATTTAGTTATTTTGTATTTAAAGAAAATATTATTTTAAAAATGTACCTATGAAAGGTTTAAATTTCATATTTATGTTTACTAAAGGTGTATAGAAGGAAAATTCACGACTAAAGTTATAATTATATACTATGTATAAATAATTGGATGAGAAGTTTCATAGGTGCAATACATTTATCATTGATGTGCAAGACAAGGAACAAATTGTATAATATAAAAAGAAAGAAACATCCTTAATGAATAATATCTTAAAAAATATAGTGATAAGGAATATAAGATGATAAAATAATATTAATATCGAATGCATTCACTTGAATAAATAAAAACAACCTCCATGGATGTTAGAAATTATTATGGTATATTATGGCTAAATGGATAATGGATCTTGAAAATTACTTATAAGAAAAGTGCAAGTTTCATAAAGATAAACATAAAATGATTAGAATTTTTTTTTAAGATAGTTTAAAATATCTTGAAGATAATAACTAAAGAAAATTCAAAATTATGTTGAGTTAGAAGTAAATTTTATAAATACATATGTAGAAGATGCAGAATCATTACATAAAATTGAAAAAGAACTATTTTCATGAATTCTTCTGATAATTTTCTGACTTAAAAAAATAATAATTCTACTTGAAACAATATCTTGAAATAATCTTATAATATGATCAATATAAGTTCAAAGAAAGTGGTAAACCTTGTTCTAGAAATCCTTTTAATCACTAATTCCATTTTCATGAATATTATACGTTGTAATAAAAAATATGGACATAAATGGGAAGGGGGAAATTATAAGTAACCCATAATTACATCAAGGGTGTATATGGTAACTAATATGATTCGTAGATTTGTAAAAGGTGTAGAAAATAAAGGATTTTTACTAAAAAATAGAAATGATCTCAAACCGGAAATATTGAAACACAAGGTAAGAAATAAAGGATTATTGTTCATTATTAGTGTAGTTGAAGGTTCAGGCAAAAAGGTTTCCTAGCCACTAGATCAATAGGTATGAATAATAAAACTAAATTATGAAAAATGTGTGGTTTTATCATTTATAAAATGAATTTGTTTGTTATCAATTGATCAAAAATGAAAATAAAAAAAATCATATGTAACTATAATAATTGTTTTTCATAAAAAATGTGTTTATCCGTGCCATGTTTTTTTACTCAATAAATTACATTAATCTCTATTAGTGAATTATTTTAATGAAATTTATATATTACATATTCATTCAATTTTATTAACATTAATTTATTATTTTTTCTTAGTATGAGATAGTAATTAATCCATTTTTATATCTAAAAATGTACTTTTCTAAAAACAGGGTAGGTCTTGTTTTATGTGTTTATTTTAAAATGGATTCCTGAAACATCAAGGAATTGAATATTGAAAAATTTATACCAAATTTGTAATTAGTATTTTTAATTTCTTTAAAATTGGTTAATTTTATTTTTGATTATTATCCATTGCATACTTGGTAAATATGTGTCTCCATTGTAAGGGTAAAATAGGTAAAACAATGATATAAATTTCAGATATGGATTTAAAATTTCTCTCATACATTAATTTATTCTCTTTGATGAGTGTATTTTATCCATTATCATCCAATTTTAAAAATATAACAACTTATTTCCATTATAATTTGATTAGGAACATTATTTTAATTTAAGAAAATAATAAATACAAAATGTCACTTTCCTGATATTAAAATCTCACAAGTTATCTATAGAAGGTTAAAAAGAATTAATTCTTAGTTGTAAATGTTTGTTTTAAATAAATATTAATTTTTTTATCAATGTAACTTATCTTTAACTTTTATTGGTTGAATAATTACCTTAAAATATTATATTGCTGGTTGAAAGTTAGTTTTTGGGGTTTTTACTTGAGTTAAATAAAATTGTGTAGAACAATTTTATTTCTAACTTGATAAAACCTATCAAAAGAGGTTGGAAGTGGGACCCACACCCACTTAACCTCCCTTGGGAGGATTAAGTGTGGTGGGGCCCACACAAACCCCTTTTCTTTTCAAAATTCTCTCAACGTACTTAACCCCTAATTAATTGGCTTAAGTTACTCTTAATTAATTGTGGGAGTTAAGTCTTTTTGAATTTCAAACTTTAAAATTCTTTTGTGTTGTGTTAATAAAATAAGAGGTAGTCTTATTTTATTTTGGAGTTCTTTGTTTGTCTTTTTGAGAGCTCCTCTTCATCTTCTCCGGCGAAGAACGTCTTCATCCTCAACGAAGAACGACAACACTTCGTCAAGGATCATCGACTCGGCGACCCGGTATCTTCGGACCTCTTCTTCCTCCTCGGACCTTCTTCGTCGGCAAACGAAGATCCGCCAACGTCGTGTCTCTTCGGGCATAACACTTCGTCAACGGATTTGACGAACGACGACCGCGACGCCCGACCTCCGTGACGCCGTCTTCCGCGGGACGTAGACGATTCTTCGAATCTTAAACCCGAGGTAGGGGTTTTCGTTTTCTTTTGGTTTCCTTATTTTATTCTTGATCGTGATTTTATCAAGACTAACGTGTGACTTGATTTATTTTAAGTTGCGTTATTATTTTTAACGTGAGGGGGGCCGGACCGCACGAACACGGCCGAATCCCCCCTCCAACGTTCATGTTTATTCATGCGGGTGGAAGCAAGTAGCGTGGTGCCGTCGCACCACGCGGATGATCGTTCAATTAATTTACGCGGCGCCGTCGCGCCACGCCGAGGAAAAATCTTCAAGAACGCGACGCCGTCGCGCCGCGTTGAAAAGAATCAAATCACGACAAAGGGGCGCGGTGCCGTCGCACCGTGCCGGATGACGAACGTCGCGGCCGGTTCCGGGCCGCGGCAGGACAAGGAGACCGCGGCCGGTTCCGGGCCGCGGCGGGACGAGAAGACCGCGGCCGGTTCCGGGCTGCGGCGGAAGGGGAGACCGGCGGCCGGGCCGCCGGCGTCGGAAGTCGAGGGCGGGACCGGAATTTCCGGTCCCGTTGGTAAAAACCGGCCGGCCAGCTGGCCGGCCGGATATCATAAAAACCGGGGGAATAAATCCCCCGGCCGGTTCAACAAACCCCCCTCTTAATGAGGGGGGCGGTTCATTAAAGGAGGGGGGGGGGGGCAACAGCCCCCCGGTTCGTCCAGCCGGCCCCCACTTGCGGGGGCCATTTTTTTGCAAAGGCACGGCACAAGGCCGTGCCGCCTTGACAAAAACAGCGGGGGCCTTGCCCCCCGCGTGCCACCCGCGTGCGCCGCTGCCCGCCGCCGCCCCCGCGGCCCGCCGCCGCCGCCGCTCCCGCGGCCCGCCGCCGCCGCGCCGCCGCCGCCGCGCCGCCGCGCCGCCTCCGGGGGGGGGGGGGGGGGGTCGGGCCGGGTCGCCCCGGACCCGGACCCCCCGTTTCGAACCAGATTCGGTTTTTCGCTCATAACTTGAGCCTCAGAGCTCCGAATGACGAACCGTCTGCGGCAACGCGATCCTTGGATCGAGACGGTCGTTTTGATATATCGCACTCAAGGTTTCGGTTAACTTTGAGTTCGGCCGGGTTGGTTCGTTCACGAAACCAACCGGGCCTTCGGAGCGGAAACGCTCATATCTTGAGCTACGGACGTCCGATTGACGTGCCGTCAGTCGCGTTGTGTTCCTCTTAGTGAGACGGATCTTTTGGCATACTCTCCCGAGGTTTGGACGCAGGTGGAGTATGGTCGGGTTGGTTTTGCCTTAAAAACCAACCGGGCCCCGGAGACGAAAATGCCAATAACTCTCAGACCGGGCGTCCGATCGACGCGCCGTCTGTTGCGTTGAGTTCCTGTTGTCGATACGGAACTTTTGGATACATCAACTCTGGTCTTCGTGACAGTTGATGTATCAGCCTCTCGGCTCGTGGAGCGGACCCTCCGTACGAGCTTGCTGTGTGCGGGAACCCTAGTGCTGGCTGCGACTGTTCTACTGCTACGACTGCTACTGTGACTGCGACGACGACAGTACAGAGATCCTGTGTGGATTCGACGACGACAGTACAAAGATCCTGTGTGGATTCGACGACGACAGTACAGAGATCCTGTGTGGATTCGACGACGACGACTACAGCACTCATCGATCTTACGTGGATCAGTGCTACAGGTCCTGTGTGGGCCCGATCCTGTGTGGGTCCTTGCGCTCAGCGGTTCTGTGTGAGCCAGCGCCTACAGGTTCTGTGTGAGCCCGATCCTGTGTGGGTCTTTGCGGGGGTTAGTTACCTATCGATCCTTCGTGGGTCCGACGACTTAGATGGATCAGTGATCATCTTTTTCGTCCTTGAAGAAGTATACCTGTGTGAACTGAATCCTGTTGTTTTCCTGTGTGGATTGTGTTGTGCAATCCTGTGTGGATTATGTTTTGCTTTCCTATGTGGAATACGTATACTTTCCTGCGTGGACTGAGTTGTACTTGGGCTCGGAGGTTGGAGCGTATCTGAATTGATGACTTAGGTATATGTATGGGCATATACCTAAGCAGTGTCGGTTGTTACTTCGTGATTGTACTTTTCTTCGTGGTTTATCCTTTGTGGATTTGAGAGACCTTCAGGGGTCTCGGGGTCCCTACTGAGTAGCTTATACTCACCCCTGCACGGGCTTTGCCCGCACTACGTTGTGTTGGTTGCAGACGACGGACAGCGTTGACCTTAGCTGAGGCTTGCACAGCGGGACGGTACCCGGAGGTGGACCACTGGGCGGGACGTGCTCGGAGCGGACGGCGGGACCCGTGGAGCAGAGGAGCTATCTGTACCCACCCTTCAGGTGGGATTTCCAGTGGACAGCTCGGAGTAGCCGCTTTTACTTTACAGTTGCTGTTTTTCCCTTTTCGAGTTGTACTTTACTTTAAGTTTGGGTTTGTATACTGGCCCATTTACTTTTCCGCACTTTCAGTTGTACTCTGCTTTGTTTAGTGTTTACTTTCCGCTTGCTTACTCTGTGGTGTGTGTTTACTTATCAAAGGCAATGCCTTCCCTTTTTACCGGGATTTACGCCTTGGTGCTAGTCGCCAGCCCCTTGCCTATGGAAGGCGGGCTTGGGGTAGTCACGGCACGGACCCCGAGGGCGGGTCGTGACAAAAAACATAAAACAAATCTGTAAAAATATTATTTTATGATATTATTTAGACTCATAATAATTTTATATTCGAATAATATCAATTTTAATCTATTTTTTAATGAAAAATAATTTATATTAATTTAACACTTTATGTAATTCCAAGAGTTCCTCTCCCCTATCTTTAAAAAGGGAACATACATTTCCACATTATTCAAAATGTTTGAACCTCATATATATTAAAATAAATATTATAATACCTTAAAAAATTAATTACACACATCATATTATGTCATTGCTTTCAAAATACAATTCTATTTAGGCTTAAGGTGTATGGAAAATGAGGTTTCTCAATAAAGGGGTTTAAGTATTAACTAACCATCATGAATTTTATTTCATCTTATAAATCCTAAAAATAAATGGTATAATGTTTCTTATAATTAATTTAGTATCCTTAACATAGTTAATTTTATGATGATGATGTAACAACTATTATCCACCTCCTTCAAATCTGTTGAAAAATGATATTGTCATTTGTGTGTATATGCAAGCAACTATCTCCATGAAGCGATGTAATTTTTTTTCATTTAAGATTTAATTGAATGGTAATAAGGATGTACTAAACTAAAATAATATATATATATATACTTTATACATTAATTATCATTTTTCATTCTTTTGTTCCATCTATTGAAAATCTAAAACAATGTTGATGCATATGTATAATCTACTATCTCCAGGAACAATTTAAATCATTCTCCAATATATATACTCTATGAAATACTCTAAATATAATTTTAATGAATATATATGATATTTATATCATGGTTAAAGGTTTTTATATGATGGAACCATGATCAATGTACTAGAACCACTAAGCCAAATTCTATTACAAGAAGAAATAGTTAGCACCTAGAATAGATGATTTTAATAAAACATTATTAATAAATGGGTGTTGTTATTTTATTATTGGAAAATATATGATAATATAATCATGTTAATAACTATATTACCGAATTATAATAAATAGAAATTCATTATGGATGAGGTTAAAGGAATTTTAAGGCAAGAAGAATGTGGGGTAAGTTTTTTATGTTATAATATCATTATTTATTAAGATTGTTTGTGATTAATATTTTGATAATAAAATTTCAGGATATAACTCTCAAAAATATAAAAAATCTTCTTTAATATATTTATTTCTTGATATTACATTTCATCCTTTCATTTTCCTCTCCTTACATGCTCAAGATACAAACTTTTTTTAAAAAAAATCTTACATTATTTCTCTCCACAGCCAAAGATCCTTTTTATTTCATGTTGATGTTTGCAAAAAAAAATCAGGAATCTTTTATATTTGAATTTTTCTAATGTAATTTTTTCAAATTTTCAAATTTTTTATAAAAGGTTTAAAAGTAAACTTCTTCACATTTTCTGAATAAGGTACTTTTTTTATTTTTTTATAGAAAATGGGAATAAAATCATTTTTTTTAACATTCATGGACTAAATGGAATTTTGTACCATCATGAAAACTTGATGCTTTAAAATTATTGTAAAATTTTATACAGTTATTTTTAAATAAAATATTTTCCATAATATTTGTGGGATTTTTTGATTTTAAATAATTGATTTTAAATGAAAAATGTTATTTTACTCAATAAATGTTATGGTAAAATTTCAATGTATGTTTTCATCTACAATAACCGATTTTTATGTTATATATGATTTCATGGGGATTTAATCCATTGAAATCAACAAATTTTATTATTTGGATGGCATATGAAGATGATATAAAGATGATTCTACAAAACCTGTTTATTTTCCAGGGGTTAATCATGTTATGATGAAATTTATATTAACCCCATTTCATTTATATGGGTTATTCTTTGATAATGTGATGAAATATTTTTTAAACCTATATCATTTCTATTGGTTATAACATGATGAATGTTTTATCATATTGTGTCACGCATATATATTATTTTCATTATTTTATGGGTGAAACAAGAATTATATATCCCTCAAATAAATTGGGAAATTATTGATATCTCATAAGATTATAAGGACTAGAATTTGGATTAAACCATGTTTAATAATTGACTTTGTATACTTGATAGTCTTGGGAGTGAACCTTGACTAAGGATATGATGGAATAAGAAGTGAACCCAATCCACTATGATGGTTTTGGAAGTGATCCATGACTAAGGAAATTATTTTCTATTCTTATGTGTAGGCCAAAATTTTATGTATTATTCCAATAATGTGATCTCACATATTATTTTATTTAATTCATTTATGATTCATATCTTAAAAACATCCAATGTTTATTCCATGAAAAAAGTATACTTCCTTTGATATGCAGGGTGTGGTTCTCAAATGTTATTCTCACCTTATCATAACCTTATAATCATGTAATATTTATGTGAAAAATGAAATCTACCAGGTTAAACATTAATAAGAATTTTTGCTCACCCCATCTAATGTTTACATTTTCTAGGATATGAATAAATATTTGAAGTGTGATATGTCTTATAAGGTTGAAAGGTGTGATAAACTAAGTGGGATATGATATAGTTCTTTTATGAAAATGTTTTTTATATATCTATGTTTCCAAAGGCACTAAAACTATAAATATTTTTCGTCAATAATTATGTTAAGTATTAAATAGTCATTTGATAACATGTAATAATTATTTAAGAAAAGTACGAATTGCTATAGTTGGAATCAGAGTAAGGTTTAGTTACATTTTGAAACTATGATGAGGAAAACTTTAATGAGAACCCTGGAGATAAATCTAAATATATTATAGTATCCTAATGTTTAGTTATGATCATGGATGAACTAGGTTAAGCTTAATGTGTCATAAATTAAAAATAATGTGTATTTATTTATACATGCGATAAATTATTTTTCCAGAATATGTGGTTTCTCACAATGATTATTGTTTCTCACGTGATGTGTTTTGGTTTTAGTTAGTGGATTAAATCCTAATGAACTATGCTAATGTTTAATATGATGGGAAATAAAATTATTTTCCTCTCAAGGAACCAAATTTTACTGAAGTTGGAATGTGAAATATTTTGGCTATGCTTATAAAACATTATCAATCCATGAATCATATTGAGTGTCAAAAGAGTAAAAAGGAAAACACCGTTCAATTGATTCCTTTGTGAGAAAATATCCACATTCTTTTTTTGGGTATTAAAATTCACCAATTTATAAGAAATAGATATGTGCCAATAAGAATATATTTTTCATTCTCTTGTGTTTGAATGCTGAAAAAATTATTTTGGCTGTTTATAATTTGGAAGAAAAATAATATCAATAGTGGAATCTTATTAAAAACCAGATTTAATAAGAAGAAATTGAATCTATGGAGTGTAATGAGTATGAGATGTTATTTTTCAATAAGAAAGTCCCACCTTATATTTATACTTAAATGGAGAAGGAATTATTTGAGATAAAGTAGAAGGATGATGAATCTATATGTACTTATAATTTTTTTGACAAAACTTTCATGGAAAACTTTCAGTATTATCACTGAACCCTTTAATATGGTGGAATGATTCTTCGATGGCTTAAAACCATGTCTCTATAGGGAATTATCAATTATAGATGTCAGAAGATAGAAAGAAATAGTTTTATTTAATATCAAGGTGGATATGGATATTGGAGCTACCCACCAATCTTGTGTAATTTATAAGAATGTAAATATGAGATTAAATGTAAATTATAAAAACCTATAGAGAAGAAGTTGAGATTTTAGTTATTCTCTACATGTGGATGGAAACATTTAAGAATTTTTATTAAGGGGAGTGGTACATGTTTTATGTGTGGAAAGAGAGGTCATCAATAAATCAAATGCAAAGGTGATGGGTTGAGGAAGTAATCTAATGATATAGAGAAAGAAGCAAGTAATTCAACTCCCATACTCTAGTGTTTGAAATGCAAGGAGTATGGGCATTATACTGGTGGGTGATTAAATATGAAGGGTGATGACAATTATATATCTCAAAATCATCTTAATACCATAGATAAATGGAAATACTATGTGATCATTGATTCCAATGTTGTGTATGATATCAAAGTGGTAAAATTTACACTTACCATCCACTCTAAATTGGAGAATGTTTTATTTAATTCTAGATTTTCACCTCTTTCATATAAGAATAATTTTATAAGGATATCATTGTAACTATATTCACTAGATGTTGAATTATTTCTGAAAACACTGAATGCTATGATTATCTCATCTCAAGTATATGATTCTACTAGGATTTATGTTTGTGGGAATTTTCTTCCTATAAATATTGTTATTTTCCCTCTAGTTGAATTCAAGGTTATTTTGGGAATTTATTAGCTTTCCATACATATATCCACAATCAATAATTAAATACATGTATTGTATTATGATCCAAACTATTATCGTATATCCATGAAATGATAAATATGATTTTTTGATGAAAATTATGTCTATTTTATGAGTCTTGATTCCAATTCAAAAAGGGTGTTGTTTATAGATGGTTGAGGAGATGCTTCGAAGATGTGCCTATTATATGGGTGTTTTTTGTATTTCTAGAAGAGTTTCTTAGTATTTACCTAATTCATGATGTTGTATAGTCAATAAAACTCAAACCTAGGGATACACGTATTTTTATGAATTAATATAAAATGGTCCCAATTGAGTTTAAATAATTAAAGAAGAAACTCTAGGATAATCTAAATACGGAATTCAATTATCCAATTACATCACCATGGGCTACACCTATTAATTTTAATAAGAATAAAGAAGGATTTATGTGGCTCTATATTGGTTACTTAAAAGTAAACCAGATCATAATTAAGAACAAGTATCATATTTCCTATATTGATTCCTTGTTTGATAAAAACACGAACCTCAAAAATTTTACAAGATTGAAATTCATTCTGAATATCATCAATTAATGTAAAGTTGTATTTACTGGAGACTAAATTTGATTACATGTATCTAAAATATGAATTTATACTAATTCTATTTAGTCTTAATAATCCCCCATTACCATTATAGATTTTATTAATTGATTATTTTGAGATTAAATTGATATGTTTGTGGTAGTCTTTATAGAAGACATTATTCTATATTCTAACTTGTATGAAGGGCATGATGATCACATTATAACAACACTAAAGTACCTAATAATGAATAATTATTTACAATAATGTACCATGTATGAATTTTAGATTCATACATTTTTATTTTCCAATAATATGACCTTAAACAAGGGTATATCGATGGATTTATAAAAAATTAAAGTTATTGAAGATTATCCAAGAAAAATAACATTGACTGAGATCTAAAGTTTTCTCTATTTGGATTAATATTATCAATGATTTTTGAATAATACCTCATGGATTTTTAATAAAATCAACAATATACTTTATAAGGAAGTCAATTTCCATTGAATATATGAAGGTGATAAAAATATTAATCAACTGAAAAGAAGGTTAGTTAGTTTACTTGTACTTACACAACCCTATAATGGATAAGAGGTTCTGATCTATAGTGAACTATTAAATTAATGACTAGTATTCATCCTCATATAAAATTATATGGTTATATCTTATGGCTCATGAGAATTTAATGTACATGGTAAAAATTACCCAACTCATGTTTTAGAGTTATCTATGAAATTTATTTCATTAAATATAAAGTAGAATTATATTTTTAGAGAAAGGTATGATATATATATACTAATCATAAAATTTTAAGCAAATATTCTCTAATAAATATAAAAATATGATCCATATAATTTTTTTGGATGAGATAAATGATTGTGATTTCTCAATACATTACAACCTTGGGAAAGTGAATAAGGTGGAAAATGATTTGATTCGAAAAGGATCATGCCAACTTATCAAGGATGAGGATAAAATAATATCTAATATTTTTTTAATTTTCAAAGTTTGGATATGGAAATATTAATGGAAGGGAATATATCTTATGTTTCTTGTATGAATTTACAATCATCTATCCATTGGAGGATTATAGATGCACGTGGGGTAGATATGGAATTGAAAAAGAATGTCAAAAATGATCATGAGTTTAACTGTTATTATGACAGAATGATAAGGTTTAGGAACCATGTATGTGTTCTATCCATACCAGATTTGAAGAAGGTGTTTTGGGAAGAATCTCATAGTTTAATTCACTCTATTCATCATATAAGTACAATGATGTATATAGATCCAAAGGAGTATTTCAAGTGGGAAAACATGAAAAGAGATATTATAGAGTATGTATCTTGTTTTTTGATATATTAGTAAGTTAAGGCTAATTGATATTATTTTAAAGGTATGTCGTAACCATCACCAGTAAAAATTTAAATAGAAAAATATCACAATGAAATTTTTCATCATATGTCCCAAAACATCTAGAGGACATAATGCTATTTGGGTGGTAGTTGATTTCATTATGAAGTCAACACACTTCATTTCTTTGAGAAAAATTTACCTCTTGATCATCTATTTAGAATATAAATTAAATAAATCTTAATTATATATGTAGTACCATTTTATATTTTATTTTATTAGGTTTTGAGGATTACCGAAATATTATGGGAAAATTAGTAGCATGATATAGATATATATTTGAGTTTCATTACTACTTATCATCCTCAAAAATAAATTCAATATGAGAGAAACATTAAAACTCTAAATGATATTATGTTATACTTTTTTAAGGCTTTCAAATGTGTTTGGGATCAGCACCTTCCACTAGTAAAGTTTTTATATTATAATATAATTCATGTGAGTATTCATAGGACTCCTTATGAATTCCTCTATGGAATGAAATTTAGAAATCAAGTGTGATGTAATGTAGTTGGTAAAAAAAAATTATTGAAACCTAAACAAGTAAAGTATATTATAGATAAAGTTATATCCATTCAGTATCATGTCAATGAAATTTAGAGTTGAAAAAAATTATGATGACAATCATCATAAAAATATGGAATTTCATATTGGTGAGAAGGTATCCCTATGAATTTCTCTATGAAATAATGTTATGTCATTCATAAATAAGTTAATGTTAATCCCTTGGTATTTTACCCCCTTTTATATTTTTGATCTAGTATGGATGGTATCTTATCACTTTGAGCTACCACCAAACAAATCTCAAGTTGATGATGTGTTACAAGTATCTCATCTGAAGAAGTATATACCTGATCCTTCACAAGTATAGAACTTAATGTTTGCACTAATGGAGTATGATCTGACCTATAAATTACAGATGGTATAAATATTGGATCATAGATATAATTTTCTATGTAAAACTACTAATCATATAGACAACATTATATGAAAGAATTAGAAATTCCATGAAGCTTACATGGGAACCTAAGGATGTGATGAAATAGAGATATCCTCATTTTTTTGTATCAAAGTAAATTAATTTAATGGGATAAATTATTTTTAATGGGGTTTATATTGAAATACCTATATATTTTATGAAATATTTATCTATAAATAAATTTCATTTATTTGATAGCTTTCGTTACACATAATACCGAGTCTAAATAAACTACAACATACTATTTGAATATTATTATTTAATGTGATTGTTATATTCCATCCATTGGATTGGTGGGAATTAAAATGAGTAAATCAATTTATAAAATTTTATGATTTTCACAAGTATAAAATGAATTATTTGGTTATCAATTGACTTGAAATGAAAATAAAAATCATTTAAAATTAAAAGAGATATTTTTCTAAAAAACTGTTTTTATATGAGCAATGTATTTTATCATAATAAATTAAATTAATAATCATTAACGAATTATTTAAGTAATTTTGTATATTATATATTCAATCAAATGTTTTAATATACTTCTAAGGTTTTTCTAGGAATGGGATAAAAATAAAACTGGATTTACGCTTAAAATGTACCTTTATAAAATAAGGTTTTGGTCAAATTTTACAAATTTATAATAAAAAAGTTTCTTGGAAGTTCAATGATTTCTATATTTAGAGGTGGTACTTATATTTGTATCAAGATGTTAATATATGAAAAATTGGTCCCTTTTATTTTTGTTCATTATTAACAGTATTCTCCGTAATGATTTTCCACCACGGTAAGGGTAAAATGGGTAAAACAATAGTTAAAATATGAGATAAGGATTTAAAATTTCCATAACACTTGTATTTATCCTATTTTATGAGTTTAGTTCAACCATTATTATCCAATTACATAAAATAAGTTCACTCGGGTCCATGTTTCATAAATTATAACCTTTATATTATTTTAAGAAAAGAATTGATACAATATTTCAATCTCTTGACTTTAATATCTATAAATATTTTACATAATGATAAATAGTTGCTATGATTAGTCATAACTATTTATAAGAATCATAAATTAATCTTTAATCATAGAAATTTATTTTTAATTTTTAGGGTGTGAATAATTACCTTAAACACTTTTGTAACTTTACACTATATTTATTTCATTAATAGAAAAATATAATAAATGATATTAAAAATACTAAAAGTAACACAATTTGGTTGAATTATTACATTAAATTAATTTATAGATAAATATAATTTTTTTGGGATTTTTTAAAGGATTATATTTTATTTCCTTCTTTTTCATATTGTTTTTAATGTCAAAGTAAATGAATCATTCGAAAATGATATTAATGATATTTTGTAATAAATTGTATTTTAATAATTGATTTAAATTTTGTAAAAATACTATATTGATAAAAAGATAATTTTATATGGTTTATAGTATATAAAATTCTCAATTTATGGGTCACTTATCCTTTAATATAACAATTTTCCCCCTTAAAGAGTAGAAAGCATTGTTATCAGGGTGATAATTAAAATGTGCTAAGAGAGGATAAACTATGAGATACGAGTGAAAAAATAAAAACATCTCTCCACATTTTTATGAGAGTTTTGATACTCATAATCATATTATATTCTCATTATATAAATCTGGATCCATTTTTAAATGAAAATTTATTTATATTAATTTAATACTTTCTATAATTCCTACTATGTGCCTCCCCATACTTATAAAAGGTAATATCCTTCCCTTAATTATTCAATATTATTTGATCCATATATGTAATAAAAAAACTATGATAATAACTTACTAAAATAATTACCAATATCATACAACTATCGGTATTAAAAAAATACCATCCTTTCAAATCTTAATGTGTAATTAAAAATAAGTTTCTCAACACAGAGATATAACTCTTAATCAAGCATTTTTAGTTTTATTTATTCTTATACCTCCTAAAATTATATGGTATCCATTGATAAATAATATATATAGTATATAAAAAATATATATTTTTGTTATTTTTAGGATGAAATATTATATTATCCACCTCCTTCATGTCTTTTGTCAAATTGTAACATTGCTCAAGTTTATGTGTGGATTACCACCTCCACAATGCAATGAGATTCAGTTTTTTTTATTTATATGAATGGTAATAAAGATAAATTTAATGAATATATATGATAAATATAATATAATTATTATTATTTAATGTTTTTTTTATTTTTTAACTTTCTATCATTAAATCTGTCAAAGCGTAGAAACAATAATCATGCATACGTATGGTCAACCATCTCAAAAAATGGTGTAATTAATTTTTCTATTTGAATCCTTCATGGATGAATGTATGTATATATATATAATTAATACATATGATATTTTTACCATGATTTAAATTATTTATTTGATGTAACCATGATCAAAGTATAATTACTGTAACTACTAAACCAAATTTCTCATGAATACAAAATAGTAAACACCTGAAAATGATGAGTTTAATAAGGAATTATCAGTGAATAAGTGTTGAATTGTTCAAAGTAGATCATATATGATATTATAAGTTTTTTAAATAATCTGGTATATATTTATAATAATTTTAAATTTATTATAACAGATATTAAATCTCAATTCAATGAACTCAAACTTGAGGTAATGGTTTTATATTTCAATCTCATTATTTACTAGAATTGCTTATTATTAAGGTTCCTATGATGAAATATCATGATATAAATCTCAAGAGTCTAATTAATTTTATTATATTATATTTTTTTATATACATTAATTTTCTTCATTTCATTTTCCTCTATTTATGTACTCAAATTACTGAAAGAACATTTGTTAAGTAAATCTGACATTATTTCTCTCTACGGTCGAAAGTCTATTTTCTTATATGAACCCACTTTATAAATATGTTTTCAATTTTTTTAATATTATAAAATGATTGTTTAAATTTATTTTTACACATGTTTTAATTTTTTTAAAATGGTTTTGAAGTAATATTCTTGTCATTTTCAAAATTGGATACTTTTAACTTTTAACCAAAAATGTGAAAGGAATCTTAGTTTTAACATACATGGAATGATGATAATTTATTTCAATCATTACAGATCAATTCTATTCAGCATCCTTTACATGTTTACAAGGTTATTTTTACTGAAAAATCATTCCTTAATGTTTTTCAAATATTACGATTTTAAATAAGTGATTTCAATGTAAAAGGGTATTTTCCTCAATAAATTGTCCTATATTATTTTAAAGGCATTTTTCATATATGATAATATACTTTATTGTTTATTTATATTTATTTTGGATTTGATTTAATGAAAATATAAAATTTCATTATTTGGATGGATTATGATTATGATCTATGGATGATTCTATGAAATATGTTTCATTTCCATGTGTTAAAAAAGTTTTTATGAAATGTTTATGAATCCTATTACTTTTTCTCAAGTTATTCAATCATAATATGATGAAATATTTATGAAACTATTTACATTCCATTTTTTATGATATAATGAACACTTTTTAACCATGTGGCATGCATATGTATAATATTCATTATATTAAGAGTATTCCAAAAATTATATATACCTCCAATGCATTGGGTAATATGGATTTCTTATGTGATAATAAGGACTGGAATGGGGGAGTGAACCCCTTTTTGTAAGGGAATTTCTCCACTATGACAGTCTTCAATGAAAACCTTGACTAAGGATATGATGTAATGGGGAGTGGACCTAATCCAATATGATTTTCTTGGATGTGATTCTTGACTAGGTAAATGATTTTATTCTATTATGTGTATGCTAAAAATTTATGTCTTACGCCAATTTTGTTCTCACATGGCTCATTTTTATTGAATCCTATATGATTAATGTCTTATAAAATTCCATGATTTAATCTATGACACAATATTATGATGTTGGATATGCATGGTATGGTTTCTAAATTTTAATATCATGTTTTCATCCCCTTATGATCATGTAATATTTATGTAAACATTTATATCTCCCTTGTTTATCCTTACTATGAATATGATATCACCCTCTCTAATATTTATATTCTTAATGATATAAAGAACAATTTTAATTATAATACGTTTAAGAAGGGTTATACTTGTGAAAGTGGGATACCATATACATATCTTAAGAAGAAGTTGATTATATACTCATGTTTTCAAGGACACTAAACCTATATAATTCTGGCATAGATCATTATATTATGTATGGAATATTAAACAAATAATATGTAATATTTTTTTAAGGGAAATATTGGTCTCTCTAGACAATTTTAAAAAATGGTAAATTTATTCACTTCAAATAGATTTGAGAAAATTGAGAATTTCTATGAGAATTATATCTAAAATATTCATCATGATAATGAGTGATAATACACACCTATCAAGTATGAATAATATTCCATTGAATAAATAGTGAATAATATATGATTAGTAATGAAAATTGAAGTAATAGTTGGATTAACATGAGGAGTAATAAAAAAATTATTAAACAGAAAAAATATGAGAAAAATATTTTGGAGAATCCTACCCCAAAGTTGAGATTCTTCTATTATAGAAGAAAGTTATCATCATGGATAATTATAAGAGATACCAAAATTTAAGTGTTATGGAATTATGTTTGTGTATAGAGGAGAATCAATATAATAGAAAAAGAAATGTATTAGTTTGTTGTAAGACATCAATGAATAATAATAATTATTTCATGAGATCCTACAAAAATATGGTAACCCAATTACTCATGAAAACCCATATAAAATATAAAAACACATAAAAAATAATCAAAAAATATATATGATCAGATGGGAAACACAATTGTAATTTAAAAGAAATTATAAATAAGGAGAAGAAAATTGATATTTCCTACTTTCTTTTGAGATGAAAAAATCTACATACCAAGAAATTTTTGAAAGATGCAATAAATACATACTAAAAAAGGAATTTCATACTCAGAGAATAAAAGGAGGAGTAAGAATACAGAGCTCTCACCAAACTATATATGGAACAAAAATAATTTTAATGTTGAGAAATAATGCTCAACCTTATTACTGTCCATAAAGAGATTTAAAGAATCCACCTTATTACAATATATTTTTCTGTTTGTTTTATTTTTATAGGTAATTAATGGTGATGAATTTATATATGGTAGTTGATTAATTTTTTTTAATATTTTACAATTGGAAGATAATTCCATCTTAGAGTTATCCATCACTTCCAGCACTAATTTTTTATGACTACTTAGATTAAGATTCTTGGTCTCTATTTAATTATAGATCTACCTTGAAGAAATTTTTTTGGAGTATATCCATTTTATATTTATTTATATCGATGATATTCCCAAAAGTAATTATTTCACACGAAATAATAGAAAAAGATAAATTTGAGTGAGGATAATCACATTTTCTCATATTTGTTTTTGAGCGAATCATTTATTTTAAGGATGAGATTTTTTTGAGAATTTTTATGAAGAAAATTAAAATTAATGGGGTGGGAGTATGATTTTTATTGAATATATTTAATGTGTTTTTTTGAGTTGAGCTATGGTGGAAAAAAAAATAAAAAACCACTGAAAAACCCTTGAATAAGAAATATGAGTTAGTATCCCATAATGATATATTTTATAGATAGTTTTTATATCTATATTGATCATTCTTATTTTATAAACTGGAAACGATCTTGTATACATGGATTTTATTAATTTTTGGAACACTACATAAGTGTATTGTAAAACAAACTATGCTAAATGTTTTTTATGTCAACAATGGGAAAATAAAATAGAGATCTGTTGAAATCATATCAAAATTTATTTATTTTAGGGTATTGATAAAAATTAAGAGGGGATTGAAAACATTGTTTATTTGTGTTGATGATTCTATTTTTTCAATTTGTGATGGATGTTAATATGTGGGAGATGATAGTGATTAAATAGGTTTAAGAAGAGGAAGCATGTTCAAAATAGTTTGAGGGAAGTTGGGAAGATATATCAGTGTGATTATCATGCCCAGATGTTGTAATAACAAATTGATATTTCTCTGGGATTTTGGTGAGCTGAAGAGACTATATTATGTTTATAAATGGTGCTATATTTAATTTGTAATTATTTAAGAAAAATAATGTGTCCATTTTATGGATAAAATATAGAATTAATTAGGGTAGTGGTATTTATTGAAATACTCAAGTTGAGTTATCATATATTAAAAAAACATCATATGATTAAATATATTCACCATATGAGTAATCATGATATTCTAACTCTATATAAGATTAATTACATTATATAAGAGCTACACAAGAATATATCCATGGTTAAAGGGAAAAATTATCTTAAATAATTAATTGATTTACCGAGTTATTAGATAAAATGAGGTTTAAAATATTTTGTATTAATCCAAAGTACCCATGTGATATTAACCTCCAAATTTAAAAATTTATGGTGGAATAACATGAAAGGATTTTATAAAAATTAACCATGAAACTTTATAGATATAAAATAATGATATTTGATCTATGTATTATTAATAGGAAGATAGAACAACTACATTTGAGAAAATTAGATTAATTGAATATTGAACTTATATTACTACAATGCTATGATATATTAATTTAGTGCTTCTAAACATCAAATTATAGTAAATTAATATATTAAAAGCCCTATAAGATTAATATTTTGGAAAAATATATTAGTTTTAATAACTATGATATTATATTTGAATGGTAATAGAATATAATGGTACTTTTCTAAACAAAAAATGTATTTAATATTTTGAAAATATATCCTGATACACTTTGAAGTATGAGAAAAATTATTTTTCAATTTATAGAATAATATCAGTTTTTAAAAATAAATTGTGGATAAAAATAAGTTCATTAAATGGATATTACTCATTATATGAATAGAAAGGTTGTCACGTTCCAAGGAATAATCCACACTATAGTGCCCCAAGAAGTTAATTTTTAGGATTTTATTGTTCTACGATGGCTATTCATGAGTGAATGATGCTGTATTAGAATAAAATAGTTAAAAAATATAAATCTAATAATATTTACCATTCAAAATTCCTGTGAGATCTGGAATAATAATTATAATCTCATACTGTATTTCAAATCCTTTCACCAAAAAGTTTTCATTGAACTCTTTAATGAAATTTAGGATTTTAAAATAAGTATTTTTTTTGGAAAATATATACATGTTTTTTGAGATTTTGAATTAGATTTAAATACTGAGTCTTATAGATAGATAATTGAGTACTTTTTAGTGGATATTTCTTCCATCATTTTAGGATTTCAAAAATAATATTAAATATAGTTTTTAAGATAAAAATTTGTATGTTTTTATGGGAATTGGTTTAACCAGCCTTAAGAAATGTAATATTGATTGGTTTGATTGAGAATAAGGTGTATGAGGATAAAAAAATTATCTAATTTTTGGGTGATAATTCTAGTTTCAAATATATTGATTTGAAACTTATTATAGAAAATTGTTGTTGGGGTACTTTTATAAAAAGTGTTTGACTTATTTTAGTTTATAGATGTTGTTGAATTACTTTTATTAGAAGAGTTTCATATTTCAAATTAATTTAAATATATTCACATGGTGATTTTTTTATTTAAACATAATAAATATATAAGGTATGGATGTAGTTATTTATAATCTAATATTGTTGTTTATGAATATTCAATTGTCATTGAAGGAGAAAAAATTAATTTGAATATCGTATAGGTGGACCCAATGTTAAAAAGGATTAGAAGTGTTAAAAAAAGAAGAAGTAATGAGAGAAGTAAAAATGATTGAGACAAAATAATGCTTTTCAATTTTAATTTATATATATTTAGGTAATAAAATTATGGTTCATATCAACATAATTATTATTACTAATAAAAGATTAAATGTATATTTTCATGTTTACATGCATATATTTATTATTTTGAAGTTGAGAGAAAGCGACTGATATGTATAATACTATGAATAAATATCTATTGGTTATCAAAGACCTATATTTACAGAATAAAATGAAATATGTTAATTATTAACATCCTAATTCAAAAATAATATCTTATTTATAATAATATCAGAGGAAAACAATTTTACACTTGTAATAGATAATATAAAGAACCAATCATAAGTCTATAAAAATATTGAATGAAAATTTTTTATTCACATCCATAATTACTAAAGAACCAAAATATTGTACTCTAGTTAAATACAATAAGGATTAGATATCCACATTGGGATCAAACATTTTTGAAATATTTTGTTTAATTCATTCGTTAATTTTTTTCATTCATACTATATGAATGTGTTGAATGAAACATTCAAGATCTATTCACCCAAATATATGTTGAAGCTAAAATATTAAAATGGGTTATTAATAGAGAAAATAATTCAATAAAATTTGTTAAAACTAATTCAAACCCCCTATTAGTGTGATTAAAAATCACCAATAACTACAAATATAAACTCCTTCCCCAACTTATGATTGGATATATTGGTCAGAGACAAAAAAGACAAAGACACAAGATAGTGGGGGGTGGGGGTGAATTATTTCCTTTTAAAATCATGAAAAATTTAAAACATCCTTATTATAATAAATTATACCTATAATATTTCCCTTAAATATAGTATATAATGTAAAATAAGAAAGAATCACTACATTTTTTATGGTGGTTTACGGAACAAAGATCTCCTAGTACACTCCACCAACACACTCTCCATGAGTTTGGTTTTTTTTTCAAGTAAATCCATTCCTAAGGGATCTCGATAGTAGAGTGAGGTGAGTTTAACATTAACACCCTAAGGTTTTTTGAAACATATTTTTTCTAATTAATTTGAACTTATTGATATTTTTATTTCATATAACACATAATGTGGCTTCTGTTTTATGGAAGAACCATGTTATTCTTGAATTATATGCCAAAACCATGTAAAGTTTTCACTACATGAAACGTTTAGATTAGATTTTGACATATGAGAACTATGTTTGGACTGTGTTATATAGAATTACAAATTATTTTGTTAGCTTGCGTAACACACAAGACCTAGTTTTTGCGAACTTTAAAATAAGATCAATATTATTATAATATTAGTATAGTAACCATCTAGCGACTGAAATTGAAATTAAAAATAAGATTAAAAAATTATTAAAATATGATTGAAATATGTATATAAAATTAATCATTTTTATCTACTAACAAAAAATTAAATTATGAAATATTTGATAATAAATAGTTTTTTTTCTAGGAAAACAATTATTATAAGTTAAAAAACATTTTATCTCAATAAATTAGAAAAACACTACATATGAATGTATTAATAAATTTAAATATTACATATTCAATCATTTTTTTGACACTAATCCAATAAATTTAAAAGGAATAAGATAAGAATAAATCCAATTTTTTGAATAAAATGATATATTTTTTATGAGGGTAATTTTACAGCCTTTTAACAGTTAATCCATATTAAATATAATTTTTGAAACTCTTATTATTTTTATATAAAAAAAATTAAACTACATTATTTATTATTAATATCATAATTTAATTTCGGTTAAATTTTAGTATTTTTCTAATAGTTTTAAAGTTTTGATGAATATTGAAAAATACAAAATTTTAATTAAAAATAACAATTCCATATAACTAATTTATATAATTAAATAATGTTTTATTTGGTTTTAAAGTATAGTTAGTACATTATTACTTAAATTAATCTAATTTAGGTAATTAGAAGAAATTTCACATTGAAATTTGATATAAAAACATTTTAATCTTTTAGACTTTTTTCACTTTAAAACCTCGCTTTCTCATCCCATCTACAAGATAAATTTGAAATTAAATTATGAAACATATTTGATTATAATTTCAAAACATACATTATAGAATCAAAATAATTGTGTTTAAATTTAGGAAATTGTTCCATTTTATTTTTGGACAATATTAATAGTAACTCTAGTACTTTTTTTCACCATAGTTAAGGTTAAATCAGGTAATTAATGGTAAAGGTAATATTAAAAATATTAAAAAACTACCATAAAACATTCCAAAATGTTTTTTTTGATGTTAATTAAATCCTTAATAGATAGTGTTTTAAATTTAATTACTTAATTGAAAATTTCCGATGAAAATTACTTAGACATTATTAAAATAAAACGGAGTGGAAAAGTGTGACACCCTTTCTTTTAATATGTATAATATTTATAATATAGGGTCAACTAGAATATATACACATGTATATATATTTATATGAAATATAAAAGGTTTATAATCACAATTTATATTTAATTTTAATTTTTCGTGAAGTGATAAATACCAAAAATAATTACACAATGATGGTATGATAGTTATTCGATTAATAAAGAACACAATTCAGTGATATTGAAAATATTTGAAGAGGTATAATTTGAATTAATTAATTCCATCAATAAATTTTATTGGTATATATTATATATAATGATTTTATTAAATGAATTGGCTCAATTTTACCCTATTATATTGATTTTCATAAAGTCAATGTATTAAATAGTGTCTAAATTGACACTAACAATATTTTATGAAAATAATATTTAATTAAATTAGTTTAAAATCATAAAAATTAATATATAAGGATAGAAGAGATAACATATGCTCTAATGTATCATTAATTGACCATTTAACCTTCAACTTTTAACTTATACGTAAAAATATCAACCTTTTAATATTGAAATATTTGTTACCATAAATAAAATTATAATAGGTTAACTATGGGTTAATCAAAATGATAAGTTTTAAAATTACTGAAATACTTGTATAAAATATAATTTTTATTGGTATTCCCTATTTCACATTTTATTCAAATAAATTTCAATTTGGAGGTATTTTTATTAACATGTAATTTATTATAAATTAATAATTTTAGAAATTTCAAAAGTGCCCCTCACCTTCATTATAAAAGGATACCTTCTCCATCATCTCATTTCACCAATTTGAGCCTTGTATCTCGACCAAAATATTCCATATTCTTTTATAAACTTATGTAGATACATTATATAGGTTCTAGTCTAACCAAAATACCATCTCTAGAGTCCTTTAGTAGAGATCTAAAAGATTCATTTCAAAGAAAAGGTAATAGCTCTAACTGATCACTCTATTTTTCTTCTCTTCTATACCACATATAAATATTTGATATAAATTATAGAATAATAAATAATGAATCCTAAATATTATGAAATTTTATTATTTTCATCACACCATCGTACATCCCCTTTCCCATCGAACAAGAAGTGAATGCATCTCTCATGTGTACAAAAAACTTACCATCTCCACGTAGAGATACATTTAATTTTACATCACTATCATTAATTAGTGGAATTTATGATGGTTTTAAAGTTAATATATTATATTTATGAAATAATTGTACCTCTATAATTGTTATATCACATATAACTTCATGATTTCCATTTTATGGGAATATTATTCCATTGTTTGTGTGTACGAAGAACTATCATCTAGTAAAGCGATGTGATTCCTTCACACATTACATGGACTATATTAAGAATATATTAATAAGAATATTTTAAATATATTAAATAAAAATTAATTTCTAATGATAATACATCATAAAATTTTCTTTCTTATAATCTCACAAGAAATGGAAAACAATGTTCATTAGTACGTATAACCAATCGTCTCGAAGAACAATGTATTTTATTTTATAACTCTATTGAATCAAAATAAATACATTTATACTGAATATATATATATATATATATATATCATATTTATATCATGGTAATAATTTTTTATCTTATAAAATCATGATCTATGTTAGAGGACCAAGAATAACAAATCAAAACATGTACCAAAAACAATGTGATAAATTTATCATGGAAATGTATATAAAAGAATAATATAAATACATAACTAAATCATATATTATATTATATATATTAATATGGTTATGTTATATATTTGTAAAAAGATAATATTGTTTATATAATATTTTTTAATGTATATAATGGAATTCAAGACTTATGGTAAGGAGATTTCTTGTCTCACTTTTATTTCTGAGACTTATTCCATTTCCAACAATATTTTATTTTTTATAGTGCATATAATTACTAAAATTTAATATATGGTAATATTCCATAAATTTATGGGTATTTAAATATCTATTTTATGATCTCTATTTCATTTGATTTAAAGATCAAAAGTTACAAAGTTGGTAAGGTATTTTTGTCTCAATTGTTTTTCTTTGAGACACAAGTTATGTTATGAAACTATATTATTTTTCATAGTTTATATACTTACATTTGAGCTATTGTATCATAAAATCATTTATTTATATTATATTATGAGTTTCTTTTAATTTTATTATCTATTTAGTGGAAAATATATTTTCCTCAAAAATATTGTTTGCTAAACATGTGTTAAAAGTGTTTTAAATGATCTTATATGAAATTTCAAGGAACATTATTTCAAGGATATTTAAAATGGTTTTAAAATATTCCTTTATAAATTTTTAAAATTATTTTAAATGAAAAACTGTTGCTAAATGTTTTATTATTTAAAAAGTGTTTTTCAAAGTGGAAAGGATACTTTCCCCAAATACTATTTCAAATGATCATTCAAAATAATTTTCCATCTAAGAGAGAGTTATTTGATTTTATTTATATTTTAATGGGGATATGATCCAATGATACCATTCTTATTCTTTCTATGAATGGTTTATTTTTATGTTGATTTTTATTTATGAATTTTTATTTTTTCCATGAGTTATTTTATGATTAATTGTTTATAAAGCCCATTTTTTGTTGGTTCTTATATGATTTATGTTCTTAGGACACACATATTCATGGTTTTAATTATGTGAAATATGGGACCTATAACGAACCAATGTTTTTCAATGGAAATTAAATTCTTATAAATATTTCATAAAATAACATGAATATACTAAAAAATTAACTACAATGTGCTAAGTGACCTTTAAACATAAGTTTACCACTTCTATATTTGGAATTTCAAAAATCCGACAAACATAGTTGTAATCAATAAGTTATTAGGAGTCTGATAAGGAAACCATAATTTTTTTTGAATAGTAACCTACCCTCATGAATAGTAACATACCATTATGAATCGTGATATACCCTAATGAATAATAACCTTACCTATGATATTATGAAAATAATATTCTAGTTGAAAGTACGATTTACCATTATTTTAGAATAAGTAAATGAATGTTTTTAAACTGGTTTTTGATAATAAATTATAGTTTTAAATAAAAATTAAAATAATAATATTTAGAAAATTATTTTTGAAAAATGGTCTTCATTTTTGGATTTTACATGTCAAAAAATGGTTAGGGTTATTTTTGTGATTTTTCTGAAATACTGGATTTTTTATGAATAGTGAAATACCATAATTTACAAAAATAAGATAAATAAGCTAATAATAGAGTCATACATGATGTTATGCTGATTTAAGACTAATTGGTTTAGGATCACATGATACAATTACAATTATTGGTCATGGAAGACTCGCTATTACTTGTCTTGTTGGAAAATAATAGATTAATGAATTTTATATTGAGAAATCCCTTCTCTCCTCAACTATAACCCCCCCCCCTCACTCCCTCTTCTATTCACTCATCTCAAGCCTTGTTCCATGCCAATATTCAGCCCAAATCTTTCTCTAAGAACCTACTACACTTCCAGAATCTTCTAGACTCATAAAAATACCGAACCCTCTCTCTTTCGTAGGTTCTCAAAGGAGGAAGTCTCAAGAGGTAAATTCATATTTCCAATTCCTTCATTTCGTTTATGTTCTTTTCTTTTTGTTTCTTTCCTCACCTCCGATCAACATAATATTATTATAAATTCAGTAACATATATGTATTGTAATGTTTTCATTATAATGGGATATTTCATTATCTTCTCTCCTTTCCCCACTATTTATTTGAAAGAAATGAAAGCACTGTTTAAGAGATGCTAATTTAACACATTCATGGACAACAATTTATCAATTTCTATTATAATCTTCAATTCTGGTCATGAATCAATTTTTTTTATGATTAAAGAAGATTATTATATATTTAATATATAATATTTTTAGTTCTATAATCCTTTTTTACAAATGGTATTAAGTTATAAATCCAAACATGTTCTTGGTAATCAAATCCACCGATTAACCAAAACAGATGTCAATATGGTTATATATAATAGTTTGACTTCAATTTAAGTAACCACATTAAATTTAAAAAAATTTAATCTCCAAGATTTTCACTCATATCATATAACTTCATTTCTGGAAAACCACTTCCATATTTCATGTTTATCCTAACTTGAATATAAGTGAACTGATTTTTTAAAACCAAGTAAACAAACGAGACCAACCAATGAAATTGAACCTTATAACAAATCAAAAATACCTAGAATGAATTAAAAAGGGTTATAATAAATCAATTACAAATATAATAGGTTATGTAATTATGAATTAATAATATTAATTTGTTAATTCAGAACTTTAATAACAAGTGGAGACACCAATAGATTTAAGGCATGAGATCCTCTCTATTTCACTCTTAATCATTATTATCGTCTATGCTATGACTTTTTTGTGTGTAATAGAAATTGATGGGGTATGATTACATTTCATATATGTTGTCTCTTATATTTGACACCACCAACCATGTTATATTCCTATTTTATCTTATGAACATCCATGTATGTTCAAATTCTTTTCATTCATGATACTCTCACTGGTTATGATTTTTGCCATGTTGGTGGTACCCAATTCTTTCTATGGGTACCATTTTGTTTTTTGTATGGTTGATTATGTATGATTATTTATGTGGCAAGAATATTTATGTGGTAAAAACATTTATATGGAAAGAATATTCAAGAAAATTTTGAGATGGGTGTGCCCAGATAGCGGTTCAATATATTAGTTAATGTTAAGTCTCATGAGATGCGATGTGAAATGGGATTGGCCATTAGCCTTAACCCATGCTAAAATGGGAAACCTGATTGGAAGTTAGCTTTGACCCGTAATAAATAAATGTCTTATGGTTCTTCCACAATTATACGATTCCATGTTTTTATGATCACAAGCTTTTATGATACGATTTTATATGTTCCATGCTCTAGATATCATTATGTCATGCCTCCTAACTCATATGCTTAAGATGTATCCTTATGTTCATTACCTTACTGGGATTTTTAGCACATCACTTTGTTCATGTATTCCCCAGGGTACCCTATATAGATGTAAGGGCTCAAAGGATGTTAGGAGCTCCCTGTGGATATTAAATAAAGAAATGTTTTAGCCCCATTTTTTATGTTTTAAGTACCTAGTCTTTTAAGACACTAGAAATAACGATCCTTGTCTTGTACTCTAATGTATAATTATGATTAAAATCATTTAATGTTATTTATAAAGGGCTTGGGTAACTAGAGGACCTATATCTCACTCCAATGAATTGGGTAATGATTTATATCTAATGAGATAATCATGAGAATAATGCTAACAGTCTTGATCTACTATGGGAAAAAGGTGAAAGCATTCCATTATAAGGAAAGGATGCAGATTGGGTACAATGGTGTGTCCCACCAAGTAGGAGTAGTCTCTATGAAGTTACTTGATACGTTTTGGAAATCATACTTGGCTTAAAGGGAATAATATTACATGTTTATGTGTCTTCCGTAAATTCCATGTCTTATTCCTATGTTATACATTAATGAATTAAGATATGGATATATTTATGATTCATGTATTATGAACTACCATTATTTATTCCATGACATGTGTATATGATCATTAAATTTCTAGGTATGTTCTTCTAATGATAATGATCATTTTTATTTAACCTAATGTTCATGATTCTGCTTACGTATATCACTTGTTTACCCTAACTAAGAATTTTATGTCTCTATTTTTTTGGTATTTTTATTTTCCTTGGGATATGAAGAAATTTCTAAAGTAAGATGGGTCAAAAAAGGTTCTAATAATGAATGAATATGTGTGAGATAATCTTGATATTTTATGAATCAATTGTCTATTTATCTATTTTTCCAAAGAAACTAAACCAATATGATTCTAGAGTGGTTTTGTTGTTTTATGTAATTATTATTTTTCTATTTATATTTATTACCTATTTATTAAAATTATGGATCATTATAGTTGGTATTAAGGAAAAAGACTAATCAAACCATGGAAACTCCAACGAAAAAACATTAGTGAGATCCCTAGAGATATTTTTGAGGAAATGTATAGGAGTGTCTTTAAGGATAATAATAAGGTGTCTTTGATTATATAAGGTTAATAATTTTTAAATACTATAATTTATTTTTCATATTTATGTGGTTTTAATTCATGATAAGTGTTGATCACTCTATGATATCTTGTTTTAGTATGGAAGGAACTATAAGAAATTAGGTTAAGGTTGAATGTGATGAAAACATTTCTAAAGGGAAGTCAAATGGGGTAATATTTGGAGTGAAAGATATTTTGATCATGCCCAATAAATTTTCACAGAATATTATTAAAAACCTATACCTTGAATAACTCTAAGACTCACCCGCAAAGAGATGGAAAGATTTTTCTAAGAATTATAGCAATGGATATCATTAATGATAGTATATTAATTTTTCTTTTTGTTGAGAATGTGGGAAGAATTACCCAAATGGATGTCTTATAGTAACAATAATGTAAGACCCCAAGCTTCCACGGTACACTTCTCTTTGAATAATGTGATAGCTTGTGTTGTATGCAACTTGGAGTTTTAACACACCACGACCAATCAAACTAACCGTTATGAATAGTAATACCCACTTTTTGAAATTTTAAAAAATTTTATTTTTTAAAATGGAATTCATTTTTTAATTGGAATATCAAAATTAGCTTAGGGTTAATTTTTGGTGTTTTTATGAATATTTTCAATTTTTGATGAATAGTGAAAAACACAGCGTTATTGGTTAAAAAAAATTTTTATTTAAATTTATATTAGGTGAAATTAGATACATAATACCTAAAAATGTTCAATGTAATTCATTGGTGTCATTTTATAATAATATTATATTTATAAAATTTTATTGACCTTTTTACTATCTTTTACCCAACTTCATGGCGCATTTGAAAATTTGCATAAAATTTAATTTTACCAATTCTATGAATTGAATTTAAAAAATACAAGAGACACGGTTGACATCATTAAGTAAAATTTGGTTAAATAAGATGAAAATAATTTTGTTGAATAGTAACTTTTGAGTTTTGTTTACCACGGTTAAAAGTAAATAGGGTAATTAAAGGTAAAAAATGATATTATAATTACCCTAACACGTGTACTAATTCTATTGGATAATTTTATTCAAACCCAAATCAGCCTTAGGAAAAAAATATTATTCTTTTGGACCATTTGGATTAGATTAGGACTTTTATTATTACTTTATTCAAAGAAGAGTTAAAAGTGTTAAATTCAATGTTTAATGACTAAACAATTTTTAATATAGGGTTATAAATAAGATAAATTCGAAAATAAATATTCATTATGAATATAAAATGTTTTCCAACATAATGGTATTTTATTTATAATTTTTAGACATTAAATAATAAAATTTATTTATGATACAATGATGATACGTTAATTACCATATAAATGAAAGATTAAAATAATTGATATTATAACTATCTAAATAAATGTAAATTGAGACTAATGATGAAATAAAATAATTTTATAGGTTAAAATGACATGTCATGGTTTATTAAAAAAAATTCAAAGTGATAAAGCTGTTATGAATTTCACAAAAACAAAATACCAAATAGTGTCAAAATTGACATAAATGAGTTTTTAAAACAAATGCTATATTATTAATTGATATAATATTCTTAAAAATAAAATTTTCAACCAAAGTACTTAGATAAGGTTAGATATATTATTAATGAACCAATTTGTCTTCTCATATCTTTTTATAGTAATTTTATTAACCATTTATTATAATAATACAATAATGCGTGGTAAAAGTTAAAAAATTTAACTAAGAGTTAAATATATAAGATAAGGTTAATATGGTGACCTATACCTATCTAAAACCTATTAATTGAACTTTTTTCGACCCATAACCAACTTTTATATGAAATAAATCATTTTTGGGCTTTTATAAACAGAATATGATTGAAAATTTAAATAATATTTCAAGAGTTTCCTAAAGTGACCCTCACCTCTCTTATAAAATGGTACTTACACTTCTCTAAAAATAACACCTCCAAAGCCATTTGGCTCGACCAAAACATACTCAAATATCCTTCCAAACACCCTCACATCGACATAGAGGCCTTGCTTTGATCAGAAATCCAACCAATAGATCCCTTTTGATCAACTGAAAAGGAAACACCTGAATAAGAAGTAATAATTTCACTCACATCTTTCAAAGTTCTTTTCTTCTTCCACTACCTCTTTCTTTGTTGTTTACATACCAAAATAATAACTCCATTACCTTATGCAAACTATGATGTTATTATAAATATGGTACAACCATATTAATTATTATATGCATCCTATGAATGACTAGTCACCATATGTGTATCCATATGGATTACCGTCTTCACATCGTTGTGTAGTTTGTTAATCAAAAACTTCATTACTTGGATGGGTATAATAATGAGTATAATTGATTTAAATAATAAATATAACATGTTAAGGATTATTTATATATTTTATACCATCCAACTACATACGATTTAACCTTCAATAGAATGATATTGTCGCCCGTGCGTATGTACGAATTACCGTCTCCACGAATGTGATAAAATTCATCCCCCATATTAACCATTCAAGAATAATTTTCATTTTATGATTAAAAATAATTTTTAATAAATTAATATAATTTTGGATATGATTCAAATATATCCTATCCCTAACAAACATGTCTTACTTAATTAATCATATAAAGGAAAATGAATCAGTTAACACTCTAAACTATGATACTACAGAAATATTATTTACAAAGAAATATAAAAAGATCATATATGATATCATATTTATGTATTTGGTTATTATATTATTTATTAGAAATTATAAAACTTTTTTACAATAGGTTAACATACCCTCAATCAAGGAAATGTACAAGTTGAGGGATAATTCTACAATCTCTTCATTATCTGTGGTTGTTTATACATGAGTATCTACTGGGACCAATTTATCATATACATTTGTGTTTCTTAAAATGTATTTGAAAAAATATTTAATATTTCTTAGACTATGGGTTAAAGTTATTTATAACATTATTTTTCTTTTTATGAGATTTTTATAATGTAATATTTCCATCGTTTTCCAAATAAGGTCCCTTATGACCTTTTCGAAAAAATTAATAAAAGAATGGTTTTTAACATATACAGTGGGGGCAGCTATTTTCTACCATTATAACACCTTATAAGAATCCCTTACAGGATTATATGAATATTTTCGAAATAAATTTTTTCTTTTAAAAATACAGGACTATTAAATGATTTCATAATACAAAGAGTTATTTCTATTACATAGTTTTTATTTTATTTATGTCAACATTCTTTTTTTTATTCTACACTTGTTTGAAGTTGATTTATCATGATACAATATTACATATTGTATTGAAGGTTTTGTGATATGTTTGACTGTGTATGTGATATTTCTATACCATTCATGATTTATGGTTAAATTATTGACATTTTGTATGCTAGTTTTAATATTAATGTCTATGTTATGTTTCATCCTTTTCATATGAGGAATTCATTGGACTTATTAAGTGATGGGTGGGGCCGGCTATAACTCCTTGATGTATCGGTAGATCTCTTGAGACAAACTATTGTCTTGGCACAAGGCCTTGAAAAAATCTAATTTTTTTCTAGGCATGTGGCCTCAAAAAAATGGTTATGATGTCTGGTATTATGCATTCCATCATTATGAAATTGGCTATGGATATTACATGTGGTTATTTGACTAGAAAAATATCCATATGAATACATAAATGGAATTATTTGATTTATTGTTTCTATGTTATACTGAAGTTTAAGTTTAAAAGGATTGTGTTTTAGTCTTATACATTTCCTTAAATGTTTATGCTTATTTATAAAAGTTTCCAATATATTGTTATCCTTACTGAGCATCTGAGCTCACCCGTTTATTAGATTTTATTTTTTCCAGGATGTGAAAAAGTATATTATGACTAACCTGTAGGGATATGCTAAGAGATATGAGTGTTTTCTATGGAGACATAATGTTTTTTAATTTATATTGTAATGTAAGACATGTGTATGTGTCTATTACTTCCACAGATACTAAATCGCTCAGTATTTCAAAGCATGATTCCTTGTATCTTGCCAATGTTTTGTAACAATGCACCAACTCTCGGTAACTAGGGTCAGGTAATTAAAAATAAGATTTTTTAATTATAAAAAATATGGATACAAAGCAGGTAACATAAAAAGGAAAATGAAAAGTTCATTTAATGAAATGGATGGGAATATTGGAATCCCTAATGTAATTTCGATTGATGAATTCTTTAAATGTGTAAACAATGGGAATTATGAAAATCAATATCCAAAATATATACATCATAAAGATAATCATAATCTAGTACAAGTAATGGTTATATTTATGATGATGATGAGACTATAAGTGAAATGTGAAAGGAAAGTGGTAATAATTAATAGGTTGATATAGCCTTCTTAATGGATTAAGGATGATGTGAAAAAATCAAAGTTATATATTTGGATTCCAGAATAATGTTATATTAATTTTGAAATATATAAGGATTATTTAGTTTATGTTTTTATATAAGGATTTACAAGAATATGCTGAGTGGTTCCAATGGACAAGAAATATGATTTAATGGAAATGTTATATTCATTAGAAACACATGATTCAAGGAAAGATAATCATCAATATGTTTTTTATATTAAGAAAATGATAGTTGGATACAATAAATTGAATGATACGAATTTCATTAGAATTAATTAATGAATTGTTGAAAACATGTATAACACTATCATTGATGATGTTCACAATATTTTCGGATTTAATGAATATATCTTATAACATTAAGAATAAGAATTTATGAATGTTTTCAATAAGGATTTAGGATAATTAATGTAATTACCATGTTTCAAGAGGGTACATGATGATGGTATTCACATGTTTGGTATGTGACAAAAAAGAGTTAATTTTTGACATAAGGGTAATGAATGTTGAGATTAATTGGATAAATTTTGTGACCATATTTACATATTTTTGGACTTTCATCTTTCGAAAGGGTACATGGTTTCCTATTTATGAATTTTATTTTGTTATAATTATAATGAAGACTCAAATATTAATGTATTTTTTCTCTGTTTTAGGATTTATTCATATTGGACAACTTTTTCTAACAATTTTTTTGTGATAAAGAAAGATGGAATGCCCTATTATTATATTCATGGATGTTTTTTTCATCTAATACATTATGAATAAAAAATACACCATCCTTTCATTGAATAAAAGATGAAGTGTAAATTGATAAAGGCACAAAAAAGGGTGAGATTTTGTGGAAATCATGTAAGTATATCTTCTCCTGAAAATTATTTTAATTTAGGAAGTGGGTCTTGAAATTTAATTTTGTTTTATGGTCATATTTTTTGATGATATAAATGTTTTTTACAAGCCTAATTG
Organism: Viscum album; assembly: GCA_963277665.1. Classification (NCBI taxonomy): domain Eukaryota; kingdom Viridiplantae; phylum Streptophyta; class Magnoliopsida; order Santalales; family Viscaceae; genus Viscum; species Viscum album. The sequence continues at coordinate 285,263,726 of OY728136.1, read as the reverse complement.
GGTTATGGCCTTGTGATTGTTACCTTTTTACTAACCATGTTCTCTATCACTCTCCCTCAGAAATTAATAATTACATTTACCTTCCTTGTCCATTATTTAAAAAGGTACCTATGTTCACTTATGTGTAATCATATTTATGAGTTACTTTGGGTAACCATTATGTTTCCCACTTTCCCATTTAATGAGAGTTTTTGAATTCATTTTTACGATGTGGATTTCTATGGAAGGAAATTTAAAGTATTAAAAAGTGATAAACCAGGTGGATTTTTAGGGTTAAATTAATTTTAAGGGGGTATAATGTTACACCCTAATATTTTTTGATTATTTTCAAATTAATTTAATATTTTTCATATTTTTCATTTCACACAACACTAAATATAAATTTTTTTATATGAAAGTACCAAGTTATTCTTACATTAATTGAAACACCAATTCAAGGTTGAATTACATGAATCACTTATATTATCTTTAGATATATGAAATACTATGTTTAGATTTTGTTAAACATGATTCTTAATTCTTTTTATAACTTCCGTTACATGGAAGACCATGTTTTACAAAAATACAATGTACTATTAATATTATTATAAAATTTATATTATTACCACCTAACCATTGGAATGGAAATAATGAATAAGACTAATGAAATTATGAATATATGTTTTAAACATGCATACAAAATAAATCATTTGGTTATCAAATAACAATAAATGAAATTAAGAACAATTTGAATATAAAGAAATTCCTTTCATATGAAAACTATTTTTCTATGTGAAAACACTATTTTATCTCAATAAATTAAAAAAACACTATTGAAGAATGTATTTAATGAAATTTATATATTACATGTTTTATAATTTTATTGACACTTATCCAATAGATATTATATGCATAAGATAAGAATGAATCCAATTTTACGAATAAAAAGATATATTTTTCAAAAGAGTATTTTAACCACCTTTTAAGATAGAACCCATTTTAAATATAATTTTTGAAACTTTTATTATAATAATATTTTCAAATAAACATTATTTTAGATAAAATGATTTCAAAATTTACATGGTGTGAACTTCTTGTTTTTTCTATGAAGTTTCATTATTTGATTAATAGTGAGAAATACAAAAATTTAATTAAATCATTTTTTCCTTATTACTTATTTATATAGTAAAATTATGTTTCGAGTTGGTTTTAAAGAAAATTTATCTCAATATTACATACATTAATCTAATTCATTTAACATGAATCTATTTCACATTGAAAATTGATATAAAAATATTTCAACCTTTTAGACTTTTCACTTTAAAAACCCACCGTCTCATCACATCTATGGGATTAATTTTAAATTAATTTATGGAAAATATTTTTTTATAAATTTTAAAGTTTAATTCCAAATTCAAAATCATATGTCTCAAATTTATTAAATAAGTCCCGTTTATTTTCAGAAAATATGAACAATACTTTTAGTAATTTATATTACCTCGGATAAGGGTAAATTAGGTAATTAAGGGTAAAAATAATATAATAAATATTTAAAAACCTCCCTAACACTTGTCCAAATGTTATTTGATAAAGTTAATTCAATAATTAATACTTATGTTTTGAAATTTAATTATTTAATGTACACTTATTCAAGAAAATGATTTAGACATTATTAAAAAAATAGAGTGACAAAATGTCACACTCTTATTTTTAATATGAATAATATTTAAAATATGGGATTAAATATAATATATTATGAACTATATATATTATTATAAAACATAAAAGTTTTATCTTCATCATGGGTTTTTTTAGTGTATATATAATTACCATAAATAATTACATAATAATGTTGTATTAACAATGAAATTAAGGAACAACTCAATTAAGTGATATTAAAAATAGTAAAAGAGATATAATTTGAAATAATTAAGGTTGTATACTAATTTTATATGTGATTTTGACATATAGTTATTTTATTAATTGAATATTTTTTAAGTTATTTTGTTTTATTTATTTTCTTAATGGCAATGTAATGAATAATATAAAAATTGATAGTAATGATTTTTTATTGAAATAATATTTTATTAAATTAGTTAAAAATATTTAAAAAAATAAATAAATAAAAATAGGATATAAAATGGTCTAAATTGTCATAAATGTACCATTTATGGTTCAATTTACACCTTCTAGATAAAAATATCAACCTTTTAATATTAAATTTTTTTTACCGTAGTTAAATTTAAAATAGGTTCATTAAGTGTTAATCAAAATGATAAGGTTTAATATTACACCAATAAATTCATATAATATGTCATATTATGGTATTACCACACTATTTCACATTATATTATAATTCATTTATTTTTTGTTTTATTTGGATTAAGTTTTAATAAATTATAAATTAATCTTTTGAGAAATTCAAAAAGTTCTCCTCACCTTCATTATAAAATGGAAGCTCCTACCACATATCATTTCAACACTTTTATCATTTTATATTTTTGAAAATATTAAAATTTAAATAATAAACTTCAATATAAACATTATAAAGGTTATTTTATTCCCAAAATACCAACTCTAGAGTCATTTAAAGGACATCTAAAGGAGTGGTTTCAAAGAAGAAATAATCTCTCTAGCGGATCACTCACTTTTTAAAATCGTTCATACCTCCTATAAAACTATGATATATTTAATAGAATGATAAACTCATAATAATAAATATTATTCAATATTATTTTATTGAACACACCATTATAAAACCCCATTCCCATCGAATAATAAGTGAAAGTATCAGTCGTGCGTACGTAGGAATTACTGTCTCCACATAGAAATACAATTTTTTCCATCAACATTATTAATGAGTGGAAATTATTATGGAAATTATTATTATATTTTATTTAGGAAATAATTATACTTTTGGAAGTGTTATATCACACATAACTTCATTCATTCCAATTTGAGGTAATATGAAAACATTGTTCATGTGTATGGGAGACTACAACCTCACAAAGTGATGTAATTCATTCACAAATTACATGTAATGTATTAAGTATAGTTTTAATAAAATTATGTGATATTTATGAAATAAAAATTATTTTTCAATGATAAAATATCATATAAATTTCATTCTAATCTTTCAATAATAAAATGAAAAATAATTCATGCATACATATGGTCTTCCATTTCCATGAACAATGTTTTTTATTTTCTAATTCTAATGAATCAACATAAATACATATAATATATATATATATATATATGATATTTATATCCTAGTTATAATTATATATGTGATTAAATTATGATATATATAAGAGAACATGAATAGCCAGACAAAACATGTATGAAAAATAAAGTCATAACATTAACACGGAACTGTTAATAAACGACTAATATAAAGTCATAAGTAAATCATATATGGTACTATATATATGAATATGGTTATTTTTTAGATGTATAATGAAATTATATTTATTATATTGGAGTTTTAATGTATAAAAATGAATTCAAGACTTAAGGTAAGGGGATTTCTAGTATCACTTTTATTTCTATGAGACTTTTGCCATATTCACCACTCGTTTCTTTTGTGTAGTGTATATACTGCCAAAGAATTTAATATATGATCCTATTACATAAATTTATGGTAACTTAAATATCTATTTTAGGATCTATATTTCATGGGATTTACACTTACAATGTTACCAAATTGGTAATAGAATTTTAGCTCAATTTTCCTCCTTTGAGACACATTTTATGTTTTGGAACTATATGATTTTATGAGGTGAATATAATTACCTTTGAAATGTTTATTTTTAGTACCCATATTTTCAAGATATTATAAATTTCATGTAATATTATTCTTCATTCATTCATAATTCTTTGTTCGTCCAAAACATTGTTTTCTAAAAAGGTTGTTTATAGTGTTTTAAATGATCTTATATGAAATTTCTAGGAAATTTATTTCAAAGATGTTAAAAAGTGTTTTAAAATATTAATTTATAAATTTTCAAGCTTATTTTCAATAAAAAGGATTCAAAAATGTTTTAGAAATTTAAATTTATTTTTCAATGAAAAAAGGATACATTCCTCAAGAATTATTTCATCTAATAATTCAAAATCATATTCTATACAAGACAATATTATTTTATTTTATTTATATTTTAATGGGGATATGATCCATTATACTATTATAATTCATTCCTTGAATGGTTTATGTTTATGATGGACTTTTAATTATGATTTTTTTTTCATTTCCATGAGTTATATTATGATTAAATGTTTATGAAACCCATTTTTATGTATATTGTGGAAGAGATGCATATGGTTTTTAATATGTGACGGGTGGGACCTATATATCCCTCTATTAAATTGGGTATAGATTAAAATCTCATGAGATAAATAGGGGAAAAGAGTCGAGATACTTGATCTGCTATGGTAATAAGGGGAAACCCAATCCATTATAAGAAAAGTACTACAATTGGGGATGGCGGTGCGTCATGTCTAGTAGATGTAGTCCCCATTAAGTTCCATGAAATGTTTTGGAAATTCACATTGAATTACATGGAATGATATTATATGTTCATGTTTCTCCCTCAAATTCAATGTATTATTCTTATATTATAATTTCATGGATTATGATCTTAATTTCCTCATGATTCTTGTCTTATTAACTACTATTATTTATGCCATGGCTCAGGTATATGATATTTTATATGCAAGTTTTGATATTATTTTGATATGATCATGTTCTCATGACCATATTTTCAAGATCATGATTATGTATCTCCCTTGTTTACCCTTATTGAGCATATAAGATCACCCATTTCTTATTTTTTTATTTTACCCAACATATTAAGAAACTTATTATAAAATATGAATCAAATAGGGTTCCTATAATAAAGGAATAAGAGAGAGAATATGTAGATATTTTATGAATAATTTGTTTCTGTTTCCATGTTTCCAAACAAACTAAACCTATATAGTTCTCGCATGGTCTGGTTATGTTATGTAATGGATATTGTTATTTTTAGATGAAATTTCTATTTATAAAAATTATGTTACTTTATCATAACTTTTAATAAAATATTTTATAAGGAATTTATGTAGTAATAACAATATCCCTCAAAACACACAACACCTAAGTTTCATGAAAGAATAAAATATTGAATTTTGTTAGAGAAATTATCTATTATAAATTTCAGTCATAGATATCACAATTAACAGATAAATATATATTTAAGGGAATATATATGTCTTTAGAGTGTATTCCTTAAGAAGAAACTCTTAATTGATGTAGAATATATTTAGATAAAGAAGAGGAAGCTGAATATATCATCTCTAACAGAAGGAAAAATACATAGTAGGAGAGGATAGAACATGTATGAATTCAATGTGTAGTCTTATAAAATACAAAAGAACTATAGAAGTTATATAACATAATTGTAAAATATCAATTATTTTTCTTCCAAGAATAAAAAAGTTGAACTGAAAGGTTTATATGAATAGACAACAACATAAGTTAAAATAATTCAATTTAGAGACTGTGCAAAGAAAATTTATTTTATCCTAATTTAGATATTCAAAATTAGAAAAAAAAATTACTATTTAATCATGTATTCATATATATATATATATATTGATCATTATAAAACACTATAATTAATAAGTTTCCCAAACTAATCCATACTGAATAGAGGAATGAAAAATTCACTTGATAAATCCTGAGTTCAAAAAGCTAATAAATTTTAATTTTGAAATTTTAAATATATATAAATATATAAAATACTTTAGAAATAAAAATTATTCACTCCATTATTTTAGAACGTTTTTAATGGTATTTTATTTAGATTACTAAGTGATTTACTCTTGTGAAAGTGTAGCATAAATCATAGAATAATTCTAATTTTAAATCCCACAAAAAGTTGATCAATATGGGGATCACTCTATGTGATTTTGAAACCAAAAGTATGGTATCCAATATAGAAATGAATCAAAATATATATTTCTATAACTTTATGTTCAATTCCAATATATGGTTGTTAATTTGTGGTATATCACCAAATTTAGGTTACTTGTGTTTGGTATATATCAAATTTGAGGTACCTAAACATGAGGTTCCTTAAAAAGTTATGGTTCCAAAACATAATATTCAAAAAAATATAGGGTTCAAAACAAGGGGTTGGATACCAAAATTAGCTTCAACTAGTCTTTCTGAACAATGATTATAGACTCATTTTTAATGAACAAAATACTTAGGAGAACTTTTTTACTCCCAAATATAATGTTCAAAACTGAAAAAAGACTTCAAGAATTATAGGAATAAAATAATTAATTTAATTTAAAATTATAAACCTTATATTAATTAAATTTATCACTAGTAGTAATAAAAATCAGGGTTTTTATAATAATCAAATTCAGTGAAAAACCTCTAGGAACATGTTTAATTTAGAAGTTCATAGACGAATATTCCCAATGGAATATCTAAGGTCAGCCATATCTCTTAGAAATATTTAAATACATCATTTTAACAAGGTGGTTTATAATATAGAGAACCACATTATCAACAATATTAATAGGTTCTTATATCATGGTGGAAGAATCACACTAGTGAATCATGTTCTTATATATACACCCATTACTTTCTTGTCTGTACTCAAGGTGGCAAAGGTGGTCCTATAAAAAAAATAGAAAAAAACATAACCTACTTTATATGGGATTCCCATAATTAAGGGATATACCATTGTTCATACTTCTCTAGGATAGTCATATTTTTGGGTGAAGGCAAATTAAACCTTTACAGTGTCTTTATATCCACACAGTGTCTCTAGGCCAAGCTTTTTTGGGAGGTTCTGGAAGGAAAGTGTCTATTGGGAAATTTTATCACCTGAAATTATGGGAATAATTTTCCCATATAAAGGGAATAATAACTATATTTTGTTATAATTTCCAAAAAAATATAATATACTTCTACGATCATTAATAATTGATAATCGAGAGGGGTGATATCAACTTTTGGTCTTGAAAATGGGTAGTAATTCCACTCGATTTCCCTAGATACCCTTCTCCAGAAAATATTTTTTTATATGTTGAGCATGAACTTAATCATAATTAAATTCATCATAGAGTAGAAGAAACAATTTTTTTTCATTAACATCAGAATATTAGAGGAGTTGGATTGATTTATATTCACAGATGTATCATTATGAAATTTTTTGGAAAGGAATTATCATAACCTACTCCGGGATAACCAACTGAACCATGATGGATTGGGAGGGATCTTATATTAAAAGGAAGAAACCTGAAAATACAACTTCCTTATTTGGTTCCTAAGGATTAATGAAATTACTACAGAAAATAATGTATAATGTAATGGAATCACTCTTTCTTCAAAATTATTTTACTACAATAATCCCCACATTGAAACTACACTACAATTGTTTTTTTTGGGTTGAGTGGGCTTCAAACGCATGGATTTATCTGGGTGAGTACAGTTGAATTCCCTATTATTATTTCCATAAGTAATATTTTGAGCACATGGTTTCATGGATTTGGAATAAAAAACCTAGAGAAGAAGGAAATTTATCCTGTTTTGCGGACCAGTTGCTGGAGCATTTGGAGCTTAAAAAATAGATCTTGGGGATATGAGTTCAGTAGCATAATGAATTATATAGTACCTAAGGTCATGTGTATATAGATTTATATTCCATAATTTTTTAATGATATGTTATATATCTCCCTCTATAATAAATTAAATAGTAGCAATAAATATATTCCTTGTTATCCAAAACTGCCCTCACTGGGTCGATGGGTGAGGTGAAATCCCCCCAAAAGTGGATTCAAAGTCAATGTAGATGGGTTATGAATTCATTATATAATATGATTGGTGGGATCATGCATTATCATAGGGAATCCATCATTCTTTCATTCAGTGGATACAATGGGAAGGGTGACTCTATAGTGGTAGAATAAATTGCCTTACTATATGGGACGATCTTTTCCATTCTATGGGTGCTGATCTATCCATGGTTAAAACATATTCATATACCATATTCAATTAAATTCGTGGTCCCACCTTCATTTTATAGAAAATAATTTATATTATTCATTGATGATAAGGTTTCATTAATAATTGAATATCCCTTCAGCACATATGGCCAAGGGGAGTAAGGTGGCTGATTTTATTGCATATTATTACAAACAGAACTCTCATCTCATAATTTTTTACAGAACAAGGTCTCTACCCCCTAAGTATGTGAAAATTTTTAGGGATTATTATATAGGGATACACTATTTTTGGCCACATAAATCCCTTGTTATATTTCATTATAACCATAATAAAAAATTATTTGTTTGTGTATAGAATTTTTTATATAGGGATTTTTTTAGCAAATATGACTATGAAATTAAGGGTAAAAATTTATATGCTCAATAATATCCCCTTTTTGATTTTAGAAAACCAATAAAACATAAGTTAAATATTTAAAATTTAAAAAATGTTTTAAATTTTCTATAAATAAAATTAATTAATTCAAATACATATAATATTTTATGTGGATTTTTGATTTTTTTATATTTTTTCCACTTTTTATAAGGTCAAAAAGAAATTATTAAAGTAATAAAACACAATAAATATTTCATAGAACTGTAATATAATTTTATTCTTTATAATGATAAGGTAAATATGGATTGTATAAGATTAAAATAAAATAAAGAAATGATAAATTTGAACACAAATAATATATAATTTTAGATGAAAGAAATATTATATATAATTTTTTATTATAATGATAATTTATCTCATGAAGAGGATAATTTTTAATAAATGGGTAGTTCCCAGGGCTGAAAATAGGCCTAGTCACCTCTGAAGAAGTTGATGTGGTCAAAGAATCATGATGGGTATAATGAATTAACTTTAACTCCAACATCAGATTCCAAAAATTTCGTCTTTAATTTATAGTCTACTCCTTGCTCATATATTAAGAGTCATAAATAACGTTTAAATCCAAAACCAAATTCACTATCAAAAATAGAAATATTATATCAGAAGACAGAATAAAATAGTCTATTATGTTCCCAATCATAGTGAATAGATCTCAAAAACCAGGTTTTGTGTAAACTAATTTAGAAATTATCTATTTCTCATTTTATGAAATAATGTTAAAGGTCCAACATTAACACTATAGTGATTGAAAATCCAAATATATTTCACCAACATTAGAGGGAAAAATCTCTAAATTATAAATTATCTCCAAAAACACCTCTAGAAGAGATAGATGCTTTTCCACATCATGAAATGGTCGCCTTAACAAATTCATGGTGAGATTTATAAAACTTATTTATATAACCATAATATTATTTGGACATAAAATATCTATCCAATTTTATAAACAAATATGTTATTTATATTTTAAATTAATAAAAATCCTTTCTAAAAGATGAATTTATTTAAACTATAATACTGATTCTAAAAATACTCAAGATTTATTCTCAAAATAGAACAATCTCTTATATCATCAAAATATTTCCAGGAACTCTCATGTTCTTATTGAAATTTAATATCTTCATTATCCAATATATCTAACTTAAAAACATAATAGAAGTAAAATATTTAACATAGTCCTAAAAAAATATTCCTATCTAGAATTATAGGGTTCCATATCCTACCTTGTTAAGGGTTCTCCCACTTTGATCAACTGAAGTAAGTGAACATTTAATCCTTCATCTAAGAGAGTAAATATCTCCCCAATGTCATCAATACTATAAATAACTTATTCATAAATATTCTATAAATATTTCTATTCCAAACATTCTTATTGATTATCAATCAATTCGATTGAAGCCGTGATTCTAACACTTCCCCCTTGAAAAGAAGGAATTTTCTTAGTTCTCCACTTCTCAGAAGAATGTGAAACTTGTTTATCAAGTTTCTCCTCATCATGAGTTGACTTTTTAACTACCCTTTCAACAGTTTTGAAAAAATTATAAAATTTGTGGGGTTGATCTCCCTTTTGATATATCTAAACTAACAAATAACCCCCTTCTACCATAATATTTTGTGTCATATAAACCCCTGAAAACTAAAATGATCCTTCCACTCTGGCTTTTATATTTTCATATATATCTTATGTCCTCCTTTTATTAAAAGGAATATTTTCATCACTACTACTCTAATAGTCTAAACCATCAGCACCAACTTTATATATAATAACTTGTAGACTTTGGGTAAGAACTTCCACACAACATTCAATTCAAGAGTAACCATGTAACACCACAAATTATAAATTAAATTTTTTTATTTAATAACATGCATGAAATGAAACACCAAGTGTGTAAGGTAATATAATATCCAGACACATTATAATAAATTTACAATTTAAAATATATTCTATAGATTTCATTGATTGAAAAACTGAGTTATCTAACATTACACATTATAAAAACCATTATTTATAGCTTTATTTACATTCAATATATACCTTCCTCAATATATTTTGTTATATGCAAGACTGAGTTTCACTATACATTGATATATTACTAAAATATTATTATTTAACACAATATGAGATAATATAGCTATTATCTTCGAGGTTTTGAATTTTATTAACTAAAATATGAAAATTTATGGTTTATATTAATATACAAGGAATTAAAGGGTTACGAATTAATTATAAACAAAAATAAGAACTAATTTGATATTAAAACATTTATTATTATTATTATGCTTGCAAATGTGTTTTTTCTTAATAAACATTATTATTTAAAATTAGTTTATGATATTAATGAAATATATAATTTATATATTTAATAAAATATTTTTGATATTCATCCATTAGGTTTTATAGACATACGACAAGAATGAACTATATTTTATACATAAAACCTATATTTTTTATTAATGATATTTTACGGTCTTTTTATGGTGAAATAATTTTAAATCAGAATTTTGACAAATTAATTGATTTAATATGTCAAAATAAACATGAAATTGGAATTAGAATCATAATAATTAGGTTTGGGCGAATTATTTATATTTTTTATAAACATATCATTTCTTACATAATAGTTAAAAATACTGAATTTTAGTTCAAAACTGTTTCTTTCATATAATATATTTATATAGTGAAATTATAATTATAATTAGTTTTAAAGTTTAAATAGATAATATTTTTATCAATTAATATAATTTATTTCATTTAAATCAATTCCTCCTTGAAATTGACTATCAAAATGTCACAGACATTTGGATGTTTTTACATTAAAAACCAACATTGTCATCCAGCCTGTGGGATGAATTTTAAATTAATTTCTTCCATATATATGATTAGAATTTGGAAAATTGATTAAATATTTAAATTTTTAATAATTTTTAATTTCTAATTACTCAGATATTTTTACCAAAATTATATGTGAAAGTGATTAAAATTAATTACATTTATTAAGGTAAAATTAAACTCAATAAAGGGATAAACCATTAACTTAGGGGACCAAATGACCTATACACATTTCTAAAACCCATTTTATTTAAAAACATTAGTTCATTTACCTTAAATTATTGATATTTGTTGGTTTTTATGACTTTTTTTATATAAGAACATTTTTACTACCAACATGATTCCGAAAATTTCAAGTGGTCCTTTTCCTTTCCTATAAAAGGACACCACCTCTCTCCATTCCTCAAACCACTAAAATCGCTTTGGTTCAGCCAATATCTTCCCATATATCTTCAAAAAATCCCAAAAAATTGACCTTGAAGCCTATATTTGTGTATAAAGACATCCAATGAAGCATTTTGGTACAAACCTAATGTAGTTACCTGGTTAAGAGGTAACGTCTTCTCTCAAAAATTTTAATTTTATTTCCATTATTAAACCCCCAATATATTATTATTATATTATTGCATAAAAAGGATAATAAATATATTAGGATTTTTTATGCTAATGTTTCAACCTACACTTATAGACACTTCAATCTAATGGGTACTAAACATACTGTTTCGATGTACGATGAACTACTGCCTCATGAATGATGATTTTTCATTTTTCCCTTACCACCTTTCATGGTGGCCATTATGATAGAAGCTCTATTTATATATTATTTTTATTATATTTATTATCCATTTATACTTCTTTAATAATTTTATAACACATACCTTTAATACTTTCCATTTTGTGTTAATACGATAACATTGTTTGAGGAAGTGTGGACTGCCACCCCTCAAAGTGATGTGATTTGTAGACAAGATACATGAAACATATAAGTGTAGCGTTAAATTAAATATAAATTACATAAAAACAAATATATGATATTAATGAAATAATTAGCTTTCAGAAAATATATATATCATTTTCTTTATTAATCTTTCATGCACTTAAAATGTGATAACATTATTCGTAGATGAGTGGACTACCGCCTTCTCGATATATTCTAATTCCTCCTTCATCCCCAATATTATTTATATAGTTATATATGATTAAATAATATGGTAGTTATGATATAATGATCGTTATGAAAGAATATATTGTTACTTACCTTCTTTAAAAAATTATAATTAAAAAATAAGAATGTTACGTAGGCGTATGTACGACTTACTACCTCCATGATTGTAACATTGGTTAATTATTCAAAACCATATTTAATGATATACCATAAAAGAATAATTTATTTATAAATATGATAATTATTTCATGATTAATATTATAGAGATTTTATTTAATGAAGCCTTTGACCATAGTTGACCAATAAATTTTTTTTCACACATATACTGAATTTGCTCAAAACACGCAATATAAAAATAATTGTTTAAGCAGTTGAATAAAAAATAGTAGTACATGAAATAAAATTAATTAAAAACATGAAAAAGGTTTTAGATAAGTATAAAATTAACATAAGTTTATTATACCTGAATTTAAATGACATTCACCCAAAAGAAAACCCAAGGTAAGGGATTATCATCTCACTTTTTACATCCGTGAGATAAATATCATGTTTACCACTTACATATTTTTTTCCCTGTATAAAAATTACATTTGTATATATTATATCTTGAATTAATTTATATTAATGGTATTTAAGGATTTAATTTAATATTATTGCTTCTTGAGGTTTATTATTTATATTGTTTCAAAGTAGTATAAGACACATTTAAATGTTTAAAGATTATATTCCTTAATAATTAATTTAATGATCTTTCAATGTTGTTTTCATTAGAGGATATTATATTTACATTTTTCAATAGAACATTTCATTTTCATCTCCCTGGGTAATTTTGACCTTTCTCATGCATTAGTATAATTTTCTCACTCATTGGTACTCAATGTGTTTTAAAAATGTTTTAAGAAAACCCAAAATCATTTCTCTCTTTAGTTGGAAAAAATTGTTTCTTATAAAAACCATATTTTATTAAAATTTATTCAAAATTTATTTTAAAATGATTTGGATGATAAATTTGTACCCTTTTTGTCTTTTACCAGTGATTTCAGTGTAATATTTTTATCACTTTCCTGACATAGAATATTTTCAAACCATTTTACAGTGAAAAATTAATGTTCTTTTACCACGTACCGAAATTACTAATTTACTCACCATCATTTATATGAAGATTAATTTTCATTTTTAAAAGATTTATTTTTAAATAAGACTTTTTCAAAAGTGATTTTTGAAGAAAAGGATTTACAAACATTTTTTCAAAAGGTTTTTTTAAAACAAAAGATTATTTTTCTCAAGAATTTTTTATGATATTTTAATAATATTTCCATTCATCAACAACCAAGCTCTTTTATTTTAATGAACTAGTTATATGTTGTATTAATAACATACTTACTATTCATATTAATGGTTTATTATTTTTTTGACCAATGATAGTATTCACATTCACTTCCTTGATTTATTTTTCAGTCCCCTTGAAATATTCATTCTCTTATTGTCATTTAACATTGACATTCCGTAAATTATAATTTTCTTTTATCATGGGTTTTACTATTACCTAAATAATATACAATTTTACATACAATTCCAACATTGACAGTTATTTGGTTAACTAAAGAATTATTGATAAATATTTTTCTCTTATTCCATAAAAACATTTGATAGGGCACATTGTTTACAAATTAAATAGATTAATCGAAATGAATAATGCTTTGAACATAAAATGATAGGTGGATCCTTAACTTTATATTTATCCTCAATGCATCAACAACTTATCAAGAGATAAATAAGTTGCACAAATTAAATGGTTTTTTATTAATAGTTGTAAACTATCTAAAGGATGGATCTTGATAGTATAAAATTTTATGTGCATGAGAAAATATTTCCATTAAGAAATAATTTCTTTTATATTAATTCCTATTATTATTCATCCTTGAGATTTTACATCAACATATCTGTGGATACATTTAATTTTCAATTAATTGATTAAATGGAATTTGCTTTATTTACTTACATTTCTATATTTATTTGTACTAATCTCGTTATTTTAATGGTTTGTGTTTTGAGTTAATACCTTTACATATTTTTTACACACTTCTATTAAATTTATTTATTACATAGAATGTGTACTCAGTTATTTACCTTTAAATATTAATAATTATCATTGATTCAATATTTGTCATGCTATATTTTACTGGTATTGATAATTTTAGATCACCCTTATCATTTTTCTTCTCCTAGGAATCCATGAAGTGTGCTATGAATGATATGTAGATATTTACTTGATGAATTGGAGATATCATCAAAATTATTTATTTTTAAGGAATAAAACAATTCTATTTTTATTAGTGTACTAATTTTTAATAAAAGTAAGATTTATGTATTTAGTTTATGAGAAAAACTAAAATCTTTGGTCCTTCAAGATTATATTCCTTGTAATCGTAAAAATGTTTTAGTAGCAGACACCAGCTCTGAGTTTCAGAGGTTGGGTCTCTACAATGGGTATCAGAGGATGTTTAGTCAAAATCTAGGTTACTAGATTTAGGAAAATATAGGTAAGATAACATAACCCTAAGAAGGAATTTGTGTATAATTATTGATGTATTAATTAAATTTTGGTAATGTTTATATTATTGGGTCTTAACTGAAGTAAATACATGTTCATATACTGTAAGGGGATGGGGTTCTGGTGTAGATTTACCTTAGAGTAACAACTCTAACAAGGTGTTTTAAGCCTGACATGGGGTAATCTATTACACAACAAAAAGCCTTAATGTGAACCTGGTTTGACACTCCCATGGGATATTCTTAGGATAAATCAAATATTCTTTAAAAGGAACTATAAATGATTATGAAAATTAATATCCAAGGATAAACCTAAGGTGTTTTAGATTTAAGATAAGTCTTCATGATTTAGAAATCCTATGAGTGATATTATGGAGAAACCCTATTCGAAGGAAAGGAACTATATAGATAATAAATGGATGAAGTATTTATGTATTGAAGTTATATTGAAAACCTTATTTGAAATTATATTTATTTATTGACCTTATTTTGAATGATTTCTATCATATATTGAAATTTATATTAGTATGGTTTTAGAAAAGGATAACATATAAGTCCAGTGACAACCAATAAAATATTACATGAGTGTGGGCCTTGAATCCATGAGTAAAGGATGATAAGGGTTTCATTACAACCATTGACCTTTGTAATTTCCTGGTTAACATTTCATTGTTTTTAGTTAAAAAATTTGATTAATAAATGTTAAAAATGAACCAATAGTATCACTTTTGAAGATTGGAGATTAATATTTTAACATATTCATTTTGGGAAATAGTTGTAGGTAAATATTTAGAGTTGTAACTCTATTATAGGACTTACAATTCTTTAAAAGTTTTTATTAAGAATTTAACCATAAATAAAATAATTATTGGTAATTAACTTATGGAAAAAAATGAATAAATTAGAATTTGGTCGAAACACAACCAAAAGTAAGGATTGTTCACATGAAATTTAAACCTATCTAGTATAAATATTTATTTATATTATTTGGTATTAAAATAATTACCCAACGTTAGGAAAGTTAATTAGAAATAATTTTTTTCCTAATACCTTAATTTATGTTGAACCGATAGTCTTCTAAATCATCACTAATTTATAGATTTGAGGCCCAAAACATTCTATTGATCATTCACTTGTTTATGATTGATGAAATCATTAACTCCCTAAAAATACTTTACAATTTCGACCATATATGTATCTCTACTTTCCACTAATGTTCTCCTACATAGATACTTAGTTATATGTTATTCTATAAGACCATTGTACACCACATTTTCTCTTTTTTAGATGATATTTTACAAACATTCTCACGATGTGGGACTTCAAAAATGGAAACATCAGATAATATATCACCAAGATCGATTTTAAATAGAGAGGATTAAATTTCAGTATGGTGGGGGAATGTAACCCCCTGAAATTATAATTATAAAATTTGTATTTGACAGCGTGTTTGACATGAATCCCCAAGAACGTATGGTAATATAATACCTATATACATTGTAATACAATAGTATTTTAAATATATTATATATATTTAAATTAATTAAACAACAAGTTATCTTGAGATACACACAAGAGTGACCTTAGTCGATAGATTGTGTTACATGAAAGATAGAAATTCCTTGATGGATTTCATTATACGCAAGACCGAGTTTCACCAAACTACTATTTATTATTAAAATATTGTTATTTAATATAATATGATATAACCTAGCCATTATGTTAGCGTTTATGAATTTTATTAACTAACATATGAAAATTTATGGTTTATATTAACATAAAAATAATTAATGGGTTGCAAATTAATGAGAAATGGAAATAAGAACTGATTGGATATAAAAGAAATATTATTATGTTTATGCTTCTAAAATAGTATTGTATTAATAAACATAATTAATTAAAATAATTTAATGTCTTTAATTAAATATAAATATTATATTTTCAATCAAATATTTTTGGAATTCATAAATCATTTTTCATATAGATAATATATGAACAAACTGTATTTTACACATAAAATCTTACATTTTTTAATATGGCAATTTTACCACATTTTAATAGAGAACCACTTTAAAATATGAATTTTTGACACTTTAATTAATTCAATATGTGAAAATAAAATTAATTTTCTAAATTGAAACATAATTATAATTTTAGGGTAAATTATTGATTTTTTTCAGAACATATCATTGTTTAATGAATAGTTAAAAATACTGGATTTTAGTTCAAACATATTTCCTTTATATAATATATTTATATGAAAAAATTATATTTTTAATTAGTTTTAATATTTTATTAGATAATATTTTTATCCATTCGTACGATTTATTTCATTAGAATCTATTTCCCTTTGAAATTTACTATCAAAACATAGAAAACATTTAGATGTTTTTACTTTAAAAACCCATCTTTTCATCCCACATACGGGATGAATTTTAAATAATTTTTTTCCACTGATATGATTCAAATTTGGAAAAATGGATTCCATATTTGGAATCATCATAATTTATAATTTCTTATTAGACCACATTTATTTTTTACCCAAAATATTTGTGAAAGTGATGAAAATTAATTATTACTATTAAGGTAAAATTAAGATTAATAAAGGAATAATCCTATAAATTAGGGGTCCAAATGACCTATTAACTTCTAAAAAACCCATTTTATTTCCATAATTTTGAAATTAAACTTAAATTATTTAGTTTTTTTTGGAATTGTTTTAGGTAAGAACATGTGTACACCTAACGTGTATCTAAAAATTCCAAGTGAGTCTCTGTCCTTCTCTATAAAATGCTGCAACCTCTCCCAATTCCTCACAAATCTCAAAAAACATAGTTTCTTCCAATATATAGGCATATAGATTCCATGAATTCTAAACATAGACCATGAATCATTCCTTTTGGGTATAAATCATTACAAGGAATCATTTTGGTGGAAACCAAATGTCGTTACTCGATTAAGAGAAAATGTCTTATCTCAAACGTTTTTAATTTTATTTCCATTCTTAAACACCTAATCTCTTATTATTATATTATTATATAAATAACCAGTTTCCTAATATACTAGGTTGTTTTTTCTAAGGGTTTTACCTACACTTACACACAATTCCATCTAATGGGTAACTAACATGTTGTTTCTTTGTACGATGGACTACTACCACACGAAATGATGATTGTTCATTTTTCCCATAAAATCTATCATAGTGGCCATTATGATAGAAAATATGTTTATATATTATATATATGATATTTATAATCCCTTTATACTTTGGTAATAATTTTACAACACATACTTTAATACTTTCAATATTACGTTAATATTATAATATCGTATCCGAAATTGTGGACTACCACCCCCACAAAGCGTTGTTATTTGATCACACGATGCAAAGAATGAATAAGGTATGGTTTGAATTAAAAATATAAGACAAAAAAACTATATATGATTTTAACGATCCAATTTATTTTCTATAAATATATTTATCTGTTTCTCTATTACACATTCATTGAATTTAAAAGGTGACAATGTTAATCATGGATATGTGGACTACCATCTCCTCGACATGTTGTGATACGTTTTTCATCCCCAAAATTCTATCTATAAGTATATAAAATTAACTAGTATTTATTTATTATATAATTATTGTTATATAAATATATTGTGCTACTTACCTTTTTTCTATAATGATCGTTGAAAAATAAGAATTTTACTCATGCGTACGTATGCCCTAAAATCTTCCTCATTGTAACATTTGTAAATTTTTCAAACCCATATTTAATGATAGATCATAAAATAAAAATTGATGTATAAATATGAAAATAATTTCATGATTATTATTCTACAAATTTCATGTAATGAACCCTTTGACCATAGTTGACCTACTGAAGTCATTTTTTACACTTAAACTGAATTTGGTTGAAACACCTAATGTAAAAATAATTGTTTAAGTAGATATACACAATATAGTAATAAGTGAAATAAAAGTAATTATAAACATGAAAACGTTTATATAGAATATATAAAAATACAACAAAATTATTATCTATGAATTTAATGGACGTTAACCTAAAAGGAAACTCATTGCAAGGTATTCTCACTTAGAATTTTTATCCATGAATTAAATGTCATGTTCACAAATTACATATTTTTTGTGCTGTATATAAATCCCATATTTATATATTATAAAATTAATTAATTCAACTTCATGGTATTTAAGGCTTTCATTTAATATTATTCCTTCACGAGGCTTATGATTTAAAATGTTTCAAAGTGGTATGTGATACTTGGTAATGTTTATTGATTATTTTACTCAACTATAAATTTAATGATATTTCAGTGGTATTTACATTCAAGGAAATTATATTAGTATTATTCAACAAACCATTTCATTTTCCTCTCCTCTAGAAATTCAGGGAATTTTTCATGTATAAGTACCATTATCTCATCTTTAGTACACAATGTTTTCTAAAAATATTTTTAAGTAAACCCTACTTCATTTCTCTCTTTAGTCGGAGAACCTTTTTTTTTTCTAAAACCAATGTTTTATTAAAATGTTTTCAAAAATTATTTTAAAATGATTTGTTTAATTTTTTTCCTAATTTTTTTACCATTTTTTGAAGAAATATTCTTATCTCTTTCCCAAAAAGAAATTTATTTCAACCCTTTTTACTATGAAAAAGGAATATTATTTTACCTCATTCCATATTTAAATATTTACTCATAGTCATTTATTTTAATATTTATTTTCATTTATAAAATGTTAATTTTAAAATAAAACGTTTTGAAAAGTGATTTTGAAATAAAAGTTTTCTCAAATAAAAAAATATTTTCCTGAAGAATTTTTTTTATGTTGGGGCTGAAGCCTTTTTTATTATTAAAGAAAAAAAATGAACTCTTAAAATGGGTAGAGGGAGACCCATTATATAGCCCAATGGCCCAGTGGGAATTTATCCCATTACATGTCCCATAGGCCCATTTTTTAGCCCAAGACCCATTATGTGAATAGTACTTCTACAGTACCCATACTGCTACAGTATGCACATTACCCACCACTCCTCCAGTACCCAACCGCCACAGCAGTACCCTGCCACCACTATAGTACCAACCATTGCTACAGCGCTGCCACTACTACAGTATGCTACAGTACTGCTATAGTACTCTTTGCCCAATGGGGTTTGAATCCCCATTTTACGTGTATAATTAATGGGTTCTTACCACTAATCCAAACCCTAACTACCAAAACGTGTTGTTGGGTAATGTGGTATTGGGGTGACCTCCCCACATGCATGTCGCACATCCCCAACGAGGCCCAAGGTGTCCAACCCCTAGGCTTATGCCAGTTCTCAATAGATAATATTCATATTAACATCTTTGATTTATTTGTTAGTCCCCTAGAAATATCCAATCTTCTACGAGCATTGAATGTCAGAATTGATTAAATCACCAATTTCATTTATCACAGATATTACTATTTCCTAAAACTTATTCCATTTTACATATGGTTCATACATTGAATTTTATTTGATTAACAAAGAAATTGTTGATAAATAATTTTCTTTTACCCAATAAAGATATTTGATAAATAATATTTATTATCAATTAAATCAATTACTTGATATGAAGAATGCTTTGGAACTAAAATGATGGGTGGAGCCCAGACATTATATAGCTCTTTGATGTATCGACAGGTTCTCATGAGACCAATAAGTTGGGTAAGTTGAATAGGTTTCTATCCATTGTATTAAAATATCCGAAAGATAGATCCTGATAGTATAGGTTTTCATGTGCCTAAGATATGACATCCATTAAGAATGAATTTTCCTTATATTAATTCTAGTTATTATTAATCCCTGAAATTTTTCATAGAAATATATACTGATACATTTCATTTTCCTTTAATTTATTAAATGGAATGTGTTTTAGTTTCTTACCATTCTATATTTGTTTTTCTTTATCGAGTTATTTTATTGGAACATGTTTCTAGTTATTACCTTTCCATATTGTTTACACACTTCCATTCAGTTTATTGATTACAAGGCATGTGTGTTTAGTTATTTACCTTTCTATATTGACTATTATAATTGATTCATTATCACTTCTTCTATATTTTACCCTTACTGAACATTTATGCTTACCCGTATCATGTATCTTTACCCAAAAATCCAAGAAGTGTACAATGAAATATATGAAGGGATTTACTAGATAGATTAATGTTATAATTAAAGTTATTTATTTAGAAAGTAGAAATAATTATGTTATAATTAGTGTATTATTTTATAATAAATGACACACATATGTATCTTATTTACTAAGAATAATAAACCCTTGGTCTTTCATGGATTGATACATTGTAATCATCCCATTGTAATTGATTAGAGAAACTGGCACCAGGGTATCTGTGGTCGGGTCACTAGAATGCTACTTCATATATAGTAGATCCAAAAGACTAAATTCTTAATGTATCTCCCATTATCTCCAAAATAAAAGGATTCATCTAGTTCAAATCCTACTGTATTATGATTTACTTTGGATACTCTACAGAATTTTTTTTATAAAGGTTCTAACATATAATATATTGTTGTGTTGAAATCTTATCCTCATCCTTATATCTATAATGCATCCTATATTGTACAAAAATGAGACATTAATCACCCATACATATTGAAGAACATCCTTAAGTACTTTATATTTCAATATTCCCGGTATCTCAACATATAAAAATATTGATTCTTCTTTATATGACTCATTAGATGAAATTTTTTTACATATCTTGTAATAGAATCTTTTCTAAATCATAAATTATAGGTACTAAATCAATTTGAATAAACTTAATAAGATCCTTTTATCCATCCCCATGATCCTTCCCCATCATCTTCTTTATTTTAGAGGTTCCAAGATGAAAATACATTATGATTTCAAATTTTTTAACAACATTACTAGTTGATTTCAAATTAAAATTAAAATTAACTTTTTGGGGGAACTATAATTCCTATTATATCCCAGAAGATGATATTGAAAATTCAATATCACTTACGTTTAAATAAACAACATCTTCACTTTCATTAAAGTTTAAATGACCATTTAAAATGAACCCTTTAACTTATCATTCAAAAATATACTCAGTATCACCTCCATAAAAAATAAATATCCAAATTTGATATGTTAATTGCCGCTTCAACATTTTATTAGTTTTGAAAAACTATTCAAAATATACAAAAATTTCAATACAATACATGATGCTCAGAACGAAAAACTTTCTTACTCTTTCCACTACTTAGACTAAATTCATAATTCTCCTTAACTTCACCATTTGTAATGAAAATTGATGGTTTAGGGTTTGAGGAATCATAATATAAAAATATCAAGTGTTCAATGAAATGAGGGTTCAATGGTTGTATATTATATAAGAAATATCAAATGGTTTTAGGTGATGTTTCAGTTTCTTGATCCAAATTCCCAATGTAATGATCTGGAATATTAAATATAAAAATAGATCTTATAAAATTAATATGAGACTAAATTTGAATAAAATAAATTAAAAAACAAAATAAATAATATAAATAAATAAACAAATATTTACTAACCAGACACAAATAAAAAATTTAAAAAGAAAAAAAATAAACAATCATTTTTTTACTAAACATAAAATGAATGATTAATAAAAAGGAAAATATTAATTTAAAAACAAAAAACCTAATATGCCCTAAAAAAATTCATGTGGGAAGAGTTTTTTTAAACAATAAAGTTGATACTAAATATTAACCAATTACAAAGAGATATCAGCCTTTTAATCATGATCTCATAGAAAATGATGTCGAATATCGATATGGTTAGCTATAAAGAAACATACCATATTTTTTGGAAAAATCTGTAGCACTGGTATTATCACAAAAAATTAGAAATTTGATAAACATTATGTACAATGTATAGAAGTGTGTTTCATCCACAAATATAATATCTCTTGGATTCTTCTGTAGACTTTGGTTCTAACTGGGATAGTAAAGAACATAGCTTAACTATATTTCAAATATTCATATTAGTTTTAATACCTACATCTTGGTCTCTTATGATAGTCTCTAAAGGATGGTTCTTTGTTATCCAAGGTTCTCTAAGTAAGACAATTTTTAGGTTCTAAATTTTATTATTTTCATAACTACATTAATAATTATTATTAATTATTTTTCTTTCACATTTAACATCAGAAGAATCAAGTATCAATTTATTTAAGGATTCCATGCTTTTTTCTATTTATTTATTACTGTGATCAAGTTAATAACAATCATAATAATTTACATCACATTATTCTTTAATCATAATTGAATATTTATTAAACACTCTACAGAATATAGATGTCATGGAATAGTCAAAAAATGATTCCTTCATCAAAATTTGCATTAAACATACCAAATTTACACTATTTTTTCAAGATATAATTCCATTGTTTTGATGTGTCCTTAAAGTAGAAAAGGTATTTTTAATTCCCATATTTGAGAAAAAACAATTTAATTCATAATTGTAAAATTATATTCTTTGATAAATATTTAATGAAATTTTTTTTCAATTTTTTTCTTTTTGAACCTACTTAAAAAAACACATAATAACTATAAAATATTCACTTTTAAATTTCATAAAGTATACCCAATTAAATCTGAAAAATCATAAAAAAAATTTCCATCCAAAATTTTTATTCTACAAGGTCAAAAACATACACATACTTATGTTCAAAGGATTAGATATAGTAACCTCATTTATTGATTTAAAATATGAATTGTTTTTTATTCCCATTTTTTATGCATCATAATGTCTTTTCTCATTGAAATTTAGACAGGAAATATAAGAAACCAACTTATTTTTAGATTACATAGATAGTTAAAATTAAATAAAGAGACCAATAATTTTGTGCAAAATCCAAGATTTACAAACATTAATATTTAAGTAGTCTAATTTTTTTACACAAGGAACTATATTTCGGAGAATAAACATTTTATGTTCTATGTTCTCTAAAATTAAGAAATTTATTCTTAGAAACACAACATGAATCATTTGTTAAATATTATTAAAAACTTAATCATATGTTGAGAAATAGATTTAATACTTTTCTTGAATACTTTATCATAGAGGACATTGATGATCATAATACAATTTGGATCTCCAACTGACCCAACTCCAATGACATTCCCTTTAGTATTATAACCAAAATTAACCAAACCACTATTAACTTTAGAAAGTTAGTAAAAATATTAATCATATCAACTCATATATATTTTACATTAACCATCTATATACCATACAATATTTATATCCCTATATAGTTGCAATTAAATAATATCTGGAAAAATGTTATTTTATACCAAAATGATATTGGGTCGAGAAGTGTCCACAAAAATGGACATAAGAAATTAGATCTATTGAAATATATTTAAAATGACAAAATAAACCCTTGATATGTTAATTAAAATATATTATTTCTTAAAACAACTAATTGAATGGTTATTTGAGAAACATTCATTAGCACAGTGGACTTTAATTCTAGAATAAAACTAGGTAACCTTAGACATGATATAATTCATTGAGCCTAGAACTAAATAACTTATATATAGTGTACGTTTATCATAAATACTACCAATTATGTATTTCTATTTATTAATATAATTCATCAAATTTATTTTATTGAAATAATTTACCTACTTGGTAAAAATACTAGTATCTTGTTTGAGGGATTCTCCTTCTTCTAGAAAATATTTATTATTTACTCTCTTACTTTGTACATCTTGATGTTAAGTTATTTAGTTTTTATATTTACTCTAAAATCTATTTTAACGTGGAATTATATTTACTTAAGGAATAATGTTTATTTTTTTGAAATATTTATAATTTTTCATCGAGGTTTCATGTTTCTCTATTAACATGGAAAAATGTTCAACTATGTTTTCGAATGAAAATTTTTTAGTTCCAAAATAAGAAATAGTGGAATAATAATATTTTACCTCATATATTTTTTCTATAAATGGCATGTATTATTTTTTATTTTATCATTCGGGTATAGATTTATGACTATAATAATTTTTTCATTCTTCTGACACAGTCTAGATAGAATGCATTTATCTATTACCTTTCCATTGATAATTTAATTTTCATATATATATATATATATATATATATTCTTCTCCTTATTATCAAGTTTTCTTCTTTCCTTAAGAAATTATTAATCAAGCTTGATATATCCTATCCATATTCATTCATATAGTCTAATTTTATTTAGTTTATTATTACATTATTTATAATCATTGGATTGTTTCTTGAAATATTTCTTTCAATTATAAATCTTGTTGAATCTTTTAGAAAACTCAGATTCTATTGAATTGAAACAACTAAAATCTTTATTAAAGAATATTTTATCATTCATTAATTTTTTTCTATTTTAATAATAGATACTTTGAGAGATGTACATTCCTTTTTGATCATTTTATGATCCTTAAATTCAACATTCATATCAGATTCATACATATTAGATTACTAATAAAATATCTCATATTTATATTTTTGATCGGTGTTGACTGAAAACTTTTAATTCATTTAGAGGGAAAAATTATGATAACTTTTAATTATTTTTCGTGTTAGTTACAGCTATTCCAAGAGAAGAAAAACCATAATTATACTAGTTATTCTTCCCCTTATTTGAATAATACTTTCACCATAATATGTTTGACTAGTATAAAATTTCCTTTTAGCAGTATTGTATCATAATTGTCTCAAATTTTCTACTAATTTATATTTAATAATGATGTTTCCACATTTCAATAGCTATAGATCAATGATATACCTATTTGAACCCATTTGTTATATGACCATAAATAATTGCATTCATGGATCGTAGATTTAGATCATATTTAGCTTCTTTACTAAAATAATATTTCTCTAGTTCATCTATAGGTATTTAAAAAGGATTGAATGTTTTCATATTAACTTTCAAATGAGGAATATTTTAATATATAATAATGTAGTATTTAGAGAATCCATAATTTCGAGCATTAAGATATTGAGCTATGATCAAAGATATTAATTTTTTAAGATCAACAGTTGACATCAATATTCATATATATATATATATATTGTAAAGTCTAAATAATTTTTTATAAGATACACCTCTAATACCAATTATTGATCAATTATAAAAAAATATGAAGACATGATAGGGTGGGGGCATTGTATCCATTGATGTTTTTTACAAATTCAAAAACATCCCTATTATACTAATGTTAATATATCATCTTTTATTGAAATAGAGTATGAAATAGAAAATAAAAAGTTGAAACTAATTTTTTTGTGGTTTTAGGAATAATGATCCACTATTACACTCCACCAACACTCTCCCCATGATTTTTTTGATTTTCTACTATATATCCTTATCAAAGGGTTATTGAAATATGACGGTAAGAAATTACCACTTGTTACAATAACATTTAAATAGCTTGTATGTAAGTCTAAGACCATTCCTAAAAAAAATAACACCCTAGTGTTCATAAAAAAATAAAATATTTAATTTTCTCGAAGAAATTATTTATTATAGAATTCATATATAGATACTAAAGTTAAATGATGAAGATATTCTCAATTTAAATTTATTAATTTAAATTGTATTCCTTAGGAATAAACTGAAAATATCTATAGAGGATATTTGGATAAACTAGTTGTAGATAAATAAACCTTCTATAGTATTAAAAACACACACACAGTAATAGATAAATATACGTATGTCTTTAAAATTTAGTCACATAAACTCCAAAAAAATATCATAGGAACACCCAATATTTTTAAAACAAAAAGTTTTTTTCTTTCAAGAATAAAAAAATTAAAAAGGAAATATTTTTATGAAGGAACATAAATTTCTAATAAAGAATTTATATTCCTAGATAACAAATATAACATAGTAATTTTTTAGATAAATATATTAAAAAAAATAAAAAGTAGTTTTTTACTCTCGAATCATGTTCATGCATATCTCTATATTGATTTGTTGAAAAAAACATTGAATACACATCTATCCCAAATTAATTTAGAATTAATAAATTTAAAAAAGACTCTAGATAAATTATAACATTAAAATGGTTTGTGAATTTATATTTTGAAAATTTATGGCTACAAAATTTCATAACTTCCTTTAATAATAAAAAAGAATCAAAACATTTTGGTAGACTTTTTGAAATTGTATTTGAATTATTTTATAAAAGTATTTACTCCAATAAAATTTTAGAGTAATTCAAATTTTAAAATTAATAGAAGACCAGATGAATGTTGGGATCACTCTTTATAAGTTTCATTCCAAAATTATAGTATCTAGTATATAAATTAATAAAAATATGGACTTCAAGAATTTAATTTTTATTAAAAATTTCTAGTTCTTAATGCGGGGTATATCTCCAACATCAGGATACTTATGTTAGGTAAATAAAAAATATGAGGTACAAGAATCAAAGGTTCCTTAAAAAATTATGGTTCCAGAATATAATGTTTAACACACTTTGCGTTGGAACAAATGTTAGGTTCAACTAATCTTTTTGAATAGTGATTCAGACCTATTTTTTAATGACCAAAATACTTAGAAGAATATTCTTAATCCCATGTATGAAGATAAAAACATAATAAAAGATATCTAGAATTATAATAATAAAATTATTACATTAATTGAAAATTATAAACTTGAAATTACCTAATAGAAAATTCATTAGTAAAACAAATATGGTTTTTTGAGTATAAAAATCAATAAAAAACTTTTTGGATCAACATTAATATTACCAAGAGGGTAATATTTAATAAAACATAAACAACCCTATCAACTCTTGATTGGTTCCATCGTAAGATTCAAACAACTCAAAATAACCCCTTATTGGTCATGTCTTTCATCAGAAACATCAATCAGGAGATGTCCTAAATGATTATATGAAAGTAACCATCCAAACGTAGGAAACTATAAATCTCAAATACTTTATTGATTCACTACCAATAAATTATTTACTAGGTTATCTCAGGGTATCCTGATATGATTTCTTCTGATATCACATTCCATAATAATCACAACTCACTAATATAAAACTGACATGTCGAGAGCTTAGTATAAAGCTAATTCTATTATAGTGTGATCAGAATAGTTTCCAAATAGAGATCATGAACATCTCTATAATGAGAGTATTCAAAATATCTCCAATGAATGTGACCACAAAATACTAGTTATGGATGAAAGAACCAATTAATTAAGTCCATGACCACCATTTACATTCTCATCAACTAAAAGGGAATCCTAGGGTACTCTTATACAAGATACCTTCTCTTAAGATATAGTACATGTTATATCTAAGTGCATCACTCATTGATAATGATAATTTGAAATAAATGTGATCTTATATAACCAATTGGATCCTCTCAACTAATCAAATATTTCATTAATGTGAGGAAGTTAATACTATTTCATAACTATAATTTGGTCAATCATTTAACAAATCACACACAATAACAATATTTTTTCTGTCTTTTTAGTGAATAACACAAGATCACACTAAGGGTAAATTCTCATTAAATTTAATTGATTTACTTATGT
Source organism: Viscum album (assembly GCA_963277665.1). Lineage (NCBI taxonomy): Eukaryota > Viridiplantae > Streptophyta > Magnoliopsida > Santalales > Viscaceae > Viscum > Viscum album. Next base: position 285,235,165 of record OY728136.1, on the reverse strand, counting down.
ATCCATTATTTGAGTTTCAATATCCTGACCCTAATTATTTCCCTATAATGATCCACATTTCCCCTAACCCTAGGTGACACCTCCAAGACAAAACTGATGGAATTAAATATCAATGGAATATTAAAAAATTGGAGAATGTATTACCTTTATTAATTAATAATCCTTCAAGTTAAAATAAAAACAAAAAAAACCAAATATAATATATATGTGGTATAAACCAAACAATAGAACATATATAACAATAAAACCATTATATAAGAGTATCAATAGAAAGTGAACCTCAACATAAAACCAAAAATAAATGGATCCCGACATAGTAACATCAATGTGGAAACACCCAAACAACATGATAAGATAACTCCAAGATCTAATCACCATTTGAAGGATATTGTATCATAATGCTCTAGAAGATAAATATGATACATTCCCCTTACATGTTTCATGAATAATAATGTCTTCATACACTCTAAAGTGCATATACAGGGGTGAGTAATCATAGATAGTAGTATTTACCCAAGAGGCTTCCTAACTCACTCCATTAGGACAAAATATGTTAGCTCATATTTTAGAATATAATTTAAAAAAAGAGACTAATGAAATAGCAGTTTAAATATATAAATAAATTTAAAATAAAAACAGAACAATTTTTACATTAATTATACTTGGTGTACCATAAAAACAATCATGCACTCAAACACACATAATAAGTGACGGTTGGAGCCCGCAATAGCTCCTCGATGCATTGGCAGGTCTCATGAGACAAACTAGTGTCTTGGCACGAGGCCTTGAGAAAAACACTTCCAAAACCATTTTCAATACCAATATAAAAGAAAATTAAAAGTTTGTATTTATTTTTCATTTAAAAAAAGTTATGGCTTGTAGTGGAATCTGAAACTCAAATAATGGTCATGACGGTGGAGAAGTCGTTGTCGCCGCATACGTACGACAAAAAAAACATTCCGTTTTGTCGTTTAGTAAAACGCTTTATATAAAAATGTTTTTTTTGAAAAAACATAAAAGTCAAAGGGGTTTATACACCGTATAAAATAAGGTTGTATATAAAAAAAATATGCCTCAATGAAAGGAGATTGAGACAAAGTCCTTTACAAAGATAATTTTTAAAATAAAATAGATCTGTTATGTGTATTCACTATAAGTACACATAAATACAGTACAAATACAAGATAGGACATAATAATATCATGACATAATTTGAAAGTAGGATATTAACCCAAAGAACGGAAATTGGGTTACGAAGTTCCCTTACCTCGTGTCCGACTTGACTCGACCGTTCTTTAACCACCTGAATAATAAAATAGAGTTAATTTATAGTTTCTTAAGAACCTTTTTCAAGTTTATTATTCCTTTTATATCACTTATTACCATGTCATGAACATTATGTAAATATTTAAGTTAATAACGGTCGTTTTGTCGATCTTAGGTACTTGAGTCAAAAATAAACTTCTTATAATTACACTTTGTTAATGTGGTAAAATATCAATTATGTACATAATTATATTCATGATTTAGATATCATATACATCATATATATCTAGTATATACATTCATTTATAATATTACATAACATTTAGATGTAAGAAATGAAATGCACCGTTCATGGAGACGGTAAGCCGTACGTACGCATGAACGCTACTTTCATATATATTTCATATTTAATTGAATGAAATTATAATTATATAATATAATTAGAGTATAATATAATGTATAATACCATTTACCCCATCCTTTATACATCCCACATATGGCATTAACGATTCAAATCACTTTGAGGGGGCGGTAGTCCGCACTTCCTAAAATCAAATTATCGCGTTTACCCATAATGGAAATCATAAAGTATGCCATAAATGAGAAATAAAGAAGAATAATGAAAACATAAACATAATATATATATCATATATGAAAATAGTTTCATCAAAATGGCCACCTTTAGAGGTGTTAAAAGAATATTGAACAATCATCGTTTCATGAGGCAGTATTTCACCACCCATAGAAACAGTATGTTCTTTAACCATTAGATGAATGTGTGTGTAAGTGTAAATAAAATAATTATCATAACAACATACCATTATATTTAAGATACTTGTGTTGTTACAAAAGAAATGAATAAAAAGAGTTTAGGGGGTTATAGAACAAAATAAAACAAAATAACATAAGAGAAGACATTACCTTAAAATCAGGTAACTCTTTTTTGATTTGAGCCAAAGGCTTCCTTGGGAAGAATTATGCCAAAAGTGAGGCTTCTAGGAGTAAGATAGGGGATTTGGTAGAGTATTTGGGCAGAGTTTGACCGAGCCAAATGGCTTGAATGTGTGAATAAGGTGGGAGTGGTGGGGGCCTTTTATAAGAGGAGAGGAGGGTCACTCTTGGAAAGATTGAAATGTTACTTTATTATGAAATTATTTTCTGATTATAAAGGTCCCAAAATAATATATTTAAAGTATAAGGATATAAAGGATAGAAATATACTCATAAAATATGTTTTTGACAAGTGTAAGCCTTGTATTTTACATTATCTTTTCATTTTATTTAAATCGTTAATTAATGAGATAATCGCTGCATCATCATTGTGTCATAACTAATTTAATTTATTTAATGTCTAAAAATTATAAAAAAATTATAATGATGTAGGACATATTTTTATCTTTCTAATGAATATTTATATACAAAAATATGACTTGTATAACCTCATTTAAAAATTGTTTTAGTAAAACAACTCATGTTTGTGATATTTTTATTTTAACATTAAATAAAAAACTTTTATGTCATTTTCCTTCTAAAGTGGCTCCATGGGGTCCCCAAGTTGACCCATGGATTTTCTTGGTCGGACATAACTCATATAATAGGGGTAGGACAAGTTTAAAGGTATTTTCATATTTTTATAATATCATTTTTACCTTAAATTTCACTAATTACCTTTAATCGCGATTAATTAAACTTAAAAGTTACTATTCACCAAAAAATTATTTTAATCCCATTGAACCACATTATAATTACTAATAACAACCATGTATGTCGGATTATTGAAAATCAAATCACAAATGTGGTAATGTTTTTTTTAAACGAAAAATTAGTTTTTTAACTACCACTTAGTGGTCTCACTATTCATCAAAAATTGAAGTTTTTCAGAACAATGCCAAAATTTCACCATAGGCTATAATTGATATTCCGAATTCAAAAATGATGTCTATTTTAAAAAATTACAAACATATAAGTTGCATTAATTAATTTTATAATTAACTACGATAGTCACAACAAATAGCGTGTTTTTAAGAAACAATATATATCAAAATATTGACAATTGTTTATGTCCAATTTCAAAGTGAAATTAATTTCAATGACCACCATTGGATAAAATGGTAACAATATATTCTAATTATACTTTAAAACCACTCAATAGTATAATTTATCACTATAAATTATTTTGATTAAAAAAGTTGTTTTTAAGTATTTTTCACTATTCATAAAAATTTGGAAGTTCTCAGAAAAATACCAAAAATTCAACATAGGCTAATTTTGATATTCTGAATCTAAAAACGAAGTCCATTTGGCTAGATAAAATTTTAAAAATTAGGTATTACTATTCATAATGGCTACTTTGATTGGTTGTGGTGTGTGCTAGAACTCGAAGTTGCGTACAACACACGCTAATGTATTATTCAAAGAGAAGTGTACCGTAGAAGCTTGGGGTGTTACATTCTCCCCTCCTTCAATAAATTGCGTCCTCACAATTTGAAATTTTTCTTTGAAAATAAAAGGTTGAAAATAGAAAATACCTTTGTGGAAAACCCACATCGGAAATAAGGTTAATAAAATTTAGCCTTAATAAGAGGGAAAGGGAAATGAAAAAGTCACCACAAAATTATGATCTCGATAAGGAGAACATTAGTGGCAATTAGTGACATATATTTGGAGGAAAAACGTAAATATTTTTTGGGAGTGATTGAGGTCATCAATCGCAAACAAGTGTAAAATTGAGGGCCTCAAAGCCTTCAATCTATGTTGATTTAAAATATTATCAGTTCAACAAGACATAAGGTATTAGGATAACACATTTTTTTGTTTTTATATCCCTTTACTATAGTTTAAGAATTAATTTATTCATAGAATAAGAGAAAGGTATATATATATTTATTCTTGACAAGTAGAGTTTCAACCTTCAAAAAATTTCTTCCACAAACTCATCTTTCACTCAAAAAGATAATAGAACTAAAAAATATTATATTTATCCTAATCGTACAAGGTTACACATACCATTTAGATTAGGAAAACTAGTTTGTAATAACCAGGGACTTCCAATAGGCTAGTGGTAGGTAATAAAGGCCTGTCGCACTATGGTTGTGGGTTCGATTCCTGTAGCTTTGTCCGACTCGACGGGTTATCCCCCAACCTGCAGGTTGTCCTTTTCCTAAAACTATAGTATTATAATATTCCAAAAATAGTCTTTATAAATGTTTAACCTTAAATAATACTATCCAAAGTTCAATTTAATCCATTCTACCCTTTATAGTTATCCAAAATACCTCTTTCCAGACTTTCTGTAAAATGTATCTAATTTCCAAAATCAATTGTAACATCAGATTTCCCAAACAAGGTAAAGTTTCCCTTCTTGCCATATACTAAAAATATGATTACCTTAATCATATTAAAACCTTAATGAAAAAAACAAGTACTGTAGTAAAATCCTTATATATATCACATTATTCTTATAACCAAAATATAACCCTTAAGTCCAAAAGCACCAATACATTAATTATTCCACTTCAACTGTAGTAACATCATAAGATTGTCCTTGATCCCCTGGCATTTTATGAGGTAAGATTCCCTGAAACTTAGGACATTAATTTTCATAATTCCCCATTTCCCTACAATTATAGCATTCAACATTGATAGCCTCTTTCTTTCCCTTGAAATCATGAGCCTGGTGACCCTTTTCTCCACATTTATAACAAACTCCCATTCCTTTTAGGCATGTACCGGGGTGATTCTTCCCACAATTATCACATAATGGAAAATACTTCTTTCCTTTTTTCCCTTTACCTATCTCTTGTTCCATCGTCCTCTTCTTCTCTTTCTTTACTTTATTGTTATAAGATTTACAGAATTCATTTTCTTTCTTGATAGCACATGAGACTATATCTTCATACGACGAGAAATATTGTGAGACTAAGGCTCGATGGATAAACGGTTTTACCCCATCAAAGAAAAGATCGATATTACTTCTTGGGTTACGTATATAATCTGCTACATGCCTCGCTAACCTTGTAACGTTAGCCTCATACTTTGCAAAATTCTCATCCTCCTTTTGTCTCAGACTCAGAAATTGCCTTTCCATATCTGCTCGATGGTCACGAGGAAAGTATTTTTCTAAGAAAATCTCTTTGAACTCTCTCCATTCCATACATGATTCTTATTCATCTTCCTTTGTGTTTTGAATCAGCGACCACCATCGATCGATATCTCCAGTAAGGCGGTAAAATTCCATGACAACCTTCTCCCTTTCGCTACTCTCCAATGCATTGAATATTTTCTATAAGGAGTTTATCCATTGCTCACCTACTAAGGGATTTCTAATTCCATTGAATTTTGGTGGTTTTTTCCTCATGAAGCGGTCTAACATTGATCCTCCATGTTGCGGATCAGGGTGCTCCATACGAGTAAGGTTGTTATTCATAGCCTGAGTGAGTTGTCCCAGTATGGTGATAAGTTGATCAGCACCAATTGTATCACCAGCTCCATTATAATTATCTTGAGGTGGAGGGCAATCCCTACATGGAGTGCGTGCATTGATACGGTTTACATTCCTTCCACAAGGACCCATTTCTAAACAATGGCATAAACTAGATCAGTTTATGAATAAAAATACATAATTCTGTACTTGTAAAACACTTACCATAAATTGAACTATTTATGGATATAATCCATAATCATAAAAATATTTTCTTTGAGGAAGAATATACACATAAAACCTTCATAATGGTTTGTAAAAAAATGAGAATTATCCTAAGCATATCCCCCGGGAGAGTCATAACCAAGAGTTCTGCAAGGCCCGTTGTCGTGCACCAGTTCCCGTTCGAGTCTAGCTCAGACCGGTGTTTTCGGGTTTTACCCCTAGGTATATCTGTGCCAGAGCCACCTCTACCTGCTCGTATCCAGAAAGGGATGTATTGCTCAGAAAACTCACAAAATCTCAATAATACCAAAACTCTAGGAAGTTCTTCTATACTAATCCTCAATGTCTATCTTAGGGATGTGTGATCTAATCAGAGTTTATCTAAATCTAGCTTCCAAGGTTAGTACTAAACTGCCTCTAATACCAACTGTAATGCCCTGACCCCAGCTACTCAGAGTCAGTGCGTTATTGCGTAATATTGGCATGATCACAAAAGATCAAGTCTCGGAAGACCGATTAGTTTAGTAGTCTTGGAAACACTAGATACATTCATAAGTCTTACATTACATCATAAAGTAAAACAAAACTAAAAAAACATCTTGTCATCATATCCCCTCATACTATCCCTGCAGGTCATTCATAATATACTTTATCACATCCTGGAAAAATTAAAACATTGGAAGGAGTGAGCTCCGATGCTCAGTAAGGATAACAATATTGCGGAAGCTTTTATAAATAAACACAAACATTTAATGCAATTTATAACTAAAACAAAAGCATTTTAAACTTGAACATCAACATAATATGGCAAAAGTAAAATGAGATAATTCTATTTACTTATTCACATGGATATTCTACTGGTCCGATAATCACATGCAATATCAATAACCACTTTCATAATGATGGAATGCATAATGCCAGACTATCATAACCACATAGCCAAGACCTCATTCCAAGACCAAAAATAAGATTTTGTCAAGGCCTCGTGCCAAGACACTAGTTTGTCTCATGAGACCTGTTGATGCATCGAGGAGCTATAGCGGGCTCCACCCGTCACTTATTAAGTCCAATGCATTCCTCATATGAACAGGTTTAAACATATCATAAACTATAACATAATCGTATCACATAAAACATGAATATAGGAAACATAACATTTACACATTTCAATAAAATGATATCAATACAACACATTGATATATTAAAAACACTTTCAAATCCATTTTCAATACCAAAATAAAGGAAAATTAAAACATTGTATTTATTTTTCATTTAAAAAAAAAGTCATGGCCTGTAGAGGAATCCGAAACTCAAATAATGGTCATAGCGGCAGAGAAGTCATTGTCACCGTATACGTATGACAAAAAAAACATTCTGTTTTGTCATTTATTAAAACGCTTCATATAAAAATATTCCTTTTAAAAAAACATAAAATTCAAAGGGGTTTATACACCGTATAAAAGAGAGTTGTGTATAAAACAAAATATGCCTCAATGAAAGGAGATTGAGACAAAGTCCTTTACAAAGATCAATTTTTAAAATAAAATAGTTCTATAATGTGAATTCACTATAAGTACACATAAATACAGTACAAATACAAGATAGGACATAATAATATCATGACATAAGTTGAAAGTAGGAGATTAACCCAAAGAACGAAAATTGGGTTAAGAAGTTCCCTTACCTCGTGTCCGACTTGACTCGACCGTTATTTAATGTCCTGAATAATAAAACAGAGTTAATTTATATTTTCTTAAGAACCTTTTTCAAGTTTATTATTCCTTTTATATCACTTATTACCATGTCATGAACATTATGTAATTATTTATGTTAATAACGGTCATTTTGTCGATCTTTGGTACTTGAGTCAAAAATAAAATTCTTATAACTACACTTTTTTCATGTGGTAAAATATCCATTATGTCCATAATTATATTCATGATTTATATATCATATAAATCATATATATCAAGTATATACATTCATTTATAATATTACATAACATTTAGAGGTAAGAAATGAAATGCACCGTTCATGGAGATGGTAAGCCGTACATACGCATGAACGCTACTTTAATTTATATTTCATATGTAATGGAATGAAATTATAATTATATAATATAATTCCAGTATAATATAATTTATAATACAATTTACTCCATCCTTTATACATCCCACATATGGCATTAACGATTCAAATCACTTTGAGGGGGCGGTACTCCGCACTTCCTAAAATTAAATTATCACGTTTACCCATAATAGAACTCATAAAGTATGCCATAAATGAGAAATACAGAAGCATAAGGAGAACATAAACATAATATATATATCATATATGAAAATAGTGTCATCAAAATGGCCACCATTAGAGGTGTTAAATGAATATTGAACAATCATCATTTCGTGAGGCAGTATTTCGCCACCCACAGAAACAGTTGTTCTTTAACCATTAGATGATTGTGTGTGTAATTGTAAATAAAATACTTATCATAACAACATCCTATTATATTTAGGATACTGTTTTTGTTACAAAAGAAATTAATAAAAAGATTTTAGGGGGTTGGAGAAGCAAAATAAAACAAAATAACATAAGAGAAGACATTACCTTAAAATCAGGTAACTCTTTTTTGATTTGAGCCAAAGGATTACTTGGGAAGAATTATGACCAAATTGAGGCTTCTGGGAGTAATAGAAGGATTTTGGGAGAGTATTTGGGCAGAGTATGGCCGATCCAAATGGCTTGAAGGTGTGAATAAGGTGGGAGTGGTGGGGGCCTTCTATAAGAGGAGAGGAGGGGCACTCTTGGAAAGATTGAAATGTTACAATATTATGAAATTTGTTTCGTATTATAAAGGTCCCACAATGATATATTTATAGGATAAGGTGATAAGGATTCTAAATCTACTCATCCAATACGTTTGTGACAAGTGTAAGACTTGGATTTTACATTATCTTTTCATTTTATTTAAATAGTTAATTAATGAGGTAATCGCTGCATCATCATGGTGTCATAACTAATTTAATTTATTTAATGTCTAAAAATTATAACTAAACCATCATGATGTAGGAAATATTTTTAGCTTTATAATGAATATTTATAGTAAAAAATATGACTTGTATAACCCCATTTAAAAATTGTTTTAGTAAAACAACTCATGTTTGTGACATTTTTATTTTTACATTAAATAAAAAGTTTTTAATGTCATTATCCAACCAAAGTGGCTCCATGGGGTCCCCAATTTGACCCATGGATTGTATTGGTCTGAAATGACTCATCCAATAGGGTTAAGACAGGTGTAAAGTTATTTTCATATTTTTATAATATCATTTTTACCTTAAATTTCACTAATTACCTTTAATCGCGATTAATTGAACATAAAAATTACTATTCACCAAAAAATTATTTTAATCCCATTAAACCACATTATAAATCCTAATGACAACCATGTATGTCGGATTTTTGAAAATCAAATCACAAAAGTGGTAATGTTTTATTTAAATAAAAAATTAGTTTTTTAACTACCACTTAGTGGTTTCACTATTCATCAAAAATTGAAGTTTTTCATAATAATGCCAAAATTTCACCCTAAGCTATAATTGATATTCTGAATTCAAAAATTATGTCTATTTTACAAAATTCCAAACATATAAGTTGCATTAATTAATTTTATAATTAACTCTCACTGTCACAACAAATAGCATGTTTTTTAGAAACAATATATATCAAAAGATTGACAATTGTTTATGTCCAATTTCAAAGTGAAATTAATTCCAATGACCACAATTGGATAAAAAGGTAAAAATATATTCTAATTATAATTTAAAACCACTAAATAGTATAATTTATCACTATAAATTATTTTGATTTAAAAAGTTGTTTTTAAGTATTTTTCACTATTTATAAAAATTTGGAAGTTCTCAGAAAAATACCAAAAATTCAACATAGGCTAATTTAGATATTCCGAATCTAATAACGAAGTCCATTTGGAAAGATAATATTTTAAAAATTAGGTATTACTATTCATAACGGCTACTTTGATTGGTTGTGGTGTGTGTTAGAACTCGAAGTTGCATACGACACACGCTAATGTATTATTCAAAGAGAAGTGTACCGTGGAAGCTCGGGGTGTTACAATGGTTGTGTCGTATGGTTTGGCAAACCCTAAAAAAACTATGTGATACTACTATACCAAAAATCCCAATTCACATGGTTAGTTGTGTCGTTTGTTCAAACCATGATACAAATTTCCACCTACCTAGTGACTCTCATAATCTATTTCATGATTTCATAGATATGATCCACAGTTTCCCCAAACTCTGTTCATACTATTCACCTTAAAAACACATCCAAAATACACTAAAACCATACATAAACTTCTGTAACTCTAAATAAAAATCATATAACATAAAAATATATTATAAAAGTGTTGATAATACCAAATTGAGGGTGTTTCATTCTCCCCAAAATTTATATTTATATCCCTAAAAATTTAGATATATTTGGTACTTTGGAGAAGTTAGACCCATTATTCTAGAATAACATTCCCATGTTCCCATGTTTTCTATATAATTTCACCAAGATTCCATAAAACTCAAATCAATGAAATATATTTTCCATAAAATTATTTTTCTTTTATGTCTAATATATGAATAATATATAAATAAATTTAGTATGTTTTTTCAAGATCAATATTATCCCATAAAATCACATGGATAGGATTGGGATGGTGTTTCCTCAATTAAGATACATGAACGAATATATGTACTAAAGTGAACCATATAATTAGATCCAATCGACATGAAATATCACCAATTTATTCATTTTTATCAAAAGGGAAAACATATAGAGGATACAACATTAATTTCTTTCCAAATTAAAGATATACTTGTATTTGGGAGACTTTCAAGAACTGATGATATCCCAAATAAAAGGATAAGGGTTGAATATAAATATCCTAATAATTTTTTTGATTAAATTAATATGAATGATTATTTTTACTAATAATTTAAATTTTCCCCATCATCTAATGAATGAAGATAAGTCCCCATGGTTATGTTTCTCCATTCTCTACCCAACAAAGTGAGGGTTGATAAGGATGGCCATAAAATGATTTGAATGTATCGATCTATATGGTAGAATGATAATTTTTTTATATAAAAATCATTATGGGGAAGTGATCCTCCCATGATCCACTAGAATATATATCAAATTCTCTTATCATGTGTTTCAGTATATGAATTATCCATTTAAATGACCTATCGATTTTAGGATTATATAGTAGTCTCATGGTAAATTGGGTACCCAATGATTCTTGAAGTGATCACTAAATCCGAGTTGTAATTTTTTGGATCTTGGCTGGAGATTATAAAAATTTTCATTCCATGTAATTTTACCACTTCTTAAATCCATATCCTTTCTATTCCGTCTACCGTATTTTATTTATGAATTGGAATTAAGTGAGTGAATTTTTGAGTCAATTTATAGTCACCCAAATAAAATAATTCTTCTCAATAGTTTGTGGTAAACTCATGAAAAATTCCATGAAAATATAATCCTATTTCTATAATGGTATGGTAAAAGTTTGAAATATAACCATTAGTGTTAATCCTCATCCTTGACTTTCTAATAGGTGAGGCTTTTTTTAACATAATAAAACAAATTTTATTGCATACATGACTACCAAAATGGTTCCTTAGATCCTTGTATGTATTTTGGATGCCTCAATGAATGGAAAATTTAGAATGATGGTAAATAGAAATATGTTGTTCTTGGAAAGATGGTGGAATGACTATTCAATCATGAAAAATAAACACAAATTTCCCTCCTTTTTTATATCTATCAATGATCACTCCACAATTATGTTTTAATATAATGTTATGTTTATCAAAATCCAAACTTTCATCATCCTTGTGTTTTTAAACCAAATAAAGTATGAATCTCATCAAAAAAAATTTATGATTCCATTCTACTAATTTTAATCCAAATTCTTATCTGAAATCATTCTCATCAATTTATATTTATCTTGGGATTCTTTGGATAATTTACTATATGAATTTATTTTTAACACACCAACCAAATAATTTCCTCATCATGGTTTAAAAACCATATTAAAGTTATATACATAGATATATTCTATTCACATCCTTTATCTTAGGTTTAAATATCTTTGTGAAAAGATGTGTTTTAAGAATTTATGGTCTTTGAACACAAAGAACTTATTTATAAAGAGAAAATTATTCCACTATTTTAAATCATGAAGTATTAAACTAATTATAAGTCAAGGATTGATTAATTATTCTCACGAATTCATAATTTTCGTGATCCATAAGCTACGAAATGATCTACTTTCATAAGAAAATAGGTCATTCTAGATCCATATGTTCCAGAATAAACTATATAACCATATTGAGGTTATGGAAATACAAGAATCAGTTCTGAGGTAATTCTAAAAATATTCTCTAAAATGGAGGGATGATAGTCATCACTATAATAGAATGGAGTTCCCTTCCTCATGAAAACTACCGTAAGAAATGAAATTCCGAAGTAGTTCTAAATAACGTGACAATATTAAATTATTATCCTATAAAAATATATACCTAAAATATATTTTTTACAGGTTACCAAGAGAAAAGAACTTCAATATTTTTAAGATCAAATGATATACATTTATCAGAAATTAAATGGCTATAGAAATGACTAATTATATCAAAAAATCACATTTAGATAATTTTTCATAAATTTTTTAATCTTGAAAAATTATCAATACTATATCTAAATGTTCTTCAGGTTATTTTGGGTGTTTTTGGAATACCCCCTTCCTAACCCATATTTGGTGATAAAATAGCCATAAATAGATTTTAGATAACCGTTGTTCTCCCATAAAATGATCAAGAAGATCATCAATTAATGGAATACGATATTTATTTGTTATCATAACCAAATTCAGTTCATGATGATCAATAGAGAGTAATTAAAAACCTTCTAATTTCTTTCTGAAAACATCTAGAGAATACCAAGGTGATGTACTCAGTATTATGAACCTATTACATTCCAATTCATCAAATTAGACATTCAATTCACTCAATTATATTTGTTTTTTATATGATGTAAGTTAAGTTGTATTTTTTTAGAAAAAGATAAATAAAAAATTCCACATCCCTTTAATGTGGAAAATGTTTGAAATATTCATGAAATATGTATGGATACCAATCCAAAATTGTTGGAAAATTTCTAGTTTCTATTATTTCATTTTTCCCAAAAGTAACCACTTCCAATTGATAAGAAATATTTCTAACCATTTGTGCTAAAAGTCTAACATTTCCTGCTATCAAATTTCAATATCCTTTAAAGAGATTTCGCATCCCATAAAGAGATGTAAAATTTACTCATCAAGTATAATAATATATATGAGACTTGAAATAAACTAACAAGTCTATTCCTAGGATAAATTCAAATATACCCTGGTCTAATATATAATATTCACAAAAAAAGGACTCCATTTATTTTCATAGAACACAATTTATATTTAAACCCTCAATACTCTCACTACCGAGAGGTTTCCAGATACTCATAATTTATGGAATCATGTCTACATACAAACCCATTTGATTAACAATAAATTAAGTGATAAAAGAGTAGTATTCCAATGTATCAAATAGAACATTCATAAATTTTTTGCTAATAAGAATGGCACCTCATACAATCATAGGACCAGATAGATACTCTATGATCACTTGTTTTTTACTATATAACTGCTTACTCACTCCACCATTATTCCTTACTTTCTTATTCTAGTTTCATTACTTGAGGAGTTTCGGTTTCAATTGAATCAACCAAGTTTACTTGTTTTGTGGATAACAGTTTTTCGAATGTGATCATCCAGTTGAAACATTATATGTTTGAGAAACATGAGATTTTTTTCTAGTAACAATTTTATATCATTGGGGAAATAATGATGAAGATTTATTATATGATTAAATTTTTTAAATGATTTGTCCAGTTCCAAAATATATTTCCTATTAAGGTCTTAAAAATTACAATGGAAACATTTGGGATTTTTTATTGGGTGTAGAGTAAATTTAACTAATCCAAGGGTCTGATTTTTTGAAGCTCTATCTCCTTGTAAGTATATTTTCCTATTCCTTTTATTCCCAACATTATATTTCCCACAAATTCCAACATAAACCTACATAATCCCTGAAGTAGTATTCCAAATAATATTCATTTCTACAACTATTCTTATATTAACCATTTTCTTTATAATCAGTAATACATATAATATATATCTTATTGTTAATTTATAGTCACAATCTAGATGCAAATATTCATTTTATCAACAAAATTCCAATGGATAATTTTATAGAAAAATGAACTTTGTTAATAAGAATAAATGTATATTCCATCATTGATAAATTATCCTCCACATGAAAAAATTAATCTATTGTTTTCCTGTCCTGTAGGAGTGTGGGTAGAATTGATTATTGATTAATTTTTGTAATCCATCCCATATAATATATTGGTTAAATTGATCTTGTATAGATAAATCCCACCATTTGTATATTGGATCCTCAAACATGTATAATGATTACATCACCTCTAGATCAGGTGGGGTTCTAAGGAAATCTAATATTTGATTCATTTGATTAATATATGATTCTACCTTTTCTAGTTATGAATCCCACTAAAATATTGGTGGATTATATTTTTTAAATTGCATAGAATGATGTGGTTATTGTCATTCATTGTTTTGGTTTCCCTTATAAAGAACATTGAAAGCCTGAATAGTTATTTAAACAATCTCTCAATTGACTAGTTTTTTAGCTAAAACCAAATTTTTTTGACCACCTATGGTGTGTTTCTATTTCATCTAACTAATTCTATTTCTCTTATAGACAAAAAACACTATTTATCCTCCCTCACTAGTAAATTATTGTCTTTGAATATTTCAAATAATCAATAATAAAAATCATTATAACTAATTTCCAAAAATCATGAAACATGATATGAAAAAATACTAGTGGGAAGTCTCATTAATAATGCATGATATGTGACACTCATCAGAAAAACCTGCAATGATGAGATGATAACACTATTAGACGTTTTTTAAAACACATTTTATAACACTAACTTGATGTTCATCAAAAATAGTTTAGATATTAATTTTTATTATATTCATTTCATTTAATAATATGATCTATCTCCTTGAGACCATCATATTGTGAAAGACCGAAAAACATGATTCAAATTGTAACATCCTGAACCTAACCCGTGTCTTGGAAAGAGCTACGGTAGCACTAACTTTAGGTGATGTCCCCAATACACAAAATTATAAAAACAAATTAAAATATCTTACTAAAACATTGGGGGATGTTTTTTTATTTAAAAACCAAAATATGTGAATAGAAAATAAAAACAACCATAAAACAATAATATGCATGAATTATAAATAATACCACTCAAAATAAATACCAATAAAACAAAAAATTCAGAGTGGAATTATAAATTGAAACACAACCTCTAACCAAAACTAAAAGGGACCCTGATGTTGGAACAATAATATTTCATCACTAAAAACAATAAATTTGCAAACTATATCCTCCAACCACCATCCCGAGGAAGTAGAATAATGATGGTTCACTGGAGAAATATGATACATTTCTTTTACTTATCCCACAAATAATAGCATCTATATATGTACATAAGAATATATTAAGGGTTGAGTAATCAAACCTAGTATTATTTCCACAAGAGACTTACCAACTCATGCCACTAAGAATAGAACTCAATATATCATAGTTTAAAATATAATTTACTCAAAATATAGGAAAATCAAAGTAGTTTACCCTTTTAAAAATATTAAATTTAGAGTAGAATTGTTTTCCATTAATTTTTATCAACATACCCAAAAAAATCTATCCACCCTAACATATATTCATTTTAGGTCAAAGTCCCATACATATTAGTGGTTACTCATCATTCCATAAAGTCATCACTAAGTGAAAATTCTCTATATGCCTCTAATAATACATGACCCCCATTTTAAGGGTCACATCTAATGTTTTGGTGAACAAACACCATGAAAAATATTCTACAATATCACAGTAATTTATTTCATAAATAAATATTGAATTTTAAAATATTAAATAAAAAAAATTCAGGCATTATATAAAATTCAGAATATAAAAAATGGAAAAATTATATTTTCTAAATCTGATCAAATCCATGATTTCCAAATTATCAAAAATGGGGTTTTAATAAGAGGTCAACTCGAGTTTTCTTTGAGATTCAATGAAATTAATTTAAATATAAAATACTTCAATTTATAGAATAGGTAGAGATGGAACTGAATCCACCTACCTCACAAAGAGTGATAACACCAAATAATGGCACGTCAAAACCTCTAGATTTAAGCGCAAAATTACATTTTTTAATAGATTCAAAAAATATATCATTAATAAACTTCATTATCCCAACACTAACACAAATATATATATATATATATATATGTTCATATATCCATAAAATATATTATCTAATATTCTATGTGAGTGGTGATGAGGAGATAAAGAGATAAATAAAGAAAAAAGAAATATATCATCATTTTGGAGATGAAATAGACTTTAACCCATCAAAACTAGCTTCCAGATCCATGGGAATCACCAAGAATGATTTTTAGAGTACTTGAGTTCTATATATTAATATAAGTTGTGAAAATGACAGTTTTGGGGGTAACAATCGAGTTAACATCTAAATTTCTGAGTTATTAATGGATGTCATAAAGTTAGGTAGCCCAGTTTAACAAACCATGCACCAACCATGGGAGTGATAATGGGAATCACCTAAGACATTGAATGGTTGTTTTATACTATTTGAAAAACCATGAACCAACTAAAAAATACTTAATATACCAATACTCACAATTTACATGGTTAGTCCCAATTTTTTTTCCAAACCATGTGTTTGGATAATGACTCCCTGGATCTCTTTCATGGTTTCTTGGATAAGGTAAATGGTTTAACCTAACCATGAACATATTTTCACCCTTAAAAACAATTCTAAATCACACTAAAACCATTAATAAACTCCTGTAACTCAACTCAATTATTATATAACTTCGTAATTCAAGTTAAAATTCCTAGTTACCATAAAAAAGATGTTACACAATCCTTCAAAACTTTAAGATATGTAGGATCCATATTAAGGGAAGAATATATATGGGATCAGTACTTGGAATAAGATTAAATATAATATCGATCTCGCTGTCATGTTTTAATCTTATATAACTTGCTATAAATATATCTTTAACTTAGTTTATGATTGGATGAATAACATATTAACATATCTCATTATCTCCCAAAAAAAACTAGAATGTTATCCTAAAAGAACCTAAAATTTCCCAAGGGTAGGTTAAGTATAACATTTCTAAATATATTATTCACTAATATAGGTATAAAAATCACCCTCTAAGGTGGTGAATTATACCATCCATATATATTAATCAATGTTTACATGATAATTCATAAACAAATCTATCTAAATGATCCCAAAAAATTTTGAATCCCAAACACAAATAAATAAATGGGATGCATACATATCTTGATCACTATAGTATAATATAGACATATCTGGACACCCTTATTCACACCTATAAGGGAGAATATAAAAGAATCATCCATTAAAAATAATTTAACCCAAGCCCCAAATCACTATTAATGTTATTGTATCTGAATTACTATGATTCTCCTATATCAAACATAATAAATTATAGGTTTGATTACCTGATAATCATACATAGAACTATAATTGATTCCAACCAATACATAGAAGGATTTTTCTTGATAGCATTACAAAAACCTATCCTTACCTCCTTATTCGTGACCCCCCTACGGGGTATTTCCTTGGTTTCATTGTTTCCCCTACCTGTGGTTAATACAAACTACCCCATAACCTATACATGTAGAGGATCCCAAACTACAATACTATTTATATAATTTTTCAACTAGTCATAAACCCTGTGTTTGACTATACCCATGATCACTAACAAAATGTTTTGTTATACCAGAAAACCTCCCTATCCTCATAATAATGAGAATCCTTTAGTTACCTATCACAATCTAACTGAATATACCATGATTCCCCATTATAAAACAATTCAACCAAGGATCTACAACTATATGGATGTTACAAACCCCGTACCTTGGTAGTATTCTTATATCCACCCAAGTGAGACACTATATACATCATTTTCTCACTACCTAACAATCGAATCCTAACCATGGTAGAAGAAACATGCTTCCTAGATGATGAAACCTCCATAAAGTTTTAATATTTAATGAGAACATGATTTATGAACATAAATAAGGATACATAATGGAAACTATTAACTTTTTTTTTGAAAAAAAAGACAGATATCATTGATGACGAAGGTCGGCAGACATACAAGTGCAAATCCATGAAGCAAAGATGTCCAACCAGAGCTGGTTGTCATAAAATGGGATTTAGGCTGCAAGTTGATAGGTTGCATTGTTCCATTCCCTTTTGGTGAAGGAGAAGGTGAAAAATTATAAGCATTGGTGAAGTGTGACAATTCTTCTGATTATGAGGCCAATTGACTAGAGTCCACCGTCTTTATGATTAATAGCATCGATTATGGTGAGGTATTCAGACTCAATGATGATATCAACCCCACCCATGGTCCATAGTGAGCATTATACCAGTAAGGATGGCGGTGGCCTCAGCCACAACAGGTTCCCAGAATTCATGGTGTGGTTCATATTTTACCACTTGTGGGTTAGATACTCCCAGACATAAGGCCTACCTTAGTCATTGAAAATATCATACATATTGTCTATAATATCCTAAAAAAAAGAAAACAATGATCTGATACCATTTTACAATATCCTAGATTCGATACACCTATTCTTTGACTATATATAGTACCATACACAGTAGACATGCCTCCCCACACCCTATAGGATATTGATCAGTGGTGATGGTCAATGTATAAATTGGGGACATTATATTCTCTCGTATACATATGATCATATAACACAATGTAAGTAATATTGATAAAAATTCTACACAATATAATATCATCATATTTATTATCATCAAAATTATATGCCAATAAAAATTTAAAAGAAACCACTATGATATTAAAAAAATTAGAAATTGTACATTTCATTTATGTCATATAAGTGTAATTAATATCTCCTATGGTCTGATCATATAAAATATGGTCTAAAAATAAAAAAAAATATTTGAGACGTCGAAAACCTAGTATAAAGTCTTAGCCCGGTGCCATATCCTAATGTGGACTGAGATCTAATAGCTCAACTATCCATAAATTCTAAGTCCTTTTGATTTCTCAGGACACAAACATGAAATTTGGTTAGATTTAGGGTTCTTGAGTAGGTTTTGTGTACATATTAGTTGGCCAAAACATTGGGGGTTCCTCACCAGTCTCTTAAATACAAGTGTATAATCGAGATGAAATTATGATAAATTAGAGAAATAAAAAAGAATGAAATAACCTATCACATAATTTCGTGATCAATAGAAAATATTTATATAATTATACATGCTTCTGGTAGTTTTGAAATGGGATTATTCCCCCATGTTCTAAACATAACATGAGGATGAATGAGATATCACTCGTCATTCCATAAACTTGATGACAAGCATCACCATCAAATACCAATGGGAGACTGATGTGTCACTAATGAAATCATCAATAAAAAATAATACATTGTCTATTGAGAAATGAATCACCAACTATAGGTATATGATATAACAAAAAACTAGTATCTAAGTGTATGATATAACATAGAAATACATTTTTTAGTGGAATAATACATGACTAGAATCCACCTCTATGAAGAAAAAATACCACCATAAATATTTAATTTTTAATACACTAAGGTTTAGGTCGCATTATTATTATTATTATTATTATTATTATTTATATCTGTAATTTTAAATATCATTTCTATATTATTTAAAAAGGATTGAAGTTTGATTTCAAATTTTTGACTATAGGATATGAACTAAACTTAATCAAATTAATTCTTTCACAATTGTTACATTATAATAGAAGCTAATAAAACTAAGTTCCACATACCATGGATTATTTCTCACCATGTATAAAGTACATCCCCAAAATGTATATAAATAAATAAGATATAATATATAGAAAATGATAAAATATTCACAACTTGGAATTCT
Organism: Viscum album; assembly: GCA_963277665.1. Taxonomy (NCBI): domain Eukaryota; kingdom Viridiplantae; phylum Streptophyta; class Magnoliopsida; order Santalales; family Viscaceae; genus Viscum; species Viscum album. Next base: position 285,215,031 of record OY728136.1, on the reverse strand, counting down.
CTTGAATCATCTTTAACACTGGGGATCACCATTAGAAGAATAAAACATAAAATTGTAATGATAACCATGAAAGGAGAATGTATTATGAAAAATTAATAATATGAAATAAGAACTATTCCTTGCAAAGTGAGAGTGGAATGAATGAATGAATTATTTAGTATGTCTATATAAAGAAATACAATTTGGTCATTTTAAATATGGTCATTGAAAAAATGGTCATTGAAAATATATTCATTGTTCATATACCCAATAGGTATACTAAATTCTTGAATTTCTATTTAGTAAATGATAAAATAATAAAACTCACAATGAAATAAAATCATGATATTTAAATATTATATATATGTGTGTTATATATAAATATAAATATTATTGTTTTTAAAATATGATATAATGTGTATATAAAATTTAAATAAATATTTTAATATTAATTGAGTAGTAAAATTTAATTTTATAATACAAATAATTATTTTTAATGTTATTTGTTAAAGAATATTTAGAGTAAAAGTAATATTCATTTTTATCAAAGAACTATTTTTCAATGTATTGTTTATTTTATCCTAATATATTAAATTGAAAAACTTTAAAAGATTATATAATAACTAATATATTTACATTTTAAATAATAAATTAATATGAAATAATATTAAGAAAACTTAATGTTTAAAAACATCATTTTTCAATAAAAGAAATTTTCTCTATATTTTTTATTTTCATTTGAAAGATAATTTTATAAATTTTATAATCTAAATTAGAAAAATATAATTTTATTTTTAAATTTTTAATTTGAAAATTTTTTAAACATTAAATTTTTATATTTTTCTAAAATAACTAATTTTAGGTTAATGGTGAAAATTCCAATTTTACTAATACTCAAACTTTTATGAAATTAATATAAAATAATTTCATGAATGGTTATGGAACAATTTTATTAGAAATATTAATTTTTTTATAAATTTTAATGAAATATTTTAAAATACTATGTTTATATATAATACCCTTGCTTAGAATTTTTGAAAATTTAATTAATGTTTAAATATAAAAATACATATATTTCTATAAATAATATGTTCACAATGAGGAATTTGGGTTTTTAATTATCTTAATGTTAATTGAATATTATTTTAAAAATAATAATAATTTTATCAATAATATTGTCAATAACATTAATAAATTTATCCAAAATATAACACTTATGTCAAAAATGCACTTTCTTTGATAATTCTTTTTTCCACGTTAGGTGATTTAATATTAAACATAATTTTAATTACACATATAAGTTTTATTTGATAAATTATATTTAATATTTATAATTATTAGATTCAAATTATCTAATTATTCTCATTTTGTTGTGAATTATAAATGAATTACTTAGTTAAAAATTATTTACGTTGGTAAAAAAATGGTTAAACTAAAAGTATAAGTGTTAATTACATAAAAAAATATTTAAAACATATGTGTAAACGTATGTTTGAGGATTAATATACTTAACCCATTCCCACAATCAACTAATATTCACTATTACCTAACATTACAAGTGAAACATGTGATCCATTTATGTTAAATAGGTATTTGTGCAAACTACTCCCTTCTCTTCAATTGTACAAGGAATCACCACACCTCCACCTACCCACACTTCAAAATCACCTTATAATATACCCAAACACTATAAGATCCTCTCTTAAACCCTCTCCACGTCTTCCATTATAATCTATCTATCAAAAATACCAAGCTAATGTGACTTAATGTTTTGACCAAAGGAGAACATCCAAAGTGATAGGTAAATATTCCACCAACCTTCTTAATTATTTCCAACTTCTACCACCCCAATCATACTACAACAATGGGTTTATGATAATTCAATTAATATTAATTTTTTATATATTTTTATATTAATTTAAGATTTATTTTATACCTTTGTCTCAAATATTTCAAAAAAATAAATATGTCATGCTTACGTTTGGACTAGAACTTCCTTGAATGACATAATATACTTTTCATCAGTTACTTTAATGGATGGATAAAAAAGATTATTTAATAAGATAATTTGATATTTATTTCATAATTAGTCTTACATTATATGATATTTTCTTTTATACTATTCTTTTATTCTGGAATAAATGAGATCATTATTTGTGTGTTCGTACATACTACTACCTCAATGTGATGATGTTTCTCTTTAGTTTTCCATATTAAATAACATGGATGAAATGAAATATATAGTTAAAGAATAAAAAATATATTTAATAAAACATTAAATTCATATAATGATATTATTGGTCATTAAAAAATTTATATAAATAATAATCTGTTATAGTAAATTTAACCTCTAAAAAGGACATATCAAAGTACCTTTTCCAATTTGAGTCCATTCATTGAAAAAATATTTACCTATATAAATTATATGATAATGGATTAATAAATGAATTAATAATATTAAATTATATAAATTATTATACTATTTATAACACATTGTCCTTCATCAACATACCATGAATGTTTTCAAGACATTTAATGAACAACTTCAAGTAAAAGACATAACAAGAAACGATATATTAAACTAGTGACACATAATGATAAATAAAACATAAAAAAAGAAATATATATGTATTAGATTATTAGGAAATATTTTAAAAAACATATTTTTATTATTCATGAATTTAAGTGTATGGGAAGATTACTTTAGGACACAAGGTAATGTATCTTTTATATCACCATCGTTACATTTGAGTTACACATTCTCATTATTTTTACCAATTTTTGTGAAATATTATTCTAAATAAAATATTATATATATTTTTTATATATTTACATTAAATATACATCTAGTTAAATATTATTTTATTTTATAGGGTTACACATGTATTTATTTTCCTTTGAAATTCCCACATTAAAGTAAACTTCGGTTAAGGGAAAGCATCACCCTCATAAATTTTTTTCAAACCTTTAATAGATTTAAAAAAACATCATTAATTTATATATAACCATATTAGTTAAATTATATTTTTATGACATAAAAATAAGGACTTTAATTCTTTAAAGTTTTCCTTTACTTATTTCATAAATCACTACTCAAGTGTTTTTTATTCATTCTTTTCCATAATCATTTTGATAAAATTTATACATTAAAACATCATGTTCAAGAACTATGATAAATTTTAAATTATGAAAGTTAAAAATTATTTAATTACTTATTCTCTTGGAAATACTTCTCATTGCCTTTAGTTATTCCTTAATTAAGAAGTCTAAAAACAACTTCCTTCTTACGGGTTTGATCATGATTGTGATTTATGTATGGTTTATTTTCTTCATGTGGATCAAATATTCATTATTTTAATTTATTTGATAGGTGTATCAAAAATTATATAACCCTTAAATGCATCAGATAATTATTTATATTTAATGATATGTTATGTAAGGGATTAGGGAGTGAACCAAATCCACTATGAGACTTTTTCAACATTATGATGATGATCTTGGGAGTGACCCTTGACCTATGTTTATGATATCATGATTCATGGTGTTTCCACATGTTAATGATCTTATGAATTCATTTTCATATTTCAGGCCTCTATTATTAGGATCATCCAATTTATGATATCTTGTTATACCTCTTGTATCACATATATAATTTATTTTTATATTTATTCCCTTACAAGGCTTTATAGATAACCCTTTTCATAATGTATTTTTCCCTCATATATCGTTTGAATATTTAGAATACTTATAAGAGTTAATAGTATTATGTGTATTTTTATATAAATATGATGTTTTACAATTATGATGGTGTATTTATGTATCTAATATTACAAATACACTAGAACTATTGATCAACAACATGTAATTTTTTGAAAAGTATGATAAGAATTATGAAATAAAGTGTGTTTATGTCTTGGGTTTCTATATTATTTGTGGAATTTATACCAAAAATATAGGTTTCAAGGTGGAAGATTTACCACTTATAATAATAGTTGGGTGGTGGAATTTATAATATTGATACCAGCCTCATAGTAGAAGATTCACCATCAAGGCACTCACTATAAGTGGATGATGCACCCCAAATATGAGGATACTGGTGGAAAATATACCATAAGTATACATCTTTCAATGGATAATGCAATTCTAAGACACTCACCATATGTGTAATATCCATATTTAGTACTAATTTATAAGTATAAGATATACCACAAATATGAGTCTCTATGTGGATGATTCACCATCTAGAAAATAAACAAAGGTGGAGGAAGCACAAATGGTATCAATATTTGGGTGGATGTCATAAAAAATGGTTGAACTACCTAAGTGGGTAATGAGCTATCAAGATATTAACCATACATGGATGAGGCAATACCGATATAATTCTATTTCTGAATTATATACCATGGATACCAATATATAATTCGATGATACACAATTGAGACACCCACCATGGGTGGATGAGGCACCACTAAAAAATATTATTGAGATGATGTACCACTAATTTTTGGTTAAATATATTTATTCATCACTTATAACCAAAATATTTTATTCAAAATGAATAAGTTTTATGATCTCATGATAAAATCCTACTCAAAGTAAATTTATTTTGTTATCACATTTATAGCCTATCATTTCCTCTTATAACTACTTATGATTGAATGATCTAGGAAACAAGAATAGGTTGTTATGTTTATGTGTCAAGCATAATTCATCCATTCGGGGTCAAAATAAAGGGTACTATCACATGAAAAGAAGCTAAATGATCATCGGGGACTATAGCGTAATTTCATTCTACCTACAATGAAGCAACAACCCTTAATAGGTTTCACAGAATCAATATAAACCAACAAAACTATTTTAGAAATTAATTTTTTTGTTTTTTTATATAGTGGTTGCATCAGAAATTTCATATGCCGCATTAAACACTTCTGAAAACACACAAGAAATCAAGTGACCATCTAATTAGTTCTAGTAATATCGTTCCATTAAAATATCACATATAGACATAGAATAATTAGTAGAAATACAGAAAGATGAAAAATCCCTATGATTGGGAATAATTGATGATACATGGTTAAATATTTAGGGAAGAGAAAAAATATTTATAGAAAATCATTAGCCTGGGGTGATACTTTGTGAAAGTTGAACGGTGATTTCAACCCCAAATGATGAATATCCTCCTGATGAGAAAGAATAAATCAGGGGATAGATAAGTGGTGGACATGTGTATAGAGGTTTAAAAATAAGTGGAAGGGAGAGTTGTATTAAATTAATTTAAAATATAAATTAAAATATAAAATAACAATTATGAAACCATAAGTTTTCCATTAGGTACCTATTCCAAGTTTATCGTCCACTCGTTGGCCTTTATAGAACCACCCCCACCTGGGGATCCATCAGGTACCTGATATAAGACCTCTAAGATATTTATGGATTATATCTTCATGAAATTATTACCAACACTTTGTATGACCTCTCAAATTAATCCATTATCTCCCCCAACACCTTCAAAACTATAAAAAAGTGAAAATACATGAGATTTGGTAAAAATTATATAAAAAGCATACCTCTTACATATATGGGATTTTAAAATATGATTTAAAGGGGATAATAATTCACATTGGGTTATAAATTCATTTTCTAAATGATGGTGGATTCAATTTGGTATGGTTTTTTATAATAAAACACAAATGTGTTGTAGGAATTAAGCATAATGAAAGATGGGGCATTAATAATACAACATTATATAATATATAATACCCAATAGTAATATATATAATAATGTACATGATATTCAATAAAAATGTATAAATTTTTCTTGGTGGAATATATATCTAGGAGCTAAAGGATGTTTGGAGGAGATTTAAGTGAATTTTTAATTTTAAAGACCCTGAATCAACTATAATTTACTCTTTTAGTTGGATTACATTGAATGGTGGCTCTAAATTATTGTATTACATAGCATAGAAACCCTAATGTGAGGTATTGGGAAGAGTTTTTCTTATCTTTATAAGAAATATTTTATTTTTCCTGTATTGTTGGGTGAATGTATGAAAGCAATAACAAGGATGAAATTATGGGTTGCATTAAGAACCATTTCATAGATATAACTACATTTTTCCATGTTTTATTACTAGTGATGAAGAGTTTTTATACAATTTTAGACTTCATTGAGGCTAAATATTCATTGATCTGTAATGATTTATTTGTTAAATTATTGATCAAATTTAAGAGATTGGTGGGAGGTTATAGAGAGATGTTTATCATAATAAGAGGTATGGATGAAAGACTCTAATTATTTTTCTAGAATTTTAACATGATTTCTACGATTTTTTTGGCCAAAGGTAATTATAATAGTTAATGGGGTGATATTCTATAGTTATAGAATCAATCAGATCTCTATGTTTGAATAGTTAATGGTGTATTGCATTGGGAAAGTTTCACTATTTCCATTTTATTTCTAAAATGCATCATTAGTATAGTTTATCCAAGATCATTATTATTTTAAATAATCGGTGGTTATTGATCAATTATTACGACATTTACTAATTTAGTGGGTTATATCCTTTCACTAATACCTCATTAGAGTGTGTAAAATTAAATTTTTAAGGGAATGCAATGATTATGTTTTTCAATGATATAGTAAATCTGTTTTCTCCAGGAGTCTTTTAGTATTTTCTTCACTTAGGGTTTTAATTATAAAATCATTGGTTTTTAAAATTAATGGTGATTTTAATTGGATAATGATTTTTTAAGGTTTTCAATTTTTAAGTGTGTTTAGTCAAGGTTGAAAGAGTATATAGTGAGGATAAATTGTGAGATAATAGAATTAATTCTTTCCTTCTATACTACATTATGTTTCCCATGGTGTAGTGGTTTAAGTTGGAAAGTAATATTCTAATTCCATGAGGTTCTTGGGTGATGTTTCATTGGAGATGATTTAGATTCATAACCTAATTTGAGTTTTGGATTCCTTAGAGACAAGGAGATTATTTTAGTGTTTTATTGGGGGTTTTAATTGTATTTTGGTGGATTCCCTATTAGAAATTGACAAGCGAAAAAACATATTTCAATCCACATGGTGTTTAAATTCCATTTACATTGAGATTTTTTAGCATTTTAGGGTTATTAATGCTTGGTCCATTTCATTGTAAACAATGAGGGGATCCAGTTATTCATTTTTGGTCTATCACTTAGTATTGGGATCTCATTCTAAAATGGTCATTTTAGATGACGTGTTCCATGGTGGTATTTAACCTCATTTTATGTTATTGAAATTTCCATTGTATTATAGGGGATGGGGTTGTCAAATTTTTAAGTTTCTAATAAATAAATTTCCCATTGAACAACTTAACCACATAATAGTGGAATTCCCCACGCTATGTATGAGCTTAACAATTTTTTTTCCTTAATCTCTTCTGTCATTAATTCCCAATATTTTCTCTTGATCCCTTGAATAATTGGGGTTTTTTCGGGACCTTGGTAGTGTTTTCATGTATCTTTGTCCTTTATATTTTAATATTTATCTCTTTTAAGACAAGGTGATCATTCCTAGTCCATATTTTATATATTTCCTTCATTCTAATTTTTTTCATAGATATTGTGTTGATGAGGTTGAAACATTGGTTGTTTTTTGTGTTGGTAGGTTTTTCTAACTGGTTTTTTGGGTATGATGTGTTATATGTTGGTGGATGTTTCATATATATTTTTCCGGATTATTCTCCAATATTTGTCTCATGGAAAGGATTCATTCAAGCTTCATTGAGGTAGGGGAATTATAAACACATTTTTTATCAAAAATAATGATGTAATGTGTTAAATTATTTTAATTTTATTAATTTTATTACTTAAATTTCTATTAATTAGTTAAATTCTATACTTATTTTCAAAATATTTCTTTAATTTCATTTATTCTTTGTTCCACCGTTAGGGTGGGTAATTTCTTCCTACGTCAGTATTGGTGCAGTTCATTTGGTTCATGGAAAAGGGGTTATAACTTTAATTTCATTTATTTTATTAGTTTTTTTCATATATATACTTAACATGACCTGGTTTATCATCAAAACGAACTGACCTGACAAAAATAATTAAACTAGTTAAGTATTGAGCTATGAGAAGTTGATTTTGTTTCTTTAATTCTATTAAATATTTCCTTGCAGATTATAATTAATCACATGATATAAATATTTTTATAAATATTTTAATTTTATGGGGTAACATATTCGAAAATTGAAATAAAAATTTTAAGAAAATAATTTGAATGAGAATTTGGAGACCTATTAACAAATATTATTGAGGATAAAATGTGGATGTTTTCAATATATTTCGTTAAATTATAATTTAATTATGAAGAATTTATTAGGTGATGATGTTTGGGAAATTTATTTTGATAGATAATTTCCAGGGTTAAGCGATATTACATTACTATAGTAATATTGGTAGAGTTTTTGGACTAGGGGGAGTTGTGTATATTAGTGTTGGGAATCTAGTTTCAGTATCCTAACTCATTGGGATGGATTAATTAGTTAGGGATTGTTATATCATTTATAATATTTTAGGATTTTGTGACATATTATGTTATTTATATCCATTCTATTATAGGTTTGATAATTTGACATTTTTAATTTAAATATCACCATCCTTCCATAAAGTCTCATTTTTTGAGTATTTCCATAGAATCATGTCTATGTCCTGATGAGTCTTACTTAGTCAAATTTTTGTCTTCTTTGGTGGTATGATATGGGTGTTATGAAGTGGTTACAATGATATGTGGATGCAATAAGTGGTGGTATCTGTGAGTTCATTATTTTTGGGATTCCATTGTTAGTGTGTTGTGGGATTTTGAGGACTTAAGTTGTTAAACAATTGAATATGAAGAATTAGGTGATGGTTCTGCTAGATAGAGGAGTTGTTATAGGTCCTAGAGTATAATTATAATATTTATTATGGCACAATATATATTTGGGTGGTCATAATTATTAATAATATATTAGGATTCTTGCAATTTCCATGGTAATTTTTGGTTATTGGTATTAAAGGATGTCATCTTTATTCAATGTTTCAGGCCTTGTGGGTTCTCTAATTAATGGATAAAGTTTTATTAGAGGTTCAGTTCAATATTGTCTAAGGGAAATACTTTTCATCATACAATCTACGGTAATTAAATGATTTCATGAGAATGTGATTTAATGATTATTCAATGAAAATTGCAATCCAAATGTTATCTTTTTTTTTGTAGTTGTGATTATATAATGATAGAAGATGATGCGAAGTATGGTATAGACTCTAATGGGTCATGAATATTTTGTGGGTATATGGGGGGGATTTTCATGGAAAATTTAGAATACAACATTGAATTTTATCATGTTTACAAACCATTCCTTCAGGTGGATATACTAATGTGTGGATATGCAGTTCAAGCATACCTGGAAGGAAAAATTAAAAATATTGATGTTATTCATGATATTGTACCATACCATGTTGGTATTTTCAATGATAAGGATATGGTTATGGGCTCGTTGAAATAAATTGTTAAATATAGAACTTGTAAAGGATTTTGGAGTAGGCTGCGGTTTTAATTTTTTTAGTTTGGTAATTAATTATTATCGTACATTCCTGATATTTAGTGAGGGTTTTTTCGTCGATGGATCACTCTAGATTGTGTGTTGTAATGACATATGAATTGATAGGTAAGAGTTGAGATATATTTCTATGACTTTTTTCTCTTTATTTATTCATTCAAGTTATCTATAGATGTTGATTATAATTATCCATAAATTGTTGTTAATTTTTATAGTATTTTTTTCCTAGTTTGGGGTATAATATTATTTTTGATATTAGATTAAAACAATTATTTTATAAGTGATAAAAAATGGATTGATCCGTAGAGATTAGGATGTAACATAGAGTAGTGTGATTTTATTATCAATTTAATTGAAATAATTTCATCATTTTTATTCCTTGTTATTTAGGTTTATTAATGTGAAATATTTCATATTATATCACTTGGATAATTTTTTTCAATATTAGACCCTTTCAGGTTCACCACTGTGCCCACCCCTACATGGTTCCTTAGTTATTTTTACAGGATAGAGTAGTGGAGACTTTTAGCTACTATTTGGGTAGATAAAAAAGAACTTAATCAATTCTCTAGATTTCTTATAGTATATTATGTAATTGTCCTTGGTTATTTTGGAGAATTTTGGCATATATCTAACATTTAGGTTGTGGATTTTTCTTGTTAGATGATATTTGTGGAGCTTATTGGTAGTTTAATTTTAATTTATTGGGATTTATTAGGGTAATTGGAATTATATTATTTTGTACCCAATGTTTTATTATTAAACCCATATCTAATTGGAGGTGGTATTCAAAGGTTATACCGAGCTTCACTACTGTTCTAGGAGGGGTTATAGTGGGGATGAGTCGTGATGAAGTGGGACCTGGCTATGTTTTCTTACACTATGGAGTTCTCAAAGGGTTGTGTTGTTGTATTAGATTTCTATGATTGTTTATTAATGATAATTTCAATATGTATGTGATGATGATAGGTTAGGGAGTGACAATCCACCAAATTAATATAAAATATGTTACACATATAGTTTTTGGGTACAAAGGATTGAGTATAGATACAATTGAAGATGAAAAGGAATAATAATATGATGGAATGACAAAGGAAAAAGGGAATCTTCTGGGAAGGATAACCATAAATTAGATGATTAATATTATTTCCATTATAATTTACATTGAAAAGTTATAATATAATACTTATAGTGATATCTTTAATATTTTATAAATGTTTGCAAGAATCTTATTAGTAGTGAGATCATGCTGAATTAGTAGTGAAAACACCCTTATATTACCATGAATATTGGAACTAGAATTATATAATGAACACTCATGATTAAAGGATAATTTTAATAATAAAACTAAGACATTACTGAGGGATCTTGAAAGAATCAATCATGATCCTATATAATGAAAATTATACCTTTTCATCTACCTACAACATTTGATAATTATTTATATATTTCTAATAATTATTGAATGTTATTTAGAGGTGATTTAAAGTTATTAAGATGGAAAATACAATTTTAATTGGATCTTGTATTATGTGGATAAAATTTGGAATTTTTTAATTTATGATAGAAAAATGAATATGTTTGGATATTTTTTGTATGATTCATTTTAGAGACAAAATTTATTAGCAAATGAGTCATTTATAACTATGTTTATGAGTAATTGATGATAAAATATGAGTGATTTGGATTTATAGTATGACTTATTAACTCATATGATGATGATATAGATTGAAGTATTTTTATTCATGGGGATGAATTTGAGTGACTAAGTGTCTATGTATGAGTCATTTTGAACCAAAAATGAGTCAATGTGAACAGAGTGTGTCATATGATGCTATGTATGGGTGATTTCTCATAGTTCACCAGCCATCTACGAGCTAATTCATCTATGTAGGATTAATTTAAATATATGTATGACATATTGTAATTTGCACACAAGTCATCTAAATGAAATTCTTGAATCATTACATTGAGAAATACTGGTAATATGATAAACTATAAAATATAGAGAATTAAAAAATTACAATATTTTAGAGAAATCAAAATGGGTTGATTCTGAAAGTTTTCATTCAAGATCAAAACATCCTAAGGTTATGTTGATCCAATATTCAAGATAGTGTTGAAGAATTTTTAATGAGATGATATGAGAAAAAAATTCTATTCGTTTGTGAATTTCAATAGATCAATTTTTTGTAATTAAATGTAGAGATTAAATATTATAAAGAATTAATTTATTGTAATTGATAAAAATCACCAAATTAATTATGAACCAATAATATTAGAATAATAATTGGATCATTGAGATGTTATAATAAGATTAATGAATAATTAAGTTTTGATACATTTATCAAGCCTGAATATAGGAAATTATTGATTAATTAAATATATTAATTAAATATAATGATTCAAGTATTGTGATTTAATTTATATATATCATAGTAAATGAGATTAAAGATAAATTGGATGATAAGTGAGATTGATTTTCTATCTACAATTTAAAAATACAATTTTTTAATTCTATATTATATTTATTGAATGAACTTATGCTATAAAAGAAATAAGTTAATCCCTCAGTATGAATTTCATTACATATTTTATATAAAATTTAATTAATGAAGTGATTCATATATTTGTGAGTATATTTTTGGATAAAGGATCCTAATCCTGATATAATAAAATAAATATAATTTCTTAGATATAATAAAATAATGAAAATAAGAATTAAAAGAGAATGGGAACTTGTGTACTTTTATAGAAAATCAACTTTGAGGAAAAATAATATCATTGATCATAGGAAACCCCCACATATATAAAATTTAAGAAAAAAATTAATGGATATACTAGAATTGAGATCCTTGATAATATTTTCTATATTAAAAATATAGAAAATATTATGTCAGTCACCTGTGTACAAAAGATACATATAAGGAGAGAGCATGGTGGGATCCAGACAAGAGTATGAGGGATGATAACTATGATAACAACCATGATCTTTATGAAGAAGAATAGTATTATGTTGATCTTGTATTGGAGAATATTTAATATCATGATATTAAAGTAAAATGAATAATAAGGCCTTAAAATATCCATTATTATAGAAGTTTGAGAAGAAAAAGAAAAAAATGAAGAGACCAAAGGGATATTATCACTTTTTTACTTGTTTATAATAGGGGTCTATAGACTTTTAGAGATTTATTATCCACTAGATTTGTGTAGACACATCTCCTCATTTTATTTTTGAGAGGCCAATGAATGGTTTCCAAATTAGAATTATGAATATTTTCATAAAGGAATGACCAAGTTACCAACTAGTATTTCTAAAGAGCCTACCATAATCAATGAATCTATGGGAGGGAGATGATTATATAAATTTATGTAGTAAAATTATATTCTTATTAGTGATATAATTCGAGGATTTAGAAAGAATCCTTCCATGATATTCAACATTAATGATGTGAATTGAGAAATTTTTAGTCGAGTGAGATGCTAGATATAGATGAAAATGTTACACTATGTGTTGGTGTGCGATGTACCATGGGTGATGATGATAAATTCCTACATCCTTATAACATGAGTCTAATCATAGTGGGATATATTTTATGGGGATGAATAATAAACCATATAATAGAGTATACTTCTTATAAAGGATTCATAAATTTTAAAATACCACATGTTATCCTCCACTTCCATTCCAACATTATATTAGGTGTATGTGATTGGTAAATACTAAATGGATAAACTATAATCCTTAATATTAATAGAGGGTTCAATACCGAGGGGGTAAAATATTAAAAGATAAATATGAATATAAAAAAATAAGACAAACCATGAATCACCCCCAAACCCCAAGTGTATTCACTAGTCATAAGGTGACTTTTAACAAGTGTTAGAGAATTGGATACCTGTTATTAGATATATATATTATTTCCCTAGCGTTTTACTTTTATACGTGTAGTAAAAATTTGAAATGCAAGAGTTCAAAATGGAGAAAACAATTTCTTTTATTATTAATGTAAAAATATTTGACTAATAATTTAATAAATAAGATTAAAATAGAGGAAAAAATGATAATTTTGAAAAACTATAGAGGATAAAACATTAATTTAAGGTAATTAGAATGTTAAGTTCTTCTCAGTTAAAGGAAATAATTACTATTCCTTTGATGATGTATATACAAACTACGATGAAAATGAATTAAATGAGACACTCAATGATTTATATTCTAAAATCAAATACCATATTAATAAGTTGGCTCTAGAAGATTTCATATATATGCTTTCACATATCAAGTGTAATAGTAAGGCTTGGATCATCTCAACAACACCTTGATGGGTTTCATTGTGAGATCAGGCACACCTCCCTTTTTGTCATAGGCTACTGACCAGCAGTGGGGGACTAAAGTAATCATGGGAATAACATTCCTTATAGAATAATTATTTTGAGTCATTTTAGGATATACCAAAATTTTTAAATGAACCATCTGTATAACGAACATTGAAACAAACTATTGACATAAAATAGAGTTCCACAATCCCCGGCATTAAAAAATATAAATTATTAAATAAAAAACTGAAATTAGTGATAAATAATCCATGTATTTATCTCTATAAAGTATATGTATGTTATAATAATATAACATGAAAAAGGATGTTACACAGGCCCCTAGTTTTACTAGCATACATGATTTTCCACCCAATGGGCATATAACATACATAATAAAAATAATAATAAAATACAACGAGGATCTAATATTATACATAATCCTTGCCTTAACAAGATCTCTATCCCCATTAAAGATATCATCCTCAATAAAGATACTCATGGACTCTCCCCAACATGAACCTACAGTTCTTGAATACTTCTCGGTTACTCATGTCCCATGGTCGCCTGATCATAGTGAGAGTAAAACATAGCGTGAAACTAAAAATGTGATATCATCCATAAATTTTAAATTTAGTGTATACATGAGATATTTCATCTAATTATATATATATTCTAAATATTTATATATAAATAAACACTATTATTCATCAGGTTCTAACATAACACCTAGGATCAACAATACCTACTTCGATCAATGAGAGAGAGTCTTTGAGAATGTCCCATGATCACTTTGACCAGTAGCATGCCCAATATCTATATCATAGTGGTAATAATTTCATGATCTTTAGAGGTATGCAAAAAAAAATCCAATTGTACATGCAAATAATCTAATCTATAAGAGGTAATCCTATGTGGTAATGAATATTAGACATCATATATGATACCGAGGAGGTTATTCTAGGTGATCTAGTAGTCATCAGAGACATCATTAATCCCTATGAGGTAATCCTTGGTGATCACATAATCACCTGGAAACATCAATGATTTCAAGGTTGTGGACCTAGATAATATAGAATCATTAAGTGTCATCACTAATTTCTAGGGGGATGAACTTAAAAAATCCTTTATAATTAGGAACCATAATCATTTCCTAGGGGGTTAACCAAAGGAAATCATGTAACACTAGGATCTATAACAAATTCATAAGGGGGTGACCATAAAAAATAAATAATCATAAATAATACAACAAATTATAAAGGGAATAATATTATAAAATCATGTAGTATCATTCCCACAACTAATTATTAGGGGAAATACCTAAGAAATCAACAGTAATTAGGAATAATCACTAATCCCTATTAGGTAATATTAGGTGATCTCATAGTATTAGGATCGATGTTGATTCCTAGTTCATTTCATGGGTATTCCATAGTAACATTCTCAAGGATGAAACCCAAGAGATATCCTAGGAATTTCATGGCCATGAGGCACGATGGTTGAATCCAAGAAGATGTAAATGGATTCCCATATATTTCAATACATCTCAGTAGGATGTTAAATCCACCTAAACCATATCATTTCATAGTCATAATTTTCTCTCCAACCTCATGTCATCTATCCAGGTTTTAATGTCACATCTGTGGCCATCACTCCACATTTCCCAAACACCATTTCTAAGGTCATCGACTCACTAGTACAACCACAGGGATCATTGATGTCTAATTAAAAATATATAACCTTCATGGGTTGCATTTCCTCAATAACATATCCTAGGTCGAGACACAAATCCCATATGGAATAACTTCAATTAGAATCAGAATAATCAAAACAATGCCTAATTGGAATACTATGAAAATCTATACTTTCACACTCTACAGATAAGGATAAAGCCCCATCTCAATACATAAGTCATAAAAAAGTTGTTCCTACACTAATTCTATCCAAAAATATCTATAGGGTCCACCCACATAGATAATGAAAATATCAGTGGGAGAGGAACACTCACCCCATGCCCACCATACTATACTAATAACTCTAAGGAATCTCACAACCCCATCATGGATTACATGATAAATTCATCTCAACCTTTGATTCACCTATAATCAAGGGATATAAAGAAATTTATCTAATGTCCTATCTGTTCACATAAGCCACTAAATTAAACCCTAAATGGTCTATACATATATTTGGGAAATAATATATTATCAAGGCCTCAACCATCGATGGATCAAATATGAATGTAGTGGAGAATGTCTAAATAGTAGAACATAGATCAATATTTGGTTCTAGGAATATAATTATAAATAAAATTAATTTATTTAGAAAAAGTTTCAGTCACCCTCATTGAAAATAACATATATCACATTACATAAAAATATAGCACAAATGATATTAGAATTTATAAGGGACCAACTACCTCAATTAAAACTTATTTAATTTTTAAACTATAGATCAGAAACACTCACCCATGCTAGTCCAAGTCCACATCAATATCTTGGGGTTGTTAAATTAATTATTTAAATATTTTTTATAATTTATAATTAATTAAAACATTTAATTTAACTTGGAATAATACATAACACTCACCATGTGAATTTTTCTCATCTAAACCATGAGTGTTTGGGTGAATTTTACTTTTGACATGCACCTTAATCTCAACCAAAAAATATCCCTAATAATTACACCTAATTCAATTACCTATTTAAATTAATTTAAAAAAACCCCAGAATAAAATCATATAGTGACTTATCTGCATAATAATAGTGAGAGAAAAAGTGGATATACCATCACAATACATATTATAGCTACACCATATGAAATCCCAAGGATAATAGAATGATTACATAGTTCATCAGTGTAATAATTTATCAAATATTTAGCTTTTACATATATTCATCATAAAGGAAACAACAGAAGGAATAAAGAGGACGAAGAAGGAAGAAACTATACCCTCAAATTGATGAAATTCCAAAAAAGCACCCCAAAACCAAGGTGGATGAATAATACAAGAGGGGGAGTGATATCCTGGCTGCATGATTGAGGGATAAGAGAAATAGGGAGTAAGGATATAAAAGATAAGTGGGGGAAAAGTTTATTTTACCAATTTTTAATGTGATGTCTAGTTTGGTCATAAGTTTGTCCAAACCATGAGCCTACCATGAAAACGTCACTATCTAAGGCCACCACCCACATACAATTAGGACCAAAGGTTCGAAAATCCTCAAACCAACAATGTATAACCCTATGGAACAAAAAAAAATCAAGTCCCACATGGTTTTTCAACTAAAGTATAGTGATCGTGTGCCTCCCCACAATCCCAAAAAAACAAATGGTTACCCCTTAGATCAATAAAGTTTCTTCCAAACCAGGTAAAACCATTAAAAAAACTATTCACATTGTAAAATGTACTAAAATATCCATAGGTTATGGGTTGGCACTCAATTTTCCTTAAAAAATGTGACCCAAACTTTTCACCAAGTCATAAATCCTCTAAGAAATTGAAAATTTTACCTACAGTTCTTATGAATTACCCAAATTATTAAGGAAAATATCAAGCCATGAAATTTTACAAAAACAATAACTCAAAATTATATAAATCTCAATGGTGTTTCTAATAAGGATGGAGTTTCTCATATACGTAGGAGGAAGGAGAAATAAAGGGTAGTGGGAAAAAAAGAATCCTCCCAATAGTGGTCTGAAGATAACTGAAGATGGTTATAGTGTTCTTTCAGAGATGATCGGGGTTTTTTGGTGTGGGATAATAGAATATTGGTATTTTTTAGCATCATCACATACTATGGTCTTGGAAATTTCATTGGGGTGGAGATACATCCTATGTTTTGTGGCCTTACTTTGTAAAATATTTACAACAACAATATTTTTTTGGTGAAGACTGAATCTAAAATTTTGGTTTTATTTCTCCATGACATTGCCATCACCACTTGGTACCTAACATACTAAATCAAGAAGTACAGGATGGTCATTGAATATGGAATTTATGTTATCCTCACTTGTGTTAATTGAACTTTTTAGATGAAATATTGGAAGTAAAGGTAATTCTAGTGAATGTAGAATTTTATACCACTATATTTGTTATTTAATAACTAATTATAATCCCATAGCTAGGGTTGACACAAATGGTATTTAAAAAAAATATTCTTGATCTATAAGGTTTATTGGACTAAAAATTTATTTTTGAGTGAGTGATTCTATAATTCTATGAATTTGGATCTGAATCCTAGTTCTCAAAAGTGATCATCTCACAAAACTCAAAAAATAATATTCCTACTAAATTTCCTGTACTATATATACCTTGGGTTTTAGATAAATGGAATTCATGACGTAAATTCATATCTAGATAAGGAATTTTATATAATATGAGATAAATTAGTGTAAAATGGTATTAGTTGTAACACTTTTATAATTATAGTTGTATCTAAGGAAATATATATCACACATTTAATAATTTTTTTCGATGGGTGATAAATAATCTGAAATTATTATTGTCAGTAGTTGGTGTTCAAAAATGTTATGTTTGAGATTAATCTTTCATTAGATAATTTATAAATTATTTTTTAAAAGGATTACAAACATGATTTTAAATCTATGAATATAATAAACAATGATAGTTTTCTAAAATAAAGTATCCAGCTATGTGAGAAACAAATCTAGATGCCAAAATGGTAAAAGGAGGACTGGTTGAGATTGATTGAAAATGGAAAGGGAACACTCAACCTCAAACATCTTGAATTTTAAATTAAGTTAAAAGGATATAATCATCCCAATCTATAACTCCCTAATATATAGAGAAAAAGTGTGCTTCTACTCATGTTTTTGAGATGCACATTACTACATATGGAGCTCTAATTTGTGGGAAAAGAGCATGTAATCATCTGGAGAATCATCTAACTCATGTTCATTTAAAAATGTTTCCCAATATTCTCATGATTCAATTTGTACTAAATATGTTTCAACTATATGTACATATTTAAATTAAAAGTATAAACAAATATAAAGGTAAAAAATATTGGAAAATCGAACAATATATCAATGTTTTATGTGATAATGTCTAAAAAAATCCATAAATATATCCCAAAAATATAGTTTTCTACAAAAAAATAGAAATAAATAAAATATGATTTTATTTAATCAATATAAAAACAAGGATATTAGTTGGATTATGTTAGTGGTGTTAAATATTTGGGCATAGGGCCATTTAGTGCTGGAAGAATATGTTAGTAAATGAATTCTGTTGACATCATGAATTTAAATGGAAAAATATGAATTTGAGAGGAAACCTGTTGTACATAATAAAAATTCATAGAAATTGGGATATATGTCTGTTAAAAATAGATTTCATTTTCTTGGATTTTTTTTGATTTTTTCAATATATATGGGAACTGTTATGTAGAAGGTTGTTATGTTTCAACCAAGAAAAACTCACCTAGTGAGGAAAGGATAGGGCATAAATAGTTGAAGAAGAAGTTAAAGAATATTGATAGAAGGTATACCATAAAGTGTAATTACAAAAATAAGTATGTTAAATAAAATACTAAAAAGATTTCAAAGAACAACTATTATAAAGATATCAGACTATATAGAAGATGATTATTTTATCATTATAAGAGAGGCCACTTTGTGAATTATTTTATGATGTCTAGGAATTTCAAGAAAGAAGAAAGAAATATTATGTATAAAAAGGAATAAATCTAGTAAGGTGATGAAAATATTGTATTAATATTTGAAACTCGTGAGGAAAAATATATAGAGCTTCCTAAGAAGGGTAACTCAAAAGCTAAGGAATGTGTGCGTGGAAGGTGATAAAAGTAAGGGAACATAACAACCATATGTATGGAATGGATTCCTAGTTAAAAAAATATAATAAGAGATAATGGGAAAGGATAAATGATTTTAAGTACTAAGGAATATGTTATAAAGAATAATTCCACAAAACAATTATGAATATTGAATAGAAAAGTGTTTTTTTTTCATTTTTATTTGAACTGATCGAAGAGAATAAAAAGTTATAATAAGTAGATAAAAATCAAATTTCCTTGATTACCCCAGTTTTCAATCCCATTCCAAGTAAGAATAAAATTTAAAAATGGTATATAATAAAACTTTTCAAAGATGTTTACATTTGAAAAAATAAAGATAAATCAAGAATGAGTAGTTTTAGATACCTTAGAGCTAAAAATAAAGGAGTTATTGGGCTTAGGAAGAAGTCTTGACCCTAATTCTATAACTTAGTAGAAAAAAATAACAAATTTATTATCATAACTTTGTGTTTTTGAATCTTGGATAATTTAATTTACTGTGAAACCCAAAATAAAATATTGATTAAGGTTATAATGCAAATACATCCTATAAAAATAATCTATCATGGAAAATATTTTAATTGGAACCAATTTATCTCCTTTTATCACATCACGAGATATATCTAAATTGGTATAAGATATAAACTGGTATAAATAATAATAGGATCTTATTTATATAAGAATAGTTCTATTATAAAGAGATTAATGGAGGTAATAACATAAGGGGATATATAAAAACATAAATCTTATAGAGATCTATTATTTTAGAAATCTGGATAGTCCCACTATACAAAATGAAGTTGAGATATGATTTTAAATTTCAAGCACTACATTGATAGATATTGTATATCAAGGGTGATTTACTATCTAAAACAGTGTGATAGAACATTCTTGAACTTGATTTTTTTGATATATTTATTCTAGTTGAGTTTCAGTTTATAGAATTTACTAAAAATATTGTTTTAAAACCCATAAATTTTGAAGAAAGAGTTAGTATCACATTGTGATATGTTAATGGATTGATTTTTTTACCCAAATTAATCATTCTTTTTACTGTACCAGGTTATCCCAAATAGCCATAAATTTTATTGATTAAGAGAACCCTACTAATGTAACATATGATTCTACCCTTCTCTTATAATATTGAGTTAATCACTCAATAAAGACAAATTAGAAGGAAAGAGAATGAATAAAATGAGAGGATGTGGGTTTTGAAAAGAATATATTTACCCTAACCACTAGTTTCTATAAGGGGGGGACAAATTTTACCCATTATATTTATTCTAAATAATGATATAAATGGTTTATACTACTATTAACAAGTATTTAGGGTGATGTAATTATATGGCATTGATGAAAAAAATGGAGAGATTGAAGTTCTAAAAGGTGTGTTTTTGTTTTATTTTTTATCATTGATTGATTATTAATTATAATTTTTATAAGTGTGTCGTGATGATGGATGATAAAGTAAGAATACAGCCAATGAATATGTAAATGTTTCCCACATAATTTATCACCACAAATATTGGATATTTCATTCCATGAAAGATATTTTTAAACATTAATATGATGTAAAGGAAAATTTAATGGAGAATATACTTGGTGTGTATCCCATAAATCAAATGATTTATCTACTAATATTTGCTATATATAATGAATAGTACTAAGGAAATTCTTTATGTGAATTATATAACAGTTTAGAGAAGTTTTAAATAATCCAATTAGTGGGGAGATCTGGATAAGCATAATATAAACTATCCTATGAGGGTATAACATATTAGAAAATAAAATAAATAATCAATACTCTTATATGAGGGAAAATTAGAGGAAAAACATATAAGTTAGTGATAGATCCTAAAATTCTCAATCATGAGTTAATATACTAGTAAAACACCTTTGAATATAGATAAAGGATTTTGTAATTATTTATAAAACTCTTAGAAATATTTGAATATATTATAAGGTGGTTTAATTTGATCAAGAATTACATATAAAATTTTAAGTAACTCTAGTATTATTCATAAAATGTTTCTAATTTCCATGTTTATGATAGAAAAATAGCTAAGTATAGATATATGTCTTTGAGTCATTTCATTGGAAAAATGTTTCAACACATGAGTTATTTTTCACACTGCTTATGAGTCATTTTTGGAAACATATAATTGTTTTAGAGTCACCATATGAGTCATTAACTCATAAAAATATGATGTAAACAAGAATATTTCTATATATTGGGTTGTGTATGTGTGACTAAGATTTCACATATGAGTTATTATGTATTTTGTATGAGTAAATTAGAGCTTTGTATGTGTCACTTGATGATATATAGAAGTAATTTAATGTTGTGTATGAGTCATATTCTATCCAAGACATCTTAATATGAGTAAGTTAAAGCTATGTATTATTTATTATAATTTTATTATGAGTCATTCGAAAGCTATTCCTGAGTCATGCCTTAGATAATTTTTGATAGTTTTGCAAAAAAAGGACAATTCTAGAATATTTAATATTATGAAGGAAACAATAACAAGGATTAAAAAGAAATAATTAAAGATAAAATTTTCTTGATGCTGTGTTGAAAAATAATGGAATATTTATTTTAAAAAAATTGTTGGATATGAGGTGATAATTTCATAATTATATTTATTTGTGAATTTCAAATGAGAATTTTATAAATATAAGTTTTGGGATCAGAAGTAGATCTTAAATCAGATGATGTATTCACTAAACCCAATTGATAAAAAAACAAACAATCAGTTGTGATCCAATCACATGTGAGTCAAAAGAATATATTTGATCTATTGAGAAGAATATTATGGAAGGACGAATTTCTATGACATTTATGAAGCCTAAATAGATGAATTTATAGAATAAATAAATCCAAAAATTAATTGTGTAGTTGAAAGTGTTGGGCTTCATGTTCTATATATCATAGTGAGATACGATTCAAGCCAAATGAGTGTAAAAGTAAGGGTTGTTAATCTAAAAAAATTAAATATTAATTTTTAAAGACCCTATCTTAGTAAAGGTACCCATCATGAACCAATAATGAAGGAAGAGTGATAATAACCCCCCGTGTACCACCACCAATAGGCCCTGGGTTATGACTATCACTAAGGGTATAAATAAAATCACATGTATGGAAGGTGTTATCATTAATAAGAAAATATGTATTGAAATAGAAGTCATCAAACACTAAACAACTCCTTAACTGAAATAAAAATCAAAACACACAAACATCACACAATTCATTTAATGTCATATGATTACAAATTAAATTATCCAAGTAAAGTACCAAAATACATTCCTATTACAGAAAATTGGAAACTCTAAACTCCAATATATAAATTTCTATCTCGGTCACCAATTCCCTCAAGATTAACATAAAAATAGTATGCATATATATATATATATTATGGTGAGCATAATATGTACACTCAATAGGATTATATCCAAGGACTCTCACAGAAATGTGAGAAGAGAATACTATTCCCCAATGAAAAAATAAAAAAATAAAAAAGACAAACTAGGTCAACTAGTTATTAGCCTCATCATGGATAACTCACTAAATAACGCATCCATGTATGATAATATAACAAGAAGAATATTGAAAAAGGGTACCCTAGAGAACTTCCTCACTAATTTTCCACTCTTATACCACAACATCGTATATTTAGACACTCTCATCAATTATTTATAAATCATCCTCACAAGCCATATGATAATAGGAAATCCCCACCTCTCAACCCATGCCCCAACCCTCACATCCGCATTATACAATAACTACTTCATTATAACTCTAATAGAAGGGTATCATGAACATGAAGGATATCTACATTATTCCCTCCTACTGCCATGAAAACTCCCACAAAAAATAGACACATACTCTAATAAATCATAGAATCTAATATAATATATTTTTTATCCATCATATTCCATGTGTATAAAACTTTATTGCAATAGAGATTAGGGGAGAGAGGATATAAAACCATCAACCATCAGCCACATGGATGTTTGTGGAAAATAGTTAGAAACTATAAAACATTAGTTTTTAGTGTAAAAAAACTAATGAGGGGTTAATATAAAAAATAACATGGAAAATAAAATTTATAATAGTTATATAAAACCCCAACCTATGGGTTCACACATCCAAAACCACCCAATATCCACAACATCAACATTACCACTACTGCACATCAGTGTCACTAACAAAATATAACCACTCAGTAGGTCCAATAAAATGAAAACTAATTATTTAATTTACTACCCTTTCCAATTTATTTATTTTTAATCCATAATCATTTTACCCAAAATAATTTTATTTACTATAATTTACAATTTAAATATTACCATAACTATCGAAAAAATTCCAATATGACACATAATCATCATCCAAATTCACTTGCATCAGACCTACACTTTTCGAATCATACACCATCACCATATCCAAAAACGTCAAACTCATTAAGTAATCATACTGATAATTAAAAACCTAATGTGAGACACCAAATCAATCAACTTCATCAGAAAATAAGAAACACAACAATATCTCATCTACACATAGTATGTTCAATTACAAAATTGAAGGACTTTACAATTTTAAGGTGAGGTGAATTATACAATTATACTATAGTAATCACAAATAAATTCACTATAGTAAGAACATTTCACAACCAGAAATAATTGACATGCATATATAGAAAATATATTTCATGAAAACAAATAAAACACATATGATATCTCCACCCCTTTGATTTTTTTAATCTATTTTAATTATCTTCATTAGACCAACTCTTACTGTTCACCCAAATTCATTTAGAAGCCTGATAATATCAAACACACACATAAAAGTATATATATATATATATATATATATATAATAAATAGATAAGTTGAATCCCTTAACTCAATCATCACCTCAAAGAGAACCATGCTCATAATAGAAGAGTCAATGGATCACTATAGAACAAACATGAAAGGAAACATACTGGAATGTAATAATAATATCCCATAAAAAAAATGCCCAAAAGTCATCCCAAAACAAATGGATTAAAAAAAATTAACATCTAGAAAAATATAGGGGAACAAAATATTGGATTAAAGTGAACCAAGGGGGGTTGGGGTCAGCCAAAGATCAAAGGAGAAAAAAAGAGATTGTAATAATGGAGATTGAGACCTATATTTAAAGTGGAATCATGAATGTTATTACCATGGAAAAGAGATAGACTACTACACCTTGGTCTCCCTGGTTCAAAAGATATCCTAATCTCCCATGTCCATTTTACCCCATTTTCGTGTGCTTTTAAAATCCTTTTTTACAATTAACACAACCTCATAAACAGTGTGAGAAAACTAATCTTGGATACTTCAATGCCCTCTAGGACCAAGCACTATAGTGTAACACAAAAAGATTTGCCATTTTCTCCTCACCACCCTAAGACCATGGCATGGTGAATTACTACTACCTCTGTTAAATAGGTGGTCTCCCAAAATACCACACTCAACATCATGCCCTTCACTGATAATTTTCTACTGCTCATTTTACATAGGTTTATCAACCAAGAGACAGACCAAAAAACATGTACATCTAGAATATATGACTCTCTATGGTCAATCCTGGAAGCACACAGCTAGCTCTATGACAACCCTCTATGAACCAAAGTATTAAACATCAATTTAGTTTCCCACTACCACATATTTTTTGACTATTAGAATGGAAAAAACACTTCTCTATCCTGTATAAAACCTCCTAAATCGCATCATAACTATTACATTGAAAAACATAAGGGTAGGGTATTTAATAAGTCTCTACCCTCATATTAGACGCCACTCAAACAACAATCTTCCTCGAGAGTAAAAAAACCAAAAAAGAAAGAAGAGATAGGGAAAGGTCGGAGAAACCATCCCATGAGATAACTATCAAGGATCACATTACAGACCCAACAATATCATAAACTAATCATGATAAACAAGATAACAAATTAACATTTCACAAACAATGAACAAACCAAGTGTTATATCACACATGTAAAATAATAAAAAAACCAAACTCAAAATAACATGGGATTATAAGAATGTCGTTTTTGTCTCACATTCCAAGGAACTCTCCTAAAAATCTAAATGCGTTTTCAAAACTAGAACCAAATGAATAATTCCTCAATACATCACATTTTATTAATGATATTAGAATTTAAGTAGTTATTCTACAAATTTTTTTCCATTCTCACCATCCAAATCTCCTTAGTTATTGACTTCTGTGTCATCATGAAGCCACAAATGGAGATGAGATGTACATAATATAGTTTGGATGTAGTTCACTTGTAGTGGAATATAGAACTAATAATAAACCTTAGAAACATGATCTATCACCATAAAAGGTATAAAAACTAGGGTGAAACCTTGTTTACCCAACCAAACCACTATTTCCCATGATGAGGGGAAATATTCAAAGACAAGTGGTACCCAAACAAAAACTCCTTGGGTATCCTACTCTGATATTCATAAGATCTCTATTTCTCTTGTACTACCTTTATCCTCACATGAACCATCTAGACCATTCTAGTCATACTCAATACAACATTAGGACTGAGAACTGGTGACTCTCCAATTTTTGACTATCATAGTGGGGATCTATGTGGACTTTTATAAAATGCCTCAAATGAATTCATATCTAGGGAATAATGATATTTTTTTATAAGATAACTCTACCAAAGGAAATTTCATCACTTAGGATATACCAAAATCAAATATGAATTCCCAAAATATATTCTCCAATGTATAGAATCCCCCCTACATATTTCTATCTATTAGAGAGAGGAAAGTAGAGATAAGGTAAAAATGAGTTCGAAAAGCATGATAAAATAGAATAAAGACTCATGAGGTAAAATGAGAGTCCCAATGTGATAATATGTAACGTGGAATTCCATAAATCTACACAACCTTATACACATATCATCTTTCAAAAAAATCCATTACACTCAACTACCATATTGATAATAAGTGAGATAACATCATTAGATGGTCCTCAATTACCTATATATAAACACATAATACATGGGACTAGGGAAATAATTTAGTGAAATACATTTATATGTTTTCCCACATCCATTTTGGGACACCTAAAAGGTACAAAAAATCACTAGGAACATGATGTTCAAACTTCAATTACAGGAAACCCAGATATTGTGCTACAAAATTTTCCACTTCCCATATAATCATAGAAAAAAAATATTACTCAAAATAAAATACATATTGGATAATGTATGGTGCATCACTAAAGGTGATCTATGAAACTCTCCAGGTACTCCCTTGCACATCACCATTAGGACACACATCCTTATGTGAAATATCAACCAATACTGGACATCCACCAATAATACTTTAGGGGCACCACCCTAACCAATGTGATCCAACATTACTTCCACATTTAGGTATCCCCATTGATACTCCTCCACATAGTATATCAGTAAAGAATACACATTCATATAAATAAAGAAAACTCTAATATTAAAAACCCCATTATCTATGAGCATGGATATCAACTCCTTTATCCCCCTTCAAGATCCCTAAACACATGAACAACATCCTTTAAAAACATCATATTTAGTGTACCAACCACATTGTTTAATTTTTCTGAAGTGTGATTGATATCTATGTTTTATTCATTGATAAATTCCATAAACCTCATTAATTATAGATTTATGTTATCTTGAGAGAAAATATGCCTCAAAATTATTTTATTGGTGAAAACCACAATGAATTATCTAATGAAAAAATGTCACCAAATATTCTAGAAGAATACAAATGCTTCTGATTCCATATCATGGGTATCATATTTAATGTCATAGAGTTATAACTATGATGAAACATAGGATATTACCTCCCACATATTCATTAAGGAACAACCTAGATTCCCAAAGAAAGAATCAAAAAACAAATCATATACCACCCCATTCTCAGGAAATATGAGTACTATGGTGATAAATAATACACTTTTAGGTAGATGAAAGTGGAATGGAAATGATCATTCCTAATGAATGATTTAACTTTCCAAGTTATATTTGTTAGTGGGGTATAAATCTTAGAAAAATTTGACACAAACTACCAATAATTCTCCATGAGAACTCTAATACTATGGACCACCACAACATTCTTTAGTACCACCCAAAAAAGAAATTCCCCATACTTCAAAGGATCCACTAATTCTCCCTTTTGAGAAAAAAACATTTCTATGTAAATATAACTCCTACATTGATAACATACACATAGATAACTTCCCATTTATCCAGTGATTTCAAAGTGTATTCAAAGTTATTACAAGATACAGAATATACTCCACATTACAACTTGAGTATATAAGAATGTTAATGGTGAAAAAAACTAAAAATTGGTCTAGGAACTCAAAACAATAATGATTTTATGAGTCCTATGAATAATAAGGATGTTTTCGTGACACTGAATTACAAAAACCTAATATTCTATGCCTCCACTTTATCACCAAAAGGTGGTATTTGGGATATCTTCCTCCTTTAACATAAACTAATGATACTCAGATAACAAATTGATCATAGATCAATATATAGCTCCTATCAACTGATCAAAAAAAATTATCAACACTTGGGAGAAGATAAATATTCTTGATTGTCACCTAATTTAGCCTTTGATTGTATTTACACATCCTTAGACCGCCATTTTTTTCTTATAGAATAACACTGGATAACCCCATGGAGAGAAATAAGGCTGGATGGAACCCTCTTCATTAGATAATATATATCAATTCTCAACTCCTATAGCTTATAACATTCCATATGATATAGATCCATTAAAATTGGAGATATAACTAGATATAATTATATCCCATACATTAAATCACATCAAGGGGATAGTGTTACAACCTCTTAGGGAAATCCATCAAGAAATTCATTGACCTCTCTAGGTATAGGATCTTGACCAAGAGATAAGGTATGTACTTGTTTGAATTTTCCTTGGTAGACTGTTTTATTAGAGTTGGGGTGATCTCAGGGGTGTCTCAGGAATTAGATAAATAGAAAATAATTGAAATATGCCAATTTTTTCTAAATAAAAGGCTGGAGTAGTCAATGTAGTAACCGTGCACAATAATTAGGTGTCCTGTAGAAGCAATGAATGGTTAGGGAAAATATATCAGGTGGCCCTGGAGACTGTTCGATATGATATCTTTGTAAGTGGTTGCACATTGCCATTGTGTGGTTTTTTCAAACCCTTTGGGTGTCTAGGAAAACCATGTGTATCAACTTCCTCTTTGATAGATGGAACCAAATGGTTGGCACACAATTTGGCCAATCATTTGTCCAAACTGTGTGCCAATTTAAAAATGGGAACGTTACCTTTCTTCCATCCCATTATTAAATGTTTCCTACACAACTTTTCATTCTATTTAAGCCCCATAATCTTGGGTGAAGAATGAGTGTCCTCCTCCCCCTCCATGGGGGGTTCTCCTTTCATTAATGGTCATTTGGAGTGCCTCTAGTCGCGAATCTATGATTTTGATAAATATGACGTGTTTTCCTTCCATTTTCTAGTTGCATATTAGTACAATTTTCCCAATACATCTAATGATCAAAACCATTTCCCAATAGTGTGGTCATTATTGTTTTGTTTGAGGCCATTTTAACTCTAATCAAGAGTTGGGTTTGGGTGATTGGTTGTCTAGAAGCATGAGGTAGGTGGTCTATAACATTTTTCCCCATATTTTCATTATTTTATAAGTGTATGTGGTTATTTAATTATTCTTACTTAATGTGTTTTCATGTTCTTAACTAGGTAAGGTATATTATGCCATAAATTAAGGTGTGAGGCCCCTCACAGACCCCATTAGGTTTTATGATGATTTGAAACCACACATTGGGATACCAAAGGGGTATTACAAACCTTTGTAAATTGGGAATTATTTTGGTTAACTTTTCGATAAGGTAATTATTAATGAATATTGGTTTTGAATTGTAATTTAGTATTTGTGAATGGTTAAATGGATGATCAAAATGTTTTACGCTATCTTTCATGAAATTACTAAGAGGATTTTGAAATGGTTTAAATGATGTATTTTGGATTTTGATCTTGGTATGTTTTTCAATTAATGAACATGATATTTTATATTTTGTAATTTTTTTAAAAGGATATTTTGAAATCAAAAATATATTAAAAAGTGTATTTCTGATTAGATTTTTAAATATGATTTAATAAAAGGGTATGTTTCTATTTTTGTGTAAATTAATTGATGGAACATTTAAATGGTTGTAAATGTTAGTGACATCCTTAGGGAATAGTTTTTTTTTAAAATAAGATGACTGGAATTTTAAAGGGTGACTTATTGATGATTTTAATAAAGGGTATTTGTTTTTTTATTATATTCCATAAAAAATTGTGTTGGTTTTATTTACTCTATGATTTGATTTTAAGGGCCTACTAGGACCTTGGTTAATGACATGATAATGAGGTTAAATGTGATAACTTATTAATGAATAATTTTCATGTGGTAAATGGTATGAGTGGGTCATTGTATTGAGGATATATTCCCATGGTTTAGTCACTACTGATTCTGTAGTCCCAACCAATGTATTACATGAATAGAATGTTGGATTAAAGATACTTATATTTGGGATGGGATGGATGCTTTGGGACACTAATTTTTTCCTAGATTAGGGTGATGTACTGAGGCTCTATTCTCTTAAATTTAAAATGTTTTGGAATGTTTGACTGAGGATCTATGCTCTGAAAGTATGGAAAATATACGGTTATCTAGATTGATTCTACATGGTGTATAGTTAAATTGAATTAATTGGTTACTTCCCCATTGTGACCAAATTATGTGTCACATTATACTCTAGATTAGTCTCCTAACATATCTAGAGTAATTTAGGGTGGTTTTATTTCATGATAGAATCTATAGGATAAAATGGTTAATTAATAATTTTTTAAATGTGAAATATGTTTCTCTGGTTTCCCTTTTTATTTTTTTCACCATGAATATCTTCATACATTGTTTTTATACTACTTATTTACTTTAACACTAGTTTTTGTGAATTATTGAGTTGTTATCACACCTTAATTAGGATGCCATGTAACTTAGGTACAAAAAAATGCGCTTTGTTTTCAAGTACATGTTTAGGGAAGGAACCTAATGGTTGGTTCATGCATGGGTTTTTGGGTTAGATAATGGGATGTTAGGACCAATTTTGGAATATGGAACATATTTGTGATATTTTTATAGTTTTTGTGCAAGGTGTTTTATTTTTAGGACTAACAAACATACAATGTACTAATCATATTGTTATAGAATATTCTATTTGGTTACATGTTGAAATTTTCCATAAAAAACCACTAATTTTTCTTAATTTTAATTTAATCTATTGATATTAATTCTATTGTTGATTTAGTGTGATAAGAGTGTATATTCACACCATTTTTTTTGTGAAACCCACATTTATAGTCCTCGTACACTTGTGTATGGTGAGTTGTTCATGAGGAAATGTGGTGATCTGGCTCGGGGAATGGGTTATAATAGCACCCGAGCTGGGGCGTTACAAAGTGGCTTCAGAGTTGGTGAATTTTTCTTACTATTTCGGAATTATATAAAGAAGACTATTATAATTTAGTTCTTGGTAATACGTTCATGCCTAGGATCCTTCAACCCCATTGAAGAGGGAAATTGATCTTTTCAATGATGTTAATTGATGTTTTGTTTGTGTTTTTTATAGTTGATTAATACATCCAACTAGAGTGGAACACATGGAGGTGACTTTATTTATTTATGAGGTTTATTATCTTGGATCAGTATGAAATGAGAGGTGTGTGTGCCCATTCATCATGCTTGGAATATAGGTTTGATATGTCATCTATTTATTTCCTATTATTGATAGTTTTCTGGGATCTATATACTAGTAGTGTTACTTATATCTATGGTTTATTCATGTTAATTTTTCCTTGAAGTTGTTGTTAATGATTTTTTTTCAATATGAATTTGAGTAATACTATTATTTTTGGGATGTTTTATAATAAAAGGGATTTGAAATATGAAACTTTAGGTTTTAAATGGTAAAGATTAAATTAAAAAGGGAAATGAGAAATAATAGAACGTTGAGATGTAGGCAATTAGTGTCCCTTTTGTTATTTATCCATCCTTATATATTGATGTTTAGATATTGATATTACCATATATTGAGACTGCGGTTATGGATCATGAGTATTTGTTGGGTTTTGATGTGTGGTTAAAGGGATGTGCATGTTGTAACTTTTATAGGGATGTTACCATGTGGTTGTAAGATAGTTCTCAAAAATGGGGTTGTGGTATCCCTTGTGGGTTATGATTATGTGATTTGTTTGGGAATTAATAATGGGTGTCTTTGTTGTGGTTCTATTACTGGTGGTTATGCTGTTATGGGTTTGGAACCTAGAGTAAATTATTTCTTGGGTGTGAAGGATGAAATATATTTTAGAATGAGGGAATAAGTGTCAACCATGAGAAGTAACTTATTATAAATTGATGTGTATGGTTTATAGGGAGATCCAGTGGCCTTTTATAAACATGACTATAATTTATGGATTTGTTTTTTTTTTGACCTTTGAGGGAGGTTCATGAGAGGGTCGGCTGGGTTGTGGGAGCATTCTTATGTATGGGAGATAGGTGGAAATTTTGAAATAGGATAATGGATGTCAGAGACTGTTTTAATGTTTTATTCCTAGAGGGAAAAGTGGTAATTTTAATGTTTTTTATTCAACATGAGTCATGATTATGTGATGGTTATTTTTAGAAATCATGGGAAACATCAAGGGAGGGTAGCCCAATGTTACAGGTGCCATGGAATGTTAATATTGTGTGGGTGCTTTAGAGGTGGAATTGATGCACATTTGGTACCATATAATTTTGGTAATGTTCATGGTTATACATTGGTTTGTTTCATAGTGAATCAATTGACTGATTATGGTTAGTTATAAGGTCGGTTTTGAAATAGGATGGATTATTTTGGTGTCATACCCTTCAGTTTTGATGATGATTAAAGTAGGAATCAATATTGAATTTTTTGGATAATAAAATGGGATCAAATAATGGATGGATGATTTGTTATAAAAGTGACACCTAGTGTGAGGGGTGGTCATGTGATTGAGATTATTTCTGTGAAGGGTTGGGATGTCTGAAAGGAATGTTGAAAATTCCTCATGTTCAATGAGGACGATGAACCAGGTGGAACAGTTTGTTGTGTGAGTGTGAATTTAGGCCAAGCTCTAGGAAAGTGCATCTCATGTGATCTAGAGTCATTCTTAGTGAGTGGTCACAGTAAAGTGAATGAAATTTAGGATTATTATTTGGTCCATATTTGGTCATGTGCGGGAGATTTGTGATGCCATTTTGGATATTCTAAATGGTGGCTCAAAATAATTACCTCTCATGTTCCATGAGATAATAGTGGGATAAAATGGTAATATATGAGATAGTTTTTTTAAATTAGTTATGGAGACTTTCATCAATGAAATCTTGGTGCACTTCCAACCTCGAGATGACCATGCCCAAATTCATGACATCATCATAGGTACACCAATAGAGAATCAGTAATACACCAATATGCTTAAGGGGTTTTGTTTTCCTTTGGGTTGGAGAGATAAATTCATGGCGGTCAATATCGTGGAGTAGTGTGAGGAAGGTTTCATAGTGGAAGGTTCAATTTCAATAGTTTGTGAGCAGGGTCCTCATGATGGAATGGTTGTTGGAAAATTCAATAGATGTTGTTCCATGAATTCTGAGGGTAGGAAAGGTTTGAATATTTGTTTGTCCACTTGGGTTATAGATACATGTCCACATATAGTTCTTGAGTCTGGAAGTGTTGTAGGATAGACTATAGTGGTTAGTGATTATTGGGAAGGGTATCGATTATAATACTCCTGAGGTGGGGAGTGATGTGGAGGTAATTAGGGTACGAACTACATGTCAGATGGGTCATGGGTGTATGAAGATAACTCCAAGACAGTCATGATAGAACTAATATTCCAATGAGGAACCTGTGAGGTACTTGTTTAGATTCGTTAGGAATTCTAGGTGCACCTTGGATGGGGTGGATGATCGAGACGATGGTTGTTGTTAGCTCGGGGTGAATATAAAAGAAATCTAGGATACTTGTGTTAGAGAAGAGTTAGTGAGTATCGGAGATCAAGATGACAGTTTGGGGAGTATTGGATTTTAAGACAGTGGAGTTTCATTGAAAGTAAGTGATAAAAATTGGTAGGTTTGTTCAAATGAGGGTATTATACCTTATTTAAGAAGGCTTTATGGACAAGTAAAGTGGTGATGTTAAAATAATTAATTTTTAGAATCATTTGGATGTGTCTACTGGGGATGCATCGACTTGGCTAGGTAAAAGGAATGAATTTTGTGAGTTTTATGCCATCAGTAGTCAATTTGTTGAAAATATAAGTGCATTTTTTGGAAGGTAAACAAGTTTTAAGGAAGAACTAAGTTTCCTTTAAGTGATCTATAGATAAAAGAGGTGTTTCTATTTTGGATTGTTTTGGTATAAGAAATTGAGGTTGATGTTGTTTATCACTATGGTATACATTTTGGTGTGATGAGTTGGGAAATATTCAAGGTGCATCATGGATGAATGGTTTTGAGGTTATAGGGGTCTTTTACCTTGGTTGTGTTTTTAGGCACCATAATTTTGTGCTTATGATCTCAGAAATTTAGTGGGGAGAACCATATATGTTAATTGGTTGGTTGATTAAGTGAACGGTGTTTCAAGTTGGGTAGGATTACATAAAAGTTGTATTGGTGTTCACTTTTGGAAATAGGCATTGGATTGGGTTTTAACTAGTTTAAATGCTTGTGATGACTATTTTTTTGGTTATGTTTAGATTATTGGATATGAAAAAAGCTTCATAACCCTTGATTTATGGAATTATGTAGATCGGGTGATGTGGTTGAAAAATTTTATGTTCCTTCATCTAATCACGGTTTTTTTTGGAATGTATGAGAGTTGTGTGGAGAATCCAATTGAGTGTGCACTGACTGGATCTCCCAAGGAAGTGTAGTGCTTGGTTTAATGATATCTTTGTGTGGTAGTCTCATTATTATTACTAAGAATTTTATCTTCTGTTTTGATGTTAGTATTGATGGGATTGAGGTAAAGGCATCCTATGAGGATCATCCAACTTGTGTTGTGAATCACAATGGAAGGGTTTATGAGGTGATGTTATGTTTTTAATATGAATGTTTTGATAGAATGGCCATGTTTGAGAGGAAACACGAGAATAAAAAGATGTTATAAAGACCCACATGCTTGACCACATTACCATGTGGGTTAGTAATGTCTGTAAGTGTATATCGAGGATAATTTGGGGTATTGAAAAGAATGAAATGATGCTAATCTGTGTTGAAATCATGGTTTGTAGAAAACTAATAGTAAGAATGTTTGATGACCTTGTGGCCTATCGAAGGGGTTTTACCATTAGGGAAATTTTTATAGTGTCCTAGAAGACCATGTGGCTCTAACTCCACATTAATAGTGGATATTTTATAACCACTACACTATTTGTCAAACCATGTGGGTGATTAAGTAAAATGTACAGCTCATATTCCTCTTAGATAGAGGGAACCAAACAGTTATCACATTATATAGACAACCATGTTTCCAATCTATCAATATCCTTATAAATGGGAAAATTATCATTTTTCAATATCAGGATTAAATTTTTTCCCCTATTTTTCACCCCATTTTACTCACAATGTCAGGGGTGATGAACCTGCAGCCTCCACCTCCTCCAGAGGTGTTTTTCTTTTGATTCTTGAAAATCTAGTGTTCCATCAGTTGTGAATCAAAGATCTAGAAATGTATTTTACTTTTTTCTTCCATTTTATAGAAGTTTCGTGGTGTGTTGTTTCCTCTCCCTTATGACATTAAAAAACTTATTTTCTATGGTGTTCATTTTTGTCGTATTTGAAGCAATTTTATCTTGAATAAAGGGTTAGGTTTAGGATATTGGTTATCTAAGAGAACAAGGCTGGTGGTTTAAAATATTTTTCCCATAATGTAATTGTTTTATAGGTGTATTTGGTTGTTGCAATGTACTTATTTGATGTTTTTTATGTCTATGAATTAGGAAGGTATTTTTTGGCCGTAAATTAATTTTTGAGACCCATCACGGACCCCGTTGGGTCAATTGATGACATCAAACCAGACTGAGGGATACCCAAGGGGTATTCCAAACACTTGTAAATGGTAATATATATTGGTAAAAATTGAGATAGGGTAATTATGAAATTAGATGAGTAGTGAAGTGTAATTATTTATATGGGAATGGTTAAAGAGATGATCAAAATATTTTATACTGTATTTCAAGAAATTCAAAGGAGAATTTTGAAATGGTTTAAATGATGTGTTTTGTATTTCGATCTAGTTTTGGTTTTCAATGAAATAATATGATGTTTTTGAAAGTGGATAATGCTTTATAATTAGGTTCTGACCTCATAGATATTTGAAAATGGGTTTTTCTTATTAGATTTCAAATGTTGATTTGAAAAGGGGATGTGTATCTTTTTTTTGTGAAAATTCATTAATGGACATTTTAAATGGTTGGAAATTGTAATGATAAACTTGGGGCATGATTTTATTTTTCTATAGGAAGACCCATGTATTAATGTCTTACTTCTATATGATTTTAAAAAATGGTATTTGGTTTTAGATTTTTATAACATAAGAAAAGGGTTGAGTTTTATTTATTCCATGATTTAATTTTAAGGACCCAATATGACCTTAGTAAATGAGATTATAATGTGGTTAAATGTAATAAATTTCTAAATAATAATGTTCACGTGGTTAATGGTATGAGTGGGGTGTTATATTGAGGCTCTACTTTCATGGTTTAGGCTATGATGATGCTCTAGTCCCTACTGATGTGTTGTATGAAAATAATTTTTGAATGGAGATATTTATCTTTGGGTAAGGCTAGACTGATTCTTTAGGCCCACCTATGTTTTCATAGTTTAGCATGATGTACTGATCCTCTATAATCTTAAATATTTCAAGGTTTTTGGTGTAATACTAAGATGATATTCTCCCAATGTATGCACCTGATATGGTTACCTGGACTTAATCTCCTTAGTTCATGGTTAAATTGAATTGATTATTGAATTACAATTTGTGAATAATAGGAAGTAGCCCATTATGATATGTATTAGGCTTTTGGCATGGCTAGAGAAGGTTAGGATTGTGGGTTTCCATGATAGTTTGTTGGTTTCCATGATATAATCTATAGAATAAAATGTTTAATTAATCAGTTTTTAAATGTGGAACACGTTTCTATTATATCATTATATTTTTGTTTCACATTGGTTATCTAAATAAACTATTTTTAGATTATCTATTACTTTAAACAACATTGGTGATGGCCCGCCGAGATGTACTCACACCCTTATCGGGCCTCCCCAACACTTGGATACCCAAGATAATGTTCTTTATTTTCATGTACTGGTTCAGGGTTGGAACATGGTTACTAGTTCATTCATGGGTTGTTGGGTTTGATCATGTGATGTTAGGACCAGCTTTGGACTTGATACGTTGTATGAGATATTTTTATAGTTTTTTTATTTGACTGTTTTGTTTATTGGTATTTTTGAGATGTAGTGTGCTAATCATATTTTTATAGCATGTTATATTTGGTTACTTGTTTTCTTTTCTCATATACCATCCATTTATTATTGTATATAGTTATTTCATATATTTTTATTAGTTCTTTTTTGTCATTAATCTAATAAGTGGGTATAGTATCCTCGTGTTTTTATTGAGTCCTAAACTACTAGTTAGAATCATTTTGAATATGGGGTGGTGTTCCTAAGGCATGGTGGTGATGCGGCTCAGGGCACCAGTTATAGTGTTACATAGGACAGTGCATTACACTAGAAGAATCCACCATCTCAGTGCCCGGTAAATTCACTAAAACATATATAATCACGGTAATAAGGGTCACCAAACACCTACTACCCATCTGATAACCCCATTCGTTAATGAAAACTACACAGTAGACATGCTTATCAAAGAACTCAACTCTCATCTCAATGTAGTTGATAATAACACATATAGAATTGAAACAAAACATGCAGATTAAAGCATCATATAGATGTGTCTTTAGAAAGAATAAATATACATATGATTAATGAATCACCATCATCAATCTATACTCTTGGAACACATAAAAAAGAATCTTTTCACTTCAATTGGCATAGTCAACTCCTAGGGCATGGAAAGGCCTTCAACATCCAGTCCTAATTCAAAGACTAAATCATTTGTAGTAAGGAATTATGAGAATAAAAAATCTAACAAAGTTCAATTAAGGGAGGTTGGTAGTATAATCACACCATCGACGATATCTATTATTTTAGTGATTTCATCTATATAGCATAAAACTATCTATTCATATATACTCTTCATCCTTATTGTTGAACACCTCTATAGATATTATCAGGGAGGGTACTCAATGGATGAAGAAAATCATGAGTTTAAACCCTACCTCCCCTAACTCTTCTTAGTAGAGCATAATACTACAACCCCTACTACTGATACTTCCTCACTGGAAAATACTATTGAGGTTAATGTTAAAGGTGACCGCCACCATAATAATATGTCATGTGACCACTAGTCATTGGTATTGCTGATAACCATGGCTCCCCAAAAACATAAAAAAACTAGTGGTACATAGCCCCTAAGAAATGATCAAAAGATACTCGCCCTAAAAAAATAGAAATGAAACTTCTATGGATGACTCCCAAATTGTTAATACGTAAAAGTCCCTAGAATATAAAATTTGATACTAATAACTCTTCTTCTTGATGAAATTTTTGGCTCCCCATTCCTGATATCCCTCCTTACAAGTGAATACACATGATCACTCCTTTCTTATTCTGAAACTAAAAATATAGAAAAAACATAAATAGAGTAACCACAAACCAGATGGGTGGGTAGAGTTTAACAACTTAAAATATTAAAATAACAATACATTTGACAATGTATAGAACACACTACATTGAGCTTAAATGAACCCCAAAATATTATTATTTAAATAGGGACATTATATATAGTCATTGAATTGGAAGGTATGTATAATATTAACCATGTTATGATATATATATATATATATATTGCATAATCAATAAAACTTCATTGAGTAAACTATATGAAATATGTACTAAATTGTTTTGAAAGGTTTTGTTATGTTTCAGAATTACGTTTTTATCAAAAATAGGTTTTCCTACTTTATATGAGTGAATATTATAAATAATTTTTTTTAAATTAAATAAATTTTACTTAAAAAAATAATAAACTTTTTTAAATCATCATATTAAAATTATCATATAATTAATTTTTATGATTTTTCTGAAAATACAGATTTTCTAGTGAATAGTACAAATATTGATTTTTACAAAGCAATAATATTATTTTTTATTAAAAAATAATAGTGATTTTAATGTGATTTCATGTTAAATAAAGTATTATATATTTATATATAATCCAATTAATTACATTTTAATCATTCTTATACCTTATTTTTGTATATGTAAATTTTTTGGCAGAAAAATACATTTTTCTATAAAACTGTTTTTCATTACATTTTACGGGATTAAATTTATGTTATATTATACCAATTATGTGAGTTTAATACTGTAAAATAGAATACATATTTGGAATAATAAGTTATAAATTTGGTAAATATGACCCTTTTCTTCATTACGAATAGCAGTCGTATAAATTTTTGTTACTGTAGTAAAGCGTAAATCAGGTAATTAAATTAACAAATAAAATGACCCTAAAATGACCCTAAAAGTTTCTAAAATATTATTTTATGAGACGATTTCATCCATAATCATCCAATAATCGGTTATATGGAATTTTATAGCCATTTGGATGAGATTATGTCCTTTATAGTGTTTTATTTTAAGAAAAGTCAAATATGTCAAAATCCTATTATTAATAAATATATTTTTGTTAATATGGGGATATGTAGAGTATATGTTAAAATATATGTAATATTTTTAAATATAAAATATTTATCTTAATAATATTATCTTTTTAGAAAAAATTGTCTAGAAATAATTACCTTAAATGCTTACACAATGCTAACATAGTAATTATTCAATTATTTGAAAAATGAAACATATAATATTAAAAATATTAGTTGTATTTTAATTTGAGACAATTAAAGTGATCCTTGAATTTTATAGATTAAAATAAAATTTTTGGTATTAATTAAATTATTCTTTTTGAATTTTTTTTCTAGATGTCATTAACATCAATGTATTGAATAGTCTCAATATGTATAATAATGATATTTTATGAAAATTATATTATATAAATTATATAAAAATCATAAAAATAATAAATATTTAAAAAATGGTAATATATGGTCTAAATTATGATCCATTAATAATTTATAGTCTATTTTTAAATAATTGTCTCTATAATAGTCTTTTAATATTATAATGTATTTAGAAATTCAAAAAGTTCCCCTCACCTTAATTATAACAGGGAACCTCTTCCTTCACATATTTACACCACATTGATCCATATATCTCACCTAAACGATATTCATTACTATTTTAAACATCCTTATTAACGTTTTTGAGGTTATAGACCTTCCAAAATAACAATCTTGCGTCTGTTAAGAAGAGATCTAATGCGAGCCCAATAAAAAGGATTTAATAATCATTATATACCCTTTAATGTTAATTTTTTTTTATAAATTATTTTCATGTGTTTTATGCAAAATAAAATAAAAAATATCATATCATAAATATAATAACATGTTATTATTATTATTATCAAACAACCATATTTTATCTCTTTTCTATCCATAAAAATTAAAAACATCACTCTTACATACGTACAACTTAACATCACCACATTACAATACAATTTATTTTTTATCATCACTTGAAATTTATTATTATAAAAATGGAAATAATGAATATATATGATATATATTAAATAATTATGATTCTTTAGTGGTTAGTTATTCTTTAACATTACTTAGTTCC
The DNA here is from genome assembly GCA_963277665.1 of Viscum album. NCBI lineage: Eukaryota > Viridiplantae > Streptophyta > Magnoliopsida > Santalales > Viscaceae > Viscum > Viscum album. The sequence continues at coordinate 285,174,280 of OY728136.1, read as the reverse complement.
ATTCATCAAAAAAATTAAAACATCGTTCATGTGTACCTATGGCATACTGTCTACCTGAACGATGTAATTAAATTTTATATATCTATATTAATGGAAGAGTATATATATATACACATATATATATATAATATTAAATTTTCACAATAAATAATGTTATGTATATGATAGAACTATAATAAAATTATAATTACCACAACCACTAAATCAAAACATACATGAAAAATGAAACAATTACCACCCAAAAAGTGATTTTAAAAATGGATTCAAAATAAATGGGTGTAATATATTATTATTAAATCATATAAGTTATGATATATATGAGTAATTTTTGTATTATATGTACAATAAATCTAGATTTATTATAAATTATGTTCAACCATGTATAAATGAAATCAAACCTGAAGTAAGGGTTTCTCCTCTCACTTTTACTTCTCAGAGACATACACCATATTCACTAATTATTTATTTTTTATTGTGTATATACTACATATTTAATATATTATATCATGAATCTATTTGAATTCATTGTATTTAAATTTTAACCTTAGTTCACTTTTTTCATTCGTCTTACTTTTCAAAATTTACTAAAGTTGTAAGGGTTTATTTAATAATGTCATAATTTTTTAAGATCATTTATATTTATGTATATACTAGATAATATTTATATTACTATTCCATGTTGTATAAAACTATTTTCAAATTTTTTTTACTATTATTATATGATTTTTAAATTTCATTCTCACCATTTTATTCATTTTATAAAATAAATTAAAACAAATCCTATTTAGATTTTCAGAATGAGGTACTTTTAAAACAATATGAAAGGAACGTTTTTAACAGATATTACAAGAATAGTAATTCCTACGACCTTGAAGCCACCATGATTTTATGATTCATTTACATGTTTATAGGTTTATTTACATTGAAATTTTTTTCTTTTATAATTTCATTTCTTTTTAAAAATGACTGATTTCAAAGTGAAAATGTGTATTTTCTTTAAGTATTTAAAATTATCTTATTAAATTATTTTCATCTTTGTGAAAATAATTTTTTTAATCTTATGGTTTATGGATTTTTCTAACTTATTATAAAATCTACCATATATTATTTAATTTTTTATGATTAGTTTTACTATTTATGTACTATTTTGATACCATTTTTCATATGACTCTAGATGGTTTATTATTATGTTTATTGATTGGATAAATTATTAAAATTTCATAGGCTAGTTTCTATATGATTTTTTTGTTAATTTTGTTTCAACCATTAATATGAGTAATTTTATGGACATATAATGTCCTAGGTGGGGCTCTCTATAGTACCTCAATGCATTAGGGGGTCTCATGAGAAAAATTATCTTGGGTATGGGTTGAGCCCTTACCCATTTTTGTAAGATGTCCTAGAATGAGGCCTCAAAGGTATGTTTATGACGTATAGAATTTTTCATTCCATCATTATAAATTCATGAATTGAATTACATGTGATTATTAAATTAGTTAGAATATCCATGGATATGTTATAAGATCATGTGATGGTTTATAGGGCTTATATGACCACACTTTATTCCTGCCATATTATGCACAAATTATAGATTAAACAGAATGTGATAAAAATATTTAACTTTTCAATTTTTATGATTATTTATTCATAATATATAATTGTATTTTTATACCCTTTCTCAGCATTTTACCTCACCATTTTCTTATATTTCATTTTTATGAGGAAATAAAGTTGTTTTTTATGATTGATATATAAGGATATGATAAATGTATTAATTGTGTAATCAAAATAAATACTATTTATTATTTTGTGTTTTCATATATTTTGTTAGTTTCTAGTATGTGTATAGTCTAAAAAGACCAATTGATTATTCGTTCCTTTGAGATATGATTCCTTATATCTTGTGTCAATTTAATAATGTAACCATTGACTCTGGACTACTAGAGTTGGTGTATTTAATATGGGAGTTTGAGGAAGTTAAGTACAAAACATGGTATCTAGATTTAGGAAAACAGAGATTAGGGAAAATAACACCATTAAAGTAATTGAAAATAAGTATAGAATAACATACTAAATTTTAGTTAAGATAGAGATTATATTATTGTTTTCTAGAAATAAATCCCAGTCTGTATACTAAAAGTGGAAATCATTCAAGAATATATGTACTTAGGGGTAATAACTATGAAAAATTAATGTCGGTCTTTGCGTGAGAAATACTTGTTAAATTCCAACATGCCTTACTATGCACCTATTATGACACTCTTGGGGGATATGATTTTGTCATTTCACATTTTATTTACAAACCATCATGAAGTATTTGAATGGATTATTACCATGAATAACCTAATATAAATATAATGTGGTATATATTGAAAATAATTTTTTATGATTTTGAAATCCTATATATGATTATTCATACAATTAAATTTCCCACTATGATTAGTGTTTCTTAGAATCTGCTTTTTTGTTTTTTTTTCAATGGATGGAACTATAAGGAACTGGTTTGACATTGAATTTGATAGACAATGTGTTGATAATAAACCAAATGTGATGGTGATTGGGGTGAAGTATAGTGTGATTATGCATAATCAATTATCATCATATATGATTAAAAAATTTCACCATAAACCAATACTTGCCTCACCAAATGAAATAAGGATAGATTCCACTAAGAGATTAAATAGTGGTGACCATGGAGGAAAGAAGTATCATTTTACATCATGTCAAAAATGTGGAAATATAAACCCAATATAATGTCTAAAAAACAAAAAAATGGTAAATGTGTGGAAAATAAGGACATAAAGAAAGTAATTTTTAAACAAAAAAAATTAAGGATTGATTAACATAATGGATGATAATAATTCTATGCCTAAGTTATTATCAATAGTTTAATGTTTTAAATTTTGAAATTATTATAATTATACAAATCAATGTCTTAGGGGGATAGACCGTGAAAATAATTACAGTTACCTGATTCATACACATAATTTCAAATAATCATTTTCATTATATCAAAAAATTCAATTTATCATTTTATTTTTATAATAAAGTATATAGAGTAACAATTACTTATGTATAATCTAATATATTATTTTTTAATCATCCTTATACCTTATTTTTTAAGTACATTTTTGGGATTAAAATTCCATTTTCTAGAAAATAGTTTCTTATTGTGTTTGGATCGATTAAGTTTAAATTAAATTTTGAAAATTTAGTGAGTTGAATATATAAAAAATGATTTCATGTATTTTAATCATTGGGTTTAAATTTTTCTAAATATTTTCTTTTTATTAGTTTTCATTATGAATAGTAATATTCATTATTTTTGTTACCACGATAAAGAGTAAATCAAGTAATTAAAGTAAAAAAATAAAATGATATGGACTATAAAATGATCCCTAACATTTGTCTTGTTATTATCTTATGATTACAGACCATCATTGATCATATAATATGTTGGATCTGAATCTACGGATTACACACAAGAGGGGGGGTGAATTGTGTCTTTTCAAAATTATTACAATCTCTTCAATTTAGACAAATTCTGTCCACGATGCTTTTGCTCGATTAAATATGCAGCGGAAAAAGTAAAAGCATGAACACACGGATGTATAGTGGTTCGGGGAACAGAAGGCCCCTAGTCCACTCCACCAACGCTCAAATCCACGAGCTTGGGGATTTTCACTATCTGGTCCTCTTTTCCACAGACCTGTCCACAACTGAGTACAGGCAGTTGACACCTTTACAAGATTCAGGCACACACAGCCTTCCTGGTTCAAACACGAACCCACACAGCTTAGAACGAGAAGCTGATCACTCAAAAATAAAAAGAGTTTCGATAAAGAAAACACTTCTCCAGTTGTTCTTCACAATTGCAACAGAATGCAATTGACAGTAGATAGATCGTTGTCTTCAGAAAATAAAGATCTGTAATCAAAACAGTTCTGAGTCGATCCAGTTGCAATAGATATTACCAGAAACTTCACAACTTCAGCAGCAGTAGATTCACAACAGATAGTCGATGTAGAACACGTGAATCTGTTATCAAGATCTTCTTTCGGTAAAAAGGATTTTACACTTCTTCTCGATCACCTGAAAAGAACGCCTTTTCACAGTCTCTGTTTCTTGCTCGTTAAAAGATCAATCAATAAATTTCACACACTTTCCTGTGTATATATATATCTCCGAAGTTTCCAAGATAGAACATATATTCAAATCTGAGAGATTCTTCCGCATAAATAGATCCATAAAAATCTCCTTTAGATTCGCGATATTAAATGAAATAACAGAGCCGTTGTAACTCCCCTGAGGAATCGGCATAAAAAGCTCCGTTTAAATCAATCAGTAATCTGTTGAAAATCGTCTTTGATTCAGTCAAAGTCGTACTTAAGAATCGGCTCGAAATCCGCCTAATAATCCGCTTGTTTGACCAATGCAAACGGTAATATCGTCTGTCAAAAATATCCCGACGCCAAACGTAGGGTTGATGACGTGGCTCCAAACGTAGGGTTCACAAACGTAAGGTTGAACATACATACTTTCCCTTTAGCATTCAAACGTAGGGTTGATCATCCATACTTTGTCTCGCTTCAACTCTTCAAAGAACGTACGGTTGATTATAAAAGTAAGATTGATGATCCATACTTTTGAGAAACAAACTCAACACTGAAAACTAACGTACGGTTTCTCTTCCATACTTGTCCAACAACGAAAACGTAAGGTTCCTTCCAAACGTAATGTTCTTCTTCAATACTTTTCAACAACGTAAGGTTCATTAACCATACATTTCAAAATAACGTAAGGTTCCTTAACCATACGTTTCTTTTAACATAAAAAGTAAACTTTTCATCCATACGTTACGTTCATTAACGTAGGGTATGAACAGTGATTCCAGTACGCGCTAAAATTGATCTCGCGCTACAGTGATTCCAGAACGCGCTAAACTTGACCTCGGAATAAATGAAGTATGAAATCTCGTTATATGCAATAAATAAATGAAATAAATTCCTGCAAAATACTCAACGAAATAATTAGTAAATAATTAAGGGTATTTGTGAGCATCAAAATCATCATAAAGAGACAGATTATTATTTAAAATAATCTCCCCCTTTAAAAACATTATTTTGAATTGTTTGAAAACAATACATTGCTCAACAATCTCCCCCTTTTTGATGATCACAAAACCCATAAAATAGTAGAACTAATTTAATTGCAATCTTTATTGAAAAATTAGTTTTATAAAATTTTTAGAATTCTGAAAGGATTAAAACAATATTTAACTATAATAAAATTTCTCCCCCATAAAAATAAATTTTCAGCTAAAAAATAAATAAAAGATAAATGTCTTCTCCCATATATCCAAATTTCCTCATAGGATTCATAGGAAAAAAATGAATTTAAATGTTGTGTTTATCCAAATTCTCCCCCTTTTTGTGATATCAAAAAGAATGAAAAAGGACGGATTTGAACACATTCAATATTGCACTGAACTATAAGTAAATGCTATAATTAACTGTGTATGAATAAGTGAATTTGTTATACTAGCTAACTTAATCATAAATCAATAAACAACAACAACAACAACAAAAAAATCAGAAAAGAATTTTCATTCACAAGCTGTTATATATATAAATGATTGTGATATACAGAGGAATCAAGGTTCATTGATAAGACAGGGAAAAAGGTGTCTATCTCCTTTGAATCACGGTCTTGATCTCTGTAAACTGTTCTCTGAGCCTCTTCATCATCCCATATCCTAACTTGATGATAAGATCTCTGTTCTCTTGAGTCATATGAATATCTTTAATCAAATTAACTCTGAAAAACTCATGCATTCTTTCTTCTTTTTCAACAAAAAGAGTCAGCTTCTCTGTTAACTGATTCAAAAGAATCCTAATCGGTTGCTCTCCAGATGTCAACTGATCCACTAAAAATTTCTGATTATCTAGCAAAACTGACAAAGGGGCACTATTACACTGAAGATCGTGTAATCTGTCACTCATATTGCTTAGTGATCCTGTAATTGCTTGAAATCTTCGAATCAAATCAGGTGAAGAACCTGATCCACTCACAGCATTGTTTGCAACAGACTCAAATTTATTCTCCATGTAAATCTTCATCTCAGCCAAATCATCTTTCTTTACCATCTCTGATTTTAACTGATCAACAACATGCAACATATCAGTCTTAAACAAATCTACTTCCTGTCTTGAAATAGTACATTCTTTCAGCTTCTGAAACTTCAACTGCTCTAAGTTCAGAGAATTTCTGAGACTATCATTCTCAGATTCCAACTGAGAGATACGCTTGTACAACTCAACAACTTCTTCTTTTCTCAAATCAGGGGCACCCTGTGCTCTATTCTCATGTCCAGAAATAGGTTGATGAGGCAAGGCAAGTGGTAAAGAATCTGCATCTGATTGTTCTTTGTCCTTGTCCTGACAAGGTTGATCCACTGAACTAGCTTTTGAAGCCTGAAATTCTTCCACTGAAATATCTTCCTGAAGTACTTCTGTATTAGCTTCAGAAGTATGTTCATCACGAACAGTAGTCTCTCTGACTTCTACTGAATGATTAAGAACAATATCTTCATGTAAATCTTGAGGTCGGGCCACTTCTTCACCAGGCACTGCCTCCATAGGTTGTTCTTGTTGTATTACATTTTCAACAGCCACAACAGCAGATTGAGGTTTTTTTTGGATTTCCGGTTGAGCTGCTGGTTCCTCTATCGGTGCAGTCTGCTCCACAACAGCTTCTCTCACAAAGGAATAAGAAATTACCGGTTCAGAGGATTTCAAGGAAGGAGAGATAATTTCTTCATCAATTGACCTCTTCCTTCTAGATTGAAGTCCTTCCTGACTTCTCTCTTCCTCAACTTCCTCCATTTCAAAGCGAATTCTCCTTGCCACTGTACTAACCCTTGATTCTGCTTGTCCCTCCTTGGACTTAGCAGGTTGAGCCTGAGCACTCTCCGAGTCTTCCTCAGCTCCAACAGGTAATAGTTTTCCTTTAATAGTGCTCCAGAAGTATCCGACTTTCCTCAAAGTCCCAGCATTAAAAACATTACTGTGGTGACATTTCACCCCAGCATCGACCAATCTGATCATTCCTCTTTTAAACAAAAACAAAGAAATGAACCTTCCATAAGGGAAAAAGGTCATTCTTGCTTCACTCTGATAGCAGTATCTCAGATATCTTATCATAAACCGAGGAAAATTAAACTTAATATCACACATCAGAAGATACATTATGTACATGTCAGGGTATAGAATTTTCTCCATCTCAGCCATCCTTGGTGCTAAACCAGTCTGAACAAACTTTACCAAGATTTTCTGATCGGGCTCCAAATCTTTAATAAGCATTTTCTTTATCACTCTGGTTCCAAACAGAAAAGACATAATGTCTTCAGACTTATGTACAGAATATCCAATATTCCGTAAATCGAAATGAAAAACTCCTTCATGAGGGCAGTTAAGAATTTGACTTATCTCTACAGATGATATGGAAAAGTCCTTATCCTCTATTTGAGCCAACAAACTGTCCTCCGTATCTCCAAGGCTAAACTGAACAGTTCTAAAGAAATGTCTCATTTCTGCCTCATAAAGAAACTCAGAATTTTCACTATTAAAAGCTTGCTCAAGGCTTTGAAACGATAACGCTTGCTTCAACAGTAAATTAGTTTCAAACAGCCACTCTAAATCGATGACTTTACCTTGCAGTATTTTCCGACCAACTACTTTAGATTTCTTTGCAGCACTGCTCTCGGCTTCATCGGAACGCTTAGTTTTTTCCATTCCAACAACGATTTCTGAAGGTTCGTAAGTTTAGGGTTTGAAGATTCAGAAAAGGGTTTTGGAGCAGATGTGCGAGTTTAGGTTTTTCGAAAGGGTTTCCGAAAAAGGTGAAACAGTTTAGAAGGTGAAACGGTTCTGACAGCCTTGATTCCCGTGTAATCACTAATCATTACTTTTATTTAAAACAAAATAAAATTACTTATAGCGGGAAACAAAAAATTAAACAGAATTCGAAAACAGAATAAGATTTAAAAATAAATTATTTAAAATTAAATAAACCTAACTCCCCCTTAATAAATTCAAACCTTGCCGTGGGAAGTGGTTTAGTAAAAATATCTGCTAATTGATTTTCTGTATTTACAAATTCTAAAAATATATCCTTTTTAAACACATGATCTCTTAAAAAGTGATGTCTTATATCAATGTGCTTAGTTCTAGAATGACTAATAGGATTTTTTGAAATACTAATTGCACTAGTATTATCACATAAAATAGGCGTATTATTGAAATTTAATCCAAAGTCCATAAGAGTGTTTTTCATCCACAACACCTGTGCACAGCAACTACCTGCAGACACATATTCTGCCTCGGCTGTTGACAGGGCAACTGAGTGTTGTTTCTTACTAGACCATGATACTAAAGACTTTCCTAAAAAGTGACATGTTCCTGAAGTACTCTTCCTATCTAATCTACAGCTTCCAAAGTCAGCATCTGAATATGAAATTAAATTAAAATCAGAGGTTTTTGGATAAAGCAGAGATTGATAAATAGTACCTTTTAAATATCTAAAAATTCTTTTAACAGCAGTTAAGTGGGATTCTTTGGGATTTGATTGAAATCGAGCACAAAGACATACCGAATACATTATATCTGGTCTACTAGAAGTAAGATATAACAAACTACCAATCATACCTCTATATAACTTGTTGTCCACTGATTTTCCAGTTTCATCCAAATCAAGTTTTATATTAGTACACATAGGAGTTGTAAATGTCTTGCTGTTTTCAAGTCCAAATTTCTTAAGTAAATCAGTAATGTATTTGCATTGATTTAAAACATTTCCAAAATCTTTTTGAAATATTTGAAGACCCAAAAAGAAATTTAATTCTCCCATCATACTCATTTCAAATTCTTTTTGCATTAATTCTGAAAATTCATGACAAAGAATTTTATTGGTCGATCCAAAAATTACATCATCAACATAAATTTGAACCAACAAACATTATTTTTCACAGTTTTCTTAAATAGTGTTGGATCTGCTAGTCCAACAGTAAAAACATTTTTCAAAAGAAAAGAACTTAGTCTTTCATACCAAGCTCTAGGTGCTTGTTTAAGGCCATAAAGAGCTTTAGTAAGTTTGAAAACAGAATCTGGTTTTTGAGAATTTTCAAAACCAGGAGGTTGCTCAACATAAACTTCCTCCATTAAATATCCATTTAAAAAGGCAGATTTAACATCCATCTGAAATAATTTAAAATTCATATAAGATGCATAGGCTAAAAGGATTCTAATGGCTTCTAACCTGGCTACAGGTGCAAAGGTCTCATCATAATCTATTCCTTATTCTTGATTACATCCTTTAGCTACTAATCTTGCTTTATTTCTAGTTATTATCCCTTGATCATCCTGTTTATTCCTAAAGACCCATTTAGTTCCTATTACTGGATAATCATGTGGTCTTTCAACTAATTCCCAAACCTTATTTCTCTTGAACTGGTTCAATTCATCCTGCATTGCTATTACCCAGCTCTCATCATCTAAGCCTTCTTCTATGGTCTTAGGTTCTTGTTGGGATAGGAAAGCAGAGAATTCAACTATGTTTCCAAGGTTTCTTCTAGTTTGAATACCAGTCTCTAAGTCACCTATCACAGATTCTAAAGGGTGATTCTTTAAGGTTCTAGACTGTCTAGACATTACATTCAAAGGTTCTTCAGTATCATGTTCTTCTGAACTGGACTGAATTTCTTTTATATCATTTTCAAAATCATTCTTTAAATTCTCAAGTCTCAAGTTTTCATTAGAATCAGGTTCATCTATTTGTTCTATCCTTTTCTCAAAAGAATCAGATTCATCAAATTTCACATGAACTGATTCTTCAACAATCCTTGACTTTTTATTATAGACTCTATAAGCTTTGGAGGTTGCAGAATATCCTAAGAAAATACCTTTATTAGATTTTGGATCAAATTTACCAAGATTATATTTGGTATTCAAGATGTAAACCTTGCATCCAAAAACTTTAAAGTAATTTACTTTAGGTTTTCTGTTATTCCATAGTTCATAGGGTGTCTTTTTCAAAATAGGTCTTATTAAAATTCTATTCATTATATAACAAGCTGTATTAACAGCTTCTGCCCAGAAATATATAGGTAGGCTATATTCATTTAACATAGTTCTAGCCATTTCTTGAATAGTTCTATTTCTTCTTTCTACAATCCCATTCTGTTGAGGTGTTCTTGGAGCAGAGAAGGTGTGTTTAATACCCATGTTTGAGCAAAAGGAATTAAATTCCTGGTTCTCAAATTCTCCACCATGATCACTTCTCAATGAGATTATATTAAAACCTTTTTCATTTTGAATAGATTTACAAAAACCTTTAAATAAACTAAAAGCTTCACTTTTAAATTTCAAAAAGAAAATCCAAGTAAATCTAGAATAATCATCAACTAATACATAAACATATAATTTACCAGCTAAACTTTCTACTCTTGAAGGTCCAAACAAATCCATATGGATAAGTTCTAGAGGTTTAGTTGTAGCAACTTTATTAACAGATTTGAATGATGATTTGTGTTGCTTGCCAAGCTGACATGCATCACAGAATCTGTCATTTTCAAATTTGAGACTAGGAAAATCAGAAACTAGATGTTTCTTAGATAATTTATGTAAAGCATATATATTGCAATGACCAAGTCTTCTATGCCAGATCCAGGATTCACTTATATTAGCCGTTAAGCAGTTTACTTGTTGTTTACACAAGGAATACAAATCCAAAGTATAAACGTTATCAGTTCTGGGTGCTCTAAACTTAAACAGTTTATCTTTAGAAACAGTACAACTATTGTTAGTAAAATCAACAGTGTATCCATCATCACAGAGTTGAGAGATACTTATCAGATTGTGTTTTAACCCTTGTACATAAAGTACTTTGTTGATTGAGACTGTCTCTGGATCTCCAACTGTTCCAATACCAATAATCTTTCCTTTGGCATTGTCACCAAAGGTGACAAGTCCTCCTTCCTTTCGAATAAGAGAAGAGAAATTAGCTGAAGTTCCACTCATGTGTCTTGAGCAGCCACTGTCCATATACCATATTTCTTTCTTTCTTTGGTGACCTGCTACCTCATCAGTTTCAGCCATGAAACACATATTTGCTTTTAAATTGGCTTCCTCCTTCTCTGAGCTTGATTCAGAAGAATTACTTGAGTCTTCAGAAACACTCCAAGTAGCTTTCATAGCTTTCTTGTCTTTCTGCTCATAATCATCTCTTTTGAAGAATTTCTTCTTCTTTGCATCTTTCAATTTAGGGCAATCCGGTCTGATATGTCCCATCTTTTTGCATTCATAACATCTCACTTCCTTGTTATCCTTTTTGAAGGATTTCTTGAAGTCTTTCTTCTTACTGTAGAACTTTCTGAATTTTCTGGCTAGCTGAGCCAGTTCTTCGTCTGAATTTGAAGCATCAGAGCTTTCTGATTTAGCATTTACTTCTCTGTTCTTCATCTTTCTATCCTTTTGTTGAGAAGTCGCTTTCAACGCAGTATTTTCCCTTTTTATATATACTTTATGCTCATTTACCTCATCTTGCATTTCAGCCTCGTACATCATCAATGTACCAATCAGTTCTCTCATAGTTAGATCTTTAACAGAAGTTGATTGTCTGATTGCTGCAGAGATTCCATTCCATCGAGTAGGAAGTACTCTTAGTACCTTCAACGCTTGATCAGCCTGCTTGATTGGTTCTCCTAGAGCTGTTATATTATTGACAATTTTTGTCAATCTTCCATTCATCTGAGTGATGCTCTCTCCTTCAATCATTCTGAAAGTATCGAATTTTAACTTAGCAGTTGCATATCTCATCTGTCTTACATTATCTGTTCCTTCATAAGCAACAGCTATTGTTTGCCACATTTCATATGCAGTCGGGCATTGAGATACTCTGTTAAATTCATCTGGTCCTAGACCACAGATGATTGCATTCATAGCTTTTGAATTTATGTCATACTCAGCCTCTGTAGCATCACTCCATGTATCGGGATTTTCAGTAATTTCATAGGGAGTCAGAATCTTTGAATAGACTCTGTAACCAAGATTTTTCAGATAAATAATCATACGTGATTTCCAGCAGCCATAATTATCTCCATTAAAGTAAGGTGCTCTGACCATTGACATTCCCTCTCTCATATCAGCCATGATACACTATGTATAATCTTTAAATACTTCTAGCTTGATAAGACTTTAAAAATAAGAAGCTCCTCCTCTGATACCAATTGTTGGATCTGAATCTACGGATTACACACAAGAGGGGGGGTGAATTGTGTCTTTTCAAAATTATTACAATCTCTTCAATTTAGACAAATTCTGTCCACGATGCTTTTGCTCGAATAAATATGCAGCGGAAAAAGTAAAAGCATGAACACACGGATGTATAGTGGTTCGGGGAACAGAAGGCCCCTAGTCCACTCCACCAACGCTCAAATCCACGAGCTTGGCGATTTTCACTATCTGGTCTTCGTTTCCACAGACCTGTCCACAACTGAGTACAGGCAGTTGACACCTTTACAAGATTCAGGCACACACAGCCTTCCTGGTTCAAACACGAACCCACACAGCTTAGAACGAGAAGCTGATCACTCAAAAATAAAAAGAGTTTCGATAAAGAAAACACTTCTCCGGTTGTTCTTCACAATTGCAACAGAATGCAATTGACAGTAGATAGATCGTTGTCTTCAGAAAATAAAGATCTGTAATCAAAACAGTTCTGAGTCGATCCAGTTGCAATAGATATTACCAGAAACTTCACAACTTCAGCAGCAGTAGATTCACAACAGATAGTCGATGTAGAACACGTGAATCTGTTATCAAGATCTTCTTTCGGTAAAAAGGATTTTACACTTCTTCTCGATCACCTGAAAAGAACGCCTTTTCACAGTCTCTGTTTCTTGCTCGTTAAAAGATCAATCAATAAATTTCACACACTTTCCTGTGTATATATATATCTCCGAAGTTTCCAAGATAGAACATATATTCAAATCTGAGAGATTCTTCCGCATAAATAGATCCATAAAAATCTCCTTTAGATTCGCGATATTAAATGAAATAACAGAGCCGTTGTAACTCCCCTGAGGAATTGGCATAAAAAGCTCCGTTTAAATCAATCAGTAATCCGTTGAAAATCGTCTTTTATTCAGTCAAAGTCGTACTTAAGAATCGGCTCGAAATCCGCCTAATAATCCGCTTGTTTGACCAATGCAAACGGTAATATCGTCTGTCAAAAATATCCCGACGCCAAACGTAGGGTTGATGACGTGGCTCCAAACGTAGGGTTCACAAACGTAAGGTTGAACATACATACTTTCTCTTTAGCATTCAAACGTAGGGTTGATCATCCATACTTTGTCTCGCTTCAACTCTTCAAAGAACGTATGGTTGATTATAAAAGTAAGATTGATGATCCATACTTTTGAGAAACAAACTCAACACTGAAAACTAACGTACGGTTTCTCTTCCATACTTGTCCAACAACGAAAACGTAAGGTTCCTTCCAAACGTAATGTTCTTCTTCAATACTTTTCAACAACGTAAGGTTCATTAACCATACGTTTCAAAATAACGTAAGGTTCCTTAACCATACGTTTCTTTTAACATAAAAAGTAAACTTTTCATCCATACGTTACGTTCATTAACGTAGGGTATGAACAGTGATTCCAGTACGCGCTAAAATTGATCTCGCGCTATAGTGATTCCAGAACGCGCTAAACTTGACCTCGGAATAAATGAAGTATGAAATCTCGTTATATGCAATAAATAAATGAAATAAATTCCTGCAAAATACTCAACGAAATAGTTAGTAAATAATTAAGGGTATTTGTGAGCATCAAAATCATCATAAAGAGACAGAGTATTATTTAAAATAATCTCCCCCTTTAAAAACATTATTTTGAATTGTTTGAAAACAATACATTGCTCAACATAATATTCTATTATTTGTAATTTAATGGCCATTTGTATGAGATTATGACCTATATAGTATTTCATTTCAAGAAAAGTCAAATATGTCGCAGTCATGTTATTAATAACTATAACATTTTTAATTTAGATAAATACATATATTATGTTCATATATAGATTATATTTTAAATTTAAAAATATTTATATGATTCATGATATTTTATAATTTTTTTAGTGAAGAAATAATTACCTTAAATGGTTACACAACCCTGATGCAATAATTATTCAATAAATAGATAAATAAAACAAATGATATAAAAATGTTAAAAGTTTTATAATTTGAGATAGTTAATGTGATACTATTTATTTAGTTTAACATGAAATTTTAGGGATGAATAGAAATATTTGTTATGAATTTATATTGTTTTCATAATGTTACTAAAATCAATGTAATCAATAGTGTAAAAATTTATAATAAATATATTTTATAAAAAAAATATTTTATTAAATTATATTAATATCATAAAAATATAAAATAATGATAAATAGGATAATATATGGCCTAAAAGTTCACCCCTATGAATTTATAGGCCATTAGAATTCATTTGGTTCTAGAAGGATCTTATTATATTTTAATATTTTATGAAATTCCAAAAGTGACCCTCACATCAATTAAAAAGGGAACCACTTCCTTCACTTCATTACACTAATTTAATCCATATACCTTGACCAAAACCTATGTTTTCCTCTTATAAACTTATTTATTCTAGTTATTTGGGTTCTGGCCCTTCATACATTGCAATCTTATGTCTCATAAGAGGATATCTAAAGGGAGTCTACCGAAGAAGAGGTAATTACCTTTACTAACACGTTCATGTTTATTTATTCTAATAATTCCCCTCAATGTTTTGTATTAATCATAAAATAATAAATATAGTTTCATCAATATAACAATATATTATTATGATTATGGTACCATCATATTCCATCATGTTTCCATCTGATGAAAAGCAAAAACATCACTAGTGCATACGTACGACATACCATCCCCACATAGCAGTGTTATTCATTTCTCATCACCACTTTACTTGGTTGGTTATAAATATGTAAATAATGAATATATATGATATATATGACATAATAGTTATTATTTAATGGTTAATTATTATTTATCAGTCTTTTTTCTATCTATGAAAAAATGAAAACAATGTCCATACGTACATATAACCTATTTTCTCCAAGAACCATGTAATTCATTTTTCTATCTATATATTTATGTATGACTATAAATATTTATATATATATATATATTTCATATATAAGATATTTAAAATATAAATATTATTTTTTATATAATTGAACAATGATAAAATTATAAGTACTAGAACTACTGAGTGAAAACATTTGTGAAAAATGAAGCACATAAAACCCAAAAAGTGATTTTAACTTGGAATTGATAATAATTAGGTGATTAAATATTATAGGTGAATCATATATGGTATTATTTATATGAGTATTTTTATATAATATTTTTTTATCAAATATATTTTTATTATTAATTTTGTTCAAACATGTAAAAAGGAAATCAAACCTGAGGTATGGGTTTCTCGTCGAACTTTTTCTTCTGGGAGACATATAAAAGATTCATTCTATATTTATTTTTTGTGGTGTATATAGTAAGTATATTTTATATCATTAATATATTAATCCTCAGGTTATTTAATGATTCTTTTTAGGTCATCTCTTTCATTATTCATACTATTCAGATGTTACTAAAGTGGTAAGCCTTTATTACAAAATCACATCATTATTCAATATTTTTTATGATTATGTATCAGTTGGGGAATATTTATATTCATATTCCACATTTTATAAAAATTATTTATAAATTATTTTAAATATTATCCTATTATTTATATAATTTATTTTCACTAATTATATTTTTTTAATTTTTTTTTAAAAGATTCTTTTTAGTCATTTTTGAATGTGATTCTTTTTAGATGGTTTGAAAGGATTTTTTTTTAAAATTATCTAAAATTAGTGTAAATACCTACTATAATGAATTTTTAATGCTTTTAATATTATTTTATTAGTTTAAAATTTTCCTTTCAACTAAATTTGTTTCTTTTATAATTGTGAATCGTTTTTTTTAATTAGTGATTTTAAAGTGAAAAAGGGTATTTTCCTCACAAAATAGTCAAGGATATTATTAATGTATCTTAATATATGTATACATAATTTGATGAATCTTATAATTCATTGAGTTTGATCCTTTATGATATGTTATAGAATATTTTATAGAATATTTTATGATTATTTTGTCTAGGGATGTACTATTTTGATACCATTATCAATATTACTATGGATGATTAATGATTATGTATATTGATTGGGAAAATTATTAACATTGGGTATGATAGTTTTAATACTAATGTATTTCTTGATTATGTTTCACCCCCTTCATATGAGGAATTTTTTTCCCTTGGTATGTGATAGACGGGGACTACTATATCCCCTCGATGCCTTGGTCGATCTAATGAGACAAACTATCATGGGTAATGGATGAAGGCCTTAACCATTAATGTAAGATGTATTGTTATTAGGCCTCAAATGTATGTTTATAAGGTAAAACATTTTTAATTAAATCATTATGAATTTATTTTTTAATGTCCATATGATTATATGATTTTTTATATTATTCATGGATAATTAATGCGATCATGTGACTATTTATATGTCTTATTTGATCATCCTTTATTCCATATATATTATTAAATTGTTATTGAATAAATGGAACATGTTTCAGTTAATTACAATGAAATTTCATTTATTATTATATATTCATGATTTATTCTACTCTACACATACCCATACCGAAAATTTGATATCACCCTTTTATTATGTTTCATTTTCCCTAGGATAATGGGATGTGCATTATGGTTGATATATGGAAATATTCTGAAGAGAATAATTCTTCACTCAAAGAAAATTATATTTTCTATTTTTTCAATTGTGATGTGAAATTAAAGAATGTTTCTTGTTACTAATACAACTAAAATATTGAGTACTTCGGGACACTATTTTTTATTTGTAACTCAAATGTTATTAAGTAACTATTGACTCTGGGATACTGAAGTTTGGGTATCTACTTATAGAACCTTCTCAAGATTCCTTTAATGAGGCTCCTCATTGGGAAAAAGGTTGTGGGATGACAAATTTCATTAAACCTAATTCCAATCTGTCATAAATCCATACTCCCCCATTAAAGAGAAAACATTTCCTACCTATTTTAATGCCTTCATCATCGATGATAGAAATTCCTCTCAGAATCATTTCTGGAAATATTCCAATCATATTTCTATCTATTTTTACTCCCAATGTTACAACATCCACTAGTGATTCACTACACCTATCATCTTACTGAATGTTAGGAAAACCAAGTTCTCCTCTGAAGCTTAAATCAAACCAAAGGTAATTTGGACCTCCTAAAACAACTTATCTTTCTTGAGATAAAATAATTCACCATTATATTTCACCATAGATTACTAGTAAAAGGAACAAAATTTCCCCTTCCACTACTAATCCTCCTTATATAGGTCGGCGCTTTAGTAGTCAACCAGGTTAACCTGTTGAACCTCACCATCCTTATCAACAAATGAAAATTTCCAAGAAAACATGAATAAATAGATAACATGGAATTTATATGTCCAATATCATTTAATATTGTGTTTATATAATTAATGTTATTTTTAATGATTGAATTCTCCCACTCCAACCAAAAGTGTAAACCAACATAATGCACGTACCTTGACTAGGTCTCTACCCAGAAAGTGACAGTGTTTCACATGGTCATTCAAAAATATGAAAGTCCTTTAATTGGATCACATGGGACCCTAAAATACCATATCTTAGCCAGTATCCCAAGTCCACATCCCACATCAATCTCCTCAAATTATATTTCACTATAAACCAATTCCATCCACATAACTGTCAAACCCCATGCTAGATCATGTCTCTCAACCTAAACTATACTCTTATACCACATTATCTAAACCCTCTCACTCCAATGGTATAAGGCCACGACCTTAAACCTTACTTAATATTGAATTAAATGAATAATTCACATTGAGTATCTTTTCAGGTTTAGAGTTTTAGAGAATTAGGACATAACTATTACATCTCAAAAGATTAAAAAGTAGAAACTTTTACTAAGTTTCCATAAAATAAAATTGCTTAAAAAGAAACATGTCCAGTTCCATGTTTTAGGTTGCATGAATTTCCCTTGATCCCATTTTTGACCATATTCCACGTTAAGTCCTGTGAAAAATATTTCAAAAACATGGGATGAGCATAAAAAGCTCAGTAAGGGATACACAAAGAATGAAAACTGTTAGTTTTTCAAAACAACAAGTAAACCATGTATACTTTATCAAAGTAATACTTTTCACCTTTTTGAAGTAGTAAAAACTCTTCACTGAATAAAATTTCATTACGTACCCTTCTGTAACAAAAATATTACCATAAAACCGATATAAAGATCACATAACATATAAAGGTAACTTGGGACATAAACATACTTAAGTGGAATAACCATAAGGTCGACTTCCACACATATCACTTAATGGAATAGCCATTCGGCCAAATTCCATGCATACTTAGTGGAATATCCATACGGCCGACTTCTATACCCAATTCATTGGAGGTTATAACGTAACCACCCATCCTGGTATTCACGACACCACCCGTCATAATGTCCAAGTATCATTATAAAATCATAAGACAATTAACAAATATAATGGAAAGAAAACATTTCCACATTTCGATCACAATATATCACTTAAATATATCGACATAACAAATCCTTTATAAAAACCATTTTCAATACCAACATACATAAAAGAGTATATGGTATTTATTTCATTTGAAAAAACATTATGGCTTGTTGAGGAAGCCAAAGACCAAATAATAATCGTGGCGGCGGAAAAGGTTGTTTTCACCGCGTACGTTAAAAGAAACATTCCTTTTTTTCATTTAGTAAAACACTTAGTATAAAAAGATTCCTTTTGAATAAAATTAAAAGTCAAAGGGGTTTATAAACCGTATAAAAGAAATTTGTGTGTAAAACCAAATATGCTTCAATGAATGGAGATTGAGACGAAGTCCCTTAAAAAGTCGGTATCCTTAGATTAAGGATAAATCAATTACATGATTATGTGTGACAAATACAAATACAAAATATATAAGTGGATATTAAGTGTAAAACAATCAGAGGTTATTCACACATAATCATGTAAAAAAAACCAATGACATAGATATTTAACTCAATGAAATGAGATTCAGTTATGATTTCCGATACAAGTCTGTCTAAATGACATAAGAATTTTTCAATGAGATGATTATGTGTAGAAATAGTATATCCACACAAATTTTTGTGGAAACTACAACATAGTGATTCCACACATAATCTTGGAATAATAAAATCAAGAATTAGTGGTTTAACCCAAAGAATTGAAAGTGGGTTAAGAAGTTCCCTTACAGAAATTCCACAGCCTAACAACGTCACTTCAAAACTCATAAAATGAGTTGATGAGAGATAAAAAGGGTATCTCATCACTTGGTCATAAAATTTACATCAATAAGGATATATAATAACATATCCCAACATAATAGTATGTGAATTAAAAGACATAACAAAATAAGTCTTTTAAAAAGAGGAGGGTGAAAGGTTCCCTTACCGACTTTGGTAACTTTCGAAACGTACACCCCATTGAAGGAGGGTCATAAAATAAATATGTAAATAACCATACATGAAATTATATTACACAAAGAGTATAATAATGTGAAGTACATACACCACTCAAAGGAAATGGTGGCAAATGTAGCATATATCTCACGAGACTAAAAGTGAGATTGAAAATCTCTTACGAAAACTCGGCAGCCTAACAGCGCCACTTAAAACTTCCAAAATGGATTGATGAGAGAAAATAGGGTCTCTCATCATATGAACATAAAAATTACAGTAGGATTAATATAAAATAAAATCCCAATCATAAGTAATATTAGATTAAAAGGAATGACATAAAAGAGTGTAATTAAAAAGAAAGAGAGGAGTAGGATCCCTTACCTCGGGTCCGACTTGACTCGATCGTTCTTTAATATTCTGAATAATAAACATGATTTAATTTCTACTTCCTTAATAACCTTTTTCTAGTTAATTATTCCTTTTATATCACTTATTACCATGTCATGAACATTATGTAATCATTTAAGTTAATAACGGTTGTTTTGTCGTTATTTGGTACTTAAGTCAAAAGTGAACTTCTTATATTTACAAGTTGTTCACGTAGTCAAATATCCATTATCTCAATAATGATATTCATGATTTGGATATCATATATATAATATATATCCAGCATATACATGTATTTATAATATTACATAATCATTTAAGGGTAATAAATTAAATGCACCGTTCATGGAGACGGTAAGTTGTACGTACGCATGAATGCTAATTTCATTTCTATGTCATATTAATGGAATTAAAACTAAATGAAATATATGTATATTTTTAATTCCATGATTATATTAATACTTTATATGTATCATACATCATATATATCCATTATATTTACTTATAATAGTACATTACATTTGAGGATAAGAAATGAAATGCACCGTTCATGGAGATGGTAAGCCGTACGTACGCATGAACGCTACTTTCATTTCTATCTCACCCTTTAATGGAAAGAAAAAAATAATGATATAAAGGTATATTATAATTCCAGTATAACATCATATATACAAACTCTAAATCCATCCTTTAAACGTCCCACATATGGAATTAACGAATCAAATCACTTTGAGGGGGCGGTAGTCCGCACTTCCTAAAATGAAGATATCGCGTATACCCATAATGGAAGCCATAAAGGTATGCCAAAAATGAAAAACAAATAAGCTTAAGTAAAACATAAAAATATTATATATCATATATAAACATAGTGAAATATTAATGGACACCTTTTAAGGTGTTATATGAGTGTTGAACAATCATCGTTTCGTGAGGTAGAAATTCTCCATCCACAGAAACAGTATGTTCTTTAACCATTAGATGAAGGTGTGTGTAAGTGTAGCTCTAATAATTATTATAAAAACATCCTAGTATATTTAAGATACTATATTTTTTACAAATGTAATGAATAAAAAGAGTTTATGGGGTTGTAGAAGCAAAATAAAACAAAAGATCACAAGTGAAGACGTTACCTTAAAATAGGGTAACTCCCTTTGGTTTGAACCAAAAGGGTTTCATGAAGAGCCTCCTTCCTAACATAAGGAATCTAGGATGTGTATAGGTATGTGTAGAGACAAAATGATCAGAGCTTGGTCAAACCAAAGGTTTGAGAGGTGTGGGTAAGGTGGTAGAGGTGGGGGCCTTTTATAAGAGGAGAGGAGGGGAACTCTTGGAAATGTATAAAATGTTACTTTATTTTCAAATGGGTTTCGGATTTTAATGGTCCCAAATTGATTTGATTCACGGATAAGGTGATAATGGTTCGAAATACACCCATCCAATAGGTTTTGGACATGTTTAGGTCCTAGATGTTTCATTATCTTTCCATTTTATATAAATCGTTAAATAATGAGGTTATCGCTGCATCATCATGATGTCATAAAGAATTTAATTTATTTAATGTCTAAAAATTATAAAAAAATACTATGATGTAGGAAATCTTTTTATCTTTCCAATTACTATTTATAGTCAAAATTATTACTTGTATAACCACATGAAAATTTTATTTAGTAAAACAAATCATGTTTGTGACATTTTTATTTTAACTTTAAATAAAAGGCATAAATGTCATTATCAAACCCAGGTGGCTCCATGGGGTACCAAAAATAGACCCATGGGTTGTCTTGGTCGGCCATAACTCATAAAATAGGGTTAGGACAAGTGTCAAGATATTATCATTTTATTATAATATCATTTTTACCTTAAATCACACTAATTACCTTTAATCACGATTAATAAAACATAAAAGTAACTTTTCATCAAAAATTATTTTCATCCCATTGAACCACATTTTACTTAAAAATTAAAATAATTTAAATTGGATTTTTTAAATTCAAATAACAGAAGTGGTAAAGTCCCATTTAAATGAAAATTCAAATTTTGTAACCCCCACATTGTGGTTTCACTATTCATAAAAAATTGATGTTTTTTTTGAAAAATACAAAAAATTCACCCTAAGCTATATTTGATATTCCGAATTCAAAAATTATGTCTATTTTACTAAATTCATAACATATAAGTTTTATTAATTAATTTTATAATTAAATCCCGTTGTTAAAACAAATAGCATGTTTTTATGAAACAATATCTTTCAAAAGATTGACACTCGTTTATGTCCAATCTTAAAGTGATACTAATTACAATGACCAAAATTGGATTAAATTGTAAAAATATATTCTATTTATACTTTAAAACCAATTAAAAAGATAATCTAATCATATAAATAAATTATATTAAAAAGAGGTTTTGAATTAAAATTCAACATTTTTCACTATTCATTAAAAATTGATCTTTTTCGGAAAAATACCAAAAACATACACAAAGTAAATTTTGATGTCCCAATTATAAAAAAGAATTTTATTTTTTCAAATATAACACATAAAATTGTCAAAAAGTGGATTTAAAAGAGGTTCTCCATCAAAAGACAGTTAATCGACCTTTTAAAGAATATTAGACTGTCTACGCCTAAAATTGGATTCATTTGAATTTTTAATCCTTTATAATTTATTGTAAAGAGTAAAAATATTTGACAAACATATATAATAATTTTTTAGTTAGTTATGTTCATTCCCTCCGTTACAATGGCTAGGCATTAACTACCATTTAAAATAATATTATTTTATTATTAGATTGCAACGTAAGATTCCCAAGAAACTTGTTGTTCTGTATTGGGTACGCCATCGAGCATAGCATCCCCTTTAAAGTAATATTAATATTTTATTCACAAATATGGATAAATATAAAAATATAATATTCTTTATTTACCTGGGGTGTTACATCCTTCCCCCCTTTTGGGAATTGTGCCCTCGCAATTTAAAAATTGAGCTTGGAAACATCCTTGAAAGTCCCACATCAGAACAAGAGTCTGTAAAAAAATCACTTTAAAATAAAGAATGATAAGTAGAGAGGTCACCCGATTTAACCCATACTAGGATTCCAAGTATGAAAATATGGACATGGAGGAAAAAACAAAGGGTCATGTTCTGATGGAGAGTGATAGTAAACATGTCTAGGAGAATGTTAACCATAAGAAAATCACAAACTTGTGATGGGTTAAACGGTATTCGATTCCCCAGTAGGAAAAGTTAACAGACAAAATTTTTGTTTTAAGTTACTTTTCATTGAGTAATTTATTCTTGATCTTAACTAAATCATAATGAAACATACTTACTTGTCATGTAGACTTTCAACTTTTACTAGATTCCTTAATCAAACTTATATTTTCTCCAAAAGACGAGTATTTAGGAAGACTTGTTTTCATTAAGTGTACTATAATCAATTTCTAGAGAATCTCCTAATCCAAAAAAGAGAACTATATACTTCCCATGTCTTTATACTCTAACCAAAACCAAAACAAAAAAGGTTAGAACAAGATCAGATAATCCAGAAAAGGATAACCCTTTATAAAGAGAAAATCTATTCTTAATCTCCAAAATTTTCCCAACATAACCCAAAGTTCAATGAGGACTATTCCATAAAAAATTTGTCCATAAAATTCTTCAAAGTAAACCAAACTAACATTGAATCCCAAATATTTGAAGGATTTAGTCACATAGTATTCCAAGTTAAGTCGTAACATTTATCTCCAAAAAAAACATCAGTTGCTCCTAAAGTCTCGCATTGAAAAGTAATTAACCTAATAACATATCCTCCATGATAAGTTAATCATTTTCATAAAAACCCAAAATCAACGTACTCTTAATTCATAAAGTCACCTAACTAAAAAGAATAAGTCATACTAAACATGGACTTCACGTAGTCCAGTGGTAGGCGATAAATACCCATTGCACTTTGGTTGTGGGTTCGATTCCCACAGCTTTGTCTGATGCGATGGGTTATCACACGGTCTGCGTGTTGTCCTTTTTCCAAAATTACATAATTCTTAAAACATTCCCCAATAACGAGATAAAATCTTCAAAAATAACTATAATGTAATTTAACCTCAATTTTATCTCATGACTTTCACTTTCCATTATTACATATAGTAACCCATAATTACCTCAAAATCAAGGATCATATAAACCCAAATGGTTCTTTATAACTATGTCCACAAAAGAACATATTACTATTCTTTGAATTAAATTTTCATATATCAAACATCAGTGTTACACAGACTATAAAAAGTCTTCTAATGTACCCCATCATCAAAAGAGACTTAATACTCTTAAGAATGTCACCATAACTCTAGAAGCCCTTATATGTTGACTTCTTACTCATTCAACATTCTTCATGATCTATTAACCATTCCATTCCAACTTATTCTGAAATACTTCTTTCCTACAAACAAAATCATGAATCATATCCTAAGATTCCAAAATAGGAAAACAAAAGTTAAGAAATAATCCATACCTTTGATTGTCCATTTTCAGTTTCTTCATCCTCAATCGGAATGGCATTAGGTATTGGTAAACGAATATTTTTATGATCTTGGTGATCCCATTCCCGAAACTTCTTCATAGGACATGTGTTTTCATAATTCCCATGAACACCACATTTAAAATATTCAATTGATCCCTCAGAAAGAACTTCATTCCCTTTCCTCGAGTCAACTGGATGCTTCCTTTTTCCATGGCAGGTTCTTGCTTTATGACCTTCATTTCCACATATATAGCATATTTCTGTCCCTTTGAAACATTTTCCTAGGTGTTTCTTTCCACATCTTTGACACATAGGTCTTTGAACACACTTACCTTTATGAATATTACCTGCAGTTCCGTAAGGATTTTTTTCTCGCATATATGATGCCTTAAAGAAATTACCAAGGTTTAGGTGGTCAATCATGACTCCAGATAGTTGGTTGAGGATATACACAAGAGTTCTCATTGCAGCTCCCATATCATTCAGTTGCTCACTCAGAAAACTGTCACAGTTTCCTTCACATCCACTGTTACTTTGGGGCCTGCTAGATCCAGCCATTTACTAAAACCAAAAAGGTCAGTGTGAGTATATCAACAAAACCTTAATTTAATATTGAGGAAGAGAAACACTAAGATATACTTACTCATTCACTATATCTAAAACTATGACTCTTTCTGAAATCCTAACCATTATGGTAATGCCACTTAGGCTTAAAGAATACCCTAACCTCTAAAGTTATCTAAACTGACCTTTGATACCAACTATAAGGCCCCAGCCTTAAACCTTAAATAATATTAAATTAAATGAATAATTCACATTGAGGATCTTTTCAGGTTTAGAGTTTTAGAGAATTGGGACATAACTATTACATCTCAAAAGATTACAAAGTAGAAACTTTTATTAAGTTTCCATATAATAAAAACTCTTAAAAAGAAACATGTCCAGTTCCATGTTTTAGGTTGCATGACTTTCCCTTGATCCCATCCTTGACCCTATTCCACGTTAAGTCCTGTGAAAAACATTTCAAAAACTTTGGATGAGCATAAAAAGATCAGTAAGGGATACACAAAGAATGAAAACTGTTAGTTTTTCAGAACAACAAGTAAACCATGTATAATTTATCAAAGTAATACTTTTCACCTTTTTGAAGTAGTAAAAACTCTTCACTGAATAAAAGTTCATTACTTACCCTTTTGTAACCAGAATATTACCATAAAACCCATATAAAGATCACATAACATATAAAGTTAACTAGGGACATCAACATACTTAAGTGGAATAACCATAAGGTCGACTTCCACACATATCACTTAATGGAATAGCCATTAGGCCAACTTCCATACATAATTAATGGAATAGCCATATGGCCGACTTCCATAACCAATGCATTTGAGGTTATAACTTAACCACCCTTCCTGGTATTCACGACACCACCCGTCATAATGTCCAAGTACCATTATAAAATCATAAGACATTAAACAAATATTATGGAAAGAAAACATTTCCACATTTCGATCACAATATATCACTTAAATATTTCGACATAACAAATCCTTTATAAAAACCATTTTCAATACCAACATACATAAAAGAGTATATGGTATTTATTTCATTTTAAAAAACATTATGGCTTGTTGAGGAAGCCAAAGACCAAATAATACTCGCAGCGGCGGAAAAGGTCGTTGTCACCGCGTACGTTAAAAGAAATATTCCTTTTTGTCATTTAGTAAAACGATTCGTATAAAAATATTCCTTTTGAATAAAATTAAAAGTAAAAGGTGTTTATACACCATATAAAAGAAAGTTGCATGTAAAACCAAATATGCCTCAATGAAAGGAGATTGAGACGAAGTCCCTTACAAAGTCGGTATCCTTAGATTAATGATAAATCAAATACATGATTATGTGTGACAAATACGAATACACAAAATATAAGTGGATATTAAGTGTAAATCAATAAGAGTTAATTCACACATAATCATGGAAAATCAAAACCAATGACATAGATATTTAACTCAATGAAATGAGATTGAGTTATGATTTCCGATACAAGTCCATCTAAATGACATAAGAATTTATCAATGAGATGATTATGTGTAGAAATAGTATATCCACACAAAGGTTTGTGGAAACTACAACATAGATATTCCACACATAATCTTGGCATAATAAAATCAAGAATTAGTGGATTAACCCAATGAATTGAAAGTGGGTTAAAAAGTTCCCTTACAGAAATTCGACAGCCTAACGACGTCACTTCAAAACTCATAAAATGAGTTGATGAGAGATAAAAATGGTATCTCATCACTTGGTCATAAAATTTACATAAAAAAGGATATATAAGAACATATTCCAACATAATATTATATGAATTAAAAGACATAACAAAATAAGTCTTTTAAAAAGAGGAGGGTGAAAGGTTCCCATACCGACTTGGGTAACTTTCGAAACGTACACCCCATTGAAGGAGGGTCATACAATAAATAGGTAAATACGCATAATTGAAATTATATTACACAATGAGTATAATAATGATGAGTACATACACCACTCAAAGGAAATGGTGGCAAATGTATCATAAGTCTCACGAGACTAAAAGTGAGATGAAAAATCCCTTATGAAAACTCGGCAGCCTAACAGCGCCACTTAAAACTTCCAAAATGGATTGATGAGAGAAAATATGGTCTCTCATTTTATGAAAATAAAAAGTATAGTAGGATTAATATAAAAGAACATCCCAATCATAAGTACGATGAGCTTAAAAGGAATGACATAAAAGAGTGTACTTAAAAAGAAAGAGAGGAGTAGGATCCCTTACCTCGGGTCTGACTTGACTCGATTGTTCTTTAATATCCTGAATAATAAACATGAGTTAATTTCTAATTCCTTAAGAACCTTTTTTAGTTCATTTTTCCTTTTATATCACTTATTACCATGTCATGAACATTATGTAATCATTTATGTTAATAACGGTTGTTTTTTCGTTATTTGGTACTTAAGTCAAAAGTGAACATCTTATATTTACAAGTTGTTCACGTAGTCAAATATCCATTATCTCAATAATGATATTAATGATTTTAATATCATATATATCATATATATCCATCATATACATTTATTTATAATATTAAATAATCATTTAAGGGTAAGAAATGAAATGCACCGTTCTGGGAGACGGTAAGCCGTACGTACGCATGAATGCTACTTTCATTTCTATGTCATATTAATGGAATTAAAACTAAATGATAGATATGTATATTTTTAATTCCAGAATTATATTCATCCTATATATTTATCATACATCATATATATTTATTATATGTACTTATAATAGTACATTAAATTTGAGGATAAGAAATGAAATGCACCGTTCATGGAGACGGTAAGCCGTACGTACGCATGAACGCTACTTTCATTTCTATCTCATACTTTAATGAAAAGAAAACAATAATGATATAAAGTTATATTATAATTCCAGTATAACATCATATATAATAACTTTAAATCCATCCTTTATATGTCCCACATATTGCATTAACGAATCAAATCACTTTGAGGGGGCGGTAGTCCACACTTCCTAAAATGAAGATATCGCGTATACCCATAATGGAAGCCATAATGGTATGCCACAAATGAAAAATACATAAGCTTAAGTAAAACATAAAAATATTATATATCATATATAAACATAGTGACATCTTAATGGACACCTTTGAAGGTGTTATATGAGTGTTGAACAATCACCGTTTTGTGAGGCAGAAATTCGCCATCCACAGAAACAATATGTTCTTTAACCATTAGATGAAGGCGTGTGTAGTGTAGCTCTAATCCATATTATAAAAACATACTAGTATATTTAAGATACTGGAGTTGATACAAAGGGAATGAATAAAAAGAGTTTAGGGGGTTGGAGAAGAAAAATAAAACAAAAAAGAACAAGTGAAGATGTTACCTTAAAATAGGGTAACTCCATTTGGTTTGAACCAAAAGGGTTTCTTAAAGAGCTTCCTGCCTATGTTAAGGCTTATAGGATGAGGATAGGGATGTGGAGAGAAAAATGATCAGAGCTTGGCCGAACCAAAGGTTTTAGAGGTGTGGGTAAGGTGGTAGAGGTGGGGGCCTTTTATAAGAGGAGAGGGGGCACTCTTGGAAAAGTATAAAATGTGACTTTATTTTCAAATGGTTTTCGGATTTTAATGGTCCCAAATTGATGTGTTTCGAGGATAAGGTGATAAGGGTTATAAATCCACCCATCCAATAGGTTTTGGACATGTGTATGTCCTATATGTTTCATTATCTTTCCATTTTATTTAAATCGTTAAATAATGAGGTCATCACTGCATCATCATGATGTCATAAAGAATTTAATTTATTTAATGTCTAAAAATTATTAAAAATTTATATGATGTAGGAAATCATTTTAGCTTTAGAATGAGTATTTATAGTAAAAATTATGACTTGTATAACCACATGTAAAAATTGTTTTAGTAAAACTAATCATGTTTGTGACATTTTTATTTTAACTTAAAATAAAAGGCATAAATGTCATTATCAAACCCATGTGGATCCATGGGGTACCAAAAATGGACCCATGGGTTGTCTTGGTCGGCCATAACTCATCCAATGGGGTTAGGACAAGTGTCAAGATATTTTCATTTTATTATAATATCATTTTTACCTTAAATCACACTAATTACCTTTAATCACGATTAATAAAACTTAAAAGTTACTTTTCATCAAAAATTATTTTCATCCCATTGAACCACATTTTACTTAACAATTAAAATCATTTAAAATGGATTTTTGAAATTCAAATCACAGAAGTGGTAAAGTCCCATTTAAAGGAAAAATCAAATTTTGTAACCACCACTTTGTGGTTTCACTATTTATAAAAATTGATGTTTTTCAGAAAAATACCAAAAATTCACCCTAAGCTATATTTGACATTCCGAATTCAAAAATGATGTCTATTTTACCAAATTCATAACATAGAAGTTGAATTAATTAATTTTTTAATTAAATCCTGCTGTTAAAACAAATAGCGTGTTTTTATGAAACAATATCTTTCAAAAGATTGACACTCGTTTATGTTCAACATTAATGTGATATTAATTAAAATGACCACCATTGGATTAAATGGTAAAAATATATTCTATTTACACTTTAAAACCACTTAAAAATATAATCTAATAATATAAATAAATTAGATTAAAAAGTGGTTTTGAATTAGAATACAAAATTTTTCACTATTCATTAAAAATTGAACTTTTTCAGAAAAATACCAAAAATTTACACAAAGTAAATTTTGATGTCCCGATTATAAAGAAGAATTTTATTTTGTCAAATATAACACATAAAATTTTCAAAAATTGGATTTAAAAGAGGTTCGCCATCAAAAGACGGTTAATCGACCTTTTAAAGAATATTAGACTCTCTATGCTTAAAATTGGATTCATTCGTATTTTTAATCCTCTATAATTTATTGTAAAGAGTAAAAATATTTGAAAAACATATATAATCATTTTGTAGTTAGTATTGTTCATTCCTGCCATTATAACAGCTAGGCATTAACTACCATTTAAAATAATATTATTTTATTATTAGAGTGCAACATAAGATTCCCAAGAAACTCGTTGTTGCGTATTGGGTACGCCATCGAGCATAGAATCCCCTTTAAAGTAATATTAAAATTTTATTCACAAATATGTATAAATATAAAAATGTCATATTCTTTTTTTACCTGGGGTGTTACAAGTGGTACCCCTCTTGGGTTGAAGTGAAGGAATATAGACAGTGAACCCCAAGTCCTACATCCAATAGGCCCCAAGTTAGAGACTAGCAACATGGGTATAAATAGATTCACACATATATTAGGCATCACCCTAAATAAAAAATTAGTATCATGTGATAGTACATCAATCACAAAAAACTCAATGACATAAAGAAAGAAACCCTAAAAATATCCAAAAAATGAATGTAATTTTACAATAATTTAAATAAAAGTCCCTATGTAAAGTATAAATACAATCTTATGGAATCAACTCGACAACTCCATAATACAAAATATAAAAATCCATCTCACACTCCAACTACAACCTAATAACCTGAAAATAGTATATATATATATATACATATATATAGGGGCATGAATAACATGTATACTCTGTAGGATCATACCCAAGTGCTCTCATGCAACTTTAATAAGATTATACTAGTTCCCTAATGAAAAAATTATAACAAACATGCGCCTATGAGGTCCATTAGTTCCATAACTCACCAAGGAACACTGACATAATAATGCGTCAAAGTATGATAATATAAGAAGAATATAAAAAAGGGTAAACCACATCACTTCCCCACAGATATACCAATTTCAAGCCCAAACAACATACATCCTTATACTCCCATCCATTATATATCCATCAAACTCATACCGTAATATGATTGATGATAATAGGATAGCCCCATATCTCAACTTATTCCACAATCTTCACATTCTCATCATCCCATAACCTCTTCCCAATATTAATAATAATAGGGTATGATGAACATGAATTACATTAACCTTATTCACTTATCCTACCAAAAATGGCCCCCACTATGAAACACCTCATCTTCTAATCAATGATCACATATTTTTCACTATATCTATAATATAACACCACCCTTGAGCAAAAACATAACTTGGAAGAGAAAGCTGGGGAGAGAGGGTAACCAGTCATCCACCCTCACAAACCTGGATTATTAGGGGAAAAACCTTGAACCCAAAACCATTAGGATCTAATGTAAACACATGAATCTGGTGTGGTGAATATAGAAATCACAAGGAAAATATAATTTATAATAGTTACAAACAATCCCAACTTGTGGTTTCACTTAATAAAAACAACCAAACTACCACAAAACTCATATTATCACTACCCCATGTCAACATTACATCCAATAAACTAACCACCCATCAAATACCATCCAATTAAGATTAATTATCCAATTTATCATATATTAAAATTCATTTATTTGAAGTCACAAACCATTTAACGAAACCCATGTTCGTTTACCAGAATTTTCCATTTTATGCCTTTTGAAAATATCAGGAAACTACTAAACCAACATACAATCTCCAACAAATTATCATTATTAAAACCTACAAATTTTTCATCACTCTTCATCAACAAATAATAATAAGTAAAACTCCATATGAAACCAAAACCATAATTCCAACCCTTATGAAAACTATCACATCAATAAACATCACAAACCAAGGTGAGCATAAAACTTTCTCATTTATACACATCCAGTTCAATTTATATATGAAAGGGATTTACCATTTTCATGTGAGGTGACATAAAAAATTAAATATTAGTATTAAAAAATAAATTCATATTAGTAATCACATTTCATAACCCACAACTATCAACACAAATACATGTAAAATAAATAGCATGAAAACATGTAAACCACATATGATATATCCCCATTCCAGTTCAATTTTTTTGAACCCTATTTAATTATATTAACTCAAATAACTCCTACCATTAACCCAAATGAAAAAAAATATTATATAACATATTCCCAAAATAAATAGATAACTTTAACACACTACTCATATCATTGTTTCAAAGAGAACCACATTTAGAAAGAAATAATTAAGGGATTAATCATCAAAAAATTTGATGGGAAACACACTAGAACATAACCAAAACATCCAGTTTCCAAAATATAATATTAAATCAGACCAAAAAATATGGTTTTACAACAAATATCATCTAGAAAAAAAGGAGAGAAATAAATATTAGAATGGGGAGCATAAAGTACCTTGAATCAAGGGAACCCAATACCCCAAAATCCAAGAGTTTAGAACCCTCAAAAGATATTATCAAAGGGTTTTAGTGGGTTTAGAGTTGGAAAAATCATGGAGGAGAAGAGAAGATATAAAAACAAGGAACATTATGGACTCTATTTATTGAGGAATTCCAAATGGACTTTCCTTGACACGAAGATAGCCTACTACACCATGGTCTCTCCATGTCAAAGGAGGTCTAATTACCCCATATATAGTTTCCCTTTTTTCATGTTTTTAGAAACATATATAACTATCATAATGGAATCATACATAGTGTGTTATAAGCTATGTTAGACCCTTTTTCCTACCATGACTAGACAATATAGTTTAGAATTAAAAAAATTCATTTTTCTACTCATCACACCCAAGGCTAGGACATGGGGAACTCTGGTTCCCCTTGTTTCACATATGGTTACCAAAATATCATGCATAACACAAAACCCTTCCATAGAATTTTCATAATACCTGTTTTTTTAGGTTGAAAAATCAAAAACAACATGAAACAAAAAATCTATCCAGGGTGTTTGACTCATTATGGTGAATCCCAACACGACACATCCTGCTCTACAACAATCCTCCAAGAACCAAAGGCCAAAATGACCAACACCACACCAACCACCATGGCATGGTGAATCTATAAATGTCTAGATTACATTTATTTCCTTAAAAATACATCTAAAAGTATTTTTAGTATCAATAAGTAAAATAAAAAATAAGGGGATGAAACTTTATGAAATCATATCTCTAAAACGAATTGAATACTATATTTTTTTATTTGAATGCACTCATAATGAAAATAAAATGATCTGAGACGCAAGTGTGAGTTTCTATAACATTTTAATATAGACTTACAAAATGATGTTATTCAATAATTTTTGAATACATATTTAAGTAATGAAACTTGATCCTCCTATAAGAAAATATAGACAAGTTATCGACAGTTATAAAATTATTAAAATTAGATGTAAAAGATCATGCATACTCCCATAAATTTATAGGGGATAGCCCTTGATCAAAAAGAATATCCTTGATCATGGGAGACATCCATTTATAGGAAAAAAATAAAAATAAAAATGGATATCATGTCACTGAAATCATTCAGAATACTTTCCATATTAAAAATAAATAAAACATTATGCTTGTGACTTATGTATAAATGAAAAAAAAATTGAAAATAAAATGTTGGGATTGTGAATAGAGTAAAAGAGTTGTTAATTTATAGAACAACCTAGAGACACAAATACTAAAGTACAAGATTCTGATACAAGGTAGTTGAATATTCACTATCAAGGTAGAAACTAAAAATGTAGAATAAGTCCCTACGATATCCACTATTGAAGTTGTTTGAGAAGAATAATAAATTGTTAAATATTAAATAGATACCAATAGAAAAATTATTATTTAAATTAAAAATTCATATCCCTTTATAAATTGAAGAGATTCTAAATTTGGAAAGATCATATGATATAATTTGAGTTGTGAGAGGCTAGTGAATAGTTTCTAAAGAAGAAATTAGAATCTATGAAGAATGTAAAGACTGATTTTTAAAATGGTATTCCTGAAGAATATATAGTATTCAAAGAATATATTTGATGATTAGACTAGATCGTTTGATGTAGTGACATCATGTTATTATTGGAGATCCACTTTAGGAATTTGGAGATGATCATTCATCTCTATTCCGGAATACTAAAGTACAGTAAGATACTATATGTCTAGTTAGATGTTGGATACAAATGAAAAATGTGAATCCATGTGTTTTTTTGTTAGACAATGGGTAAGGATTTTAAATTATTAAACCATTTAAATCTCTGATTAATTAGAGTAGGGGATATCTAATCAGAGTGAATTATTAATCTCGATGAGGAGTATGTTTCTAATATCTCATCTAAACCTTGTAATAAATTCATTTTCAATCATTTAATTTATTTATTACATTGAACAAACCAATGAAATTGTTAGGTCATAAAAATTTACACTATTATTCTAATAGGTAAATATAGTTAAAATACCATGGGGATAAAATCTTAATACAGAAATTTGTTTTTTGTAAAATGTAGACAACACCTGATTCACTCCCTCAAGTGTCTACACTAGTCATAAGGGGTATTTCATACTTTTTGAGTATCAAGGTGTATGTGTCTTCTTATTCATAATGGAATGAATATATGATATCTCATGTGAATGCATGATATTCAGTTTCATGTAGGTTGACTATAAATAACAAATGATTCTATAATTCATTCACTTGATTGTGGACACATAATGATTCCAGGGGAGAAGTAGAGTACTACCATGATTTTTGACTCATCCCTTCCTATATAAATATCATGGGTTTTGATGAACATTTCCAGAACATATATTTTATTACATGTATATTTCTCAACATAGATCTAGAGTTACGAATTTCTATAAGAAATGTCATCACGAGTGATATTTTTGCAGGAGGCATTATTGTGAGTTGGGCTAGAGGCCCTTTCATTATTTTATTTATTTATTTATGATGAAATAAAATATATGTATCAACTAATTTATCTTCATTTTTTGTGTGTGGATTTCCTATTATGTATATTTGTTTCATGATGGATTATAAAAAACATGTACACTATTTTATTATATATTTTTTATTACAGCAGGCCTATTTTATTTTATAAGGTTTGTATATGTATGTTGTCTAGACATTCCATGCTTTGTTTTCTATCCCTATGAATATCTTTTTCCCTCAATGATATTCAACACCCTCTACTGTATGGTGAGGCATAATTGTGGTCATATATCTCTTTGTCTAAGAAACATTTTAGGTATTCTTAGTCAAGAAATTATAATATTGTCGGCTTTTTTTTCTTTATTATTTCATCCTTATCCTTTTCTGAATTTGGAGAAATTCATTTAATGATTTATATTTGATTTCACAAAATCATTATATTGTATCACCCTATTGAAATATATTTTCCATGTAAAGGTGAGTGGAAGTTGGTATAGGATGTAATCATGTCATTACCCTCTATTTCATAATAATTAAGTCACTCAATTCATTATTATTGATTTTTCATTATTTATTGATGAAAAATATTGTTGAATCAGAATAGGAATTTTTGTATTCTATTCATAGGGGGTTGGAAGATTCTTATAACCTATCCAAACCCCATTGTGTACGTTTAATGCAATGTTACACTACGTGGTGAGAATTAAATGAGGTTAGGGGTTCAATCCCCAATAAACCATAATTTATGGTGAATATTTCAAGTGGTGATGCAGGAAATAATACAAGTATATGGTGACAAATACTATAACAAAAGGTGGTAATGTCGATGTGATGTTGCAAGAT
Source organism: Viscum album (assembly GCA_963277665.1). Taxonomy (NCBI): domain Eukaryota; kingdom Viridiplantae; phylum Streptophyta; class Magnoliopsida; order Santalales; family Viscaceae; genus Viscum; species Viscum album. The sequence continues at coordinate 285,138,500 of OY728136.1, read as the reverse complement.
GTGCAGACCCATGTAATGGGTTTTAGGGAACTAGGCCTTTTGGAAAATCAATTTAATGGGATTTTTAAATAGGTTTTCAACCCATGGAGGGGGGTGTGTCCTATCCTTTCAGGCCTAAGGGTGTGTGGGTAATTTCTTTTTTTTATAACTGTCATGACTATAAATAAATTATATTAATTGAGAATTAAATTATATTGGGTCATATGAGAGTGAGGATTATAAACATTTATTGGATAGAATGGTTGAACATCGTTGAAATGGGAAACACTAAAAAGAGGTAAGAATAAACTGTTATTTTTCACTTTTATATATAATTACATACATTATGTTATATAGAATATCGGTAAAGAGGGTATAAACAAGCTAACTGAGAGATGATGAGGATTTAAATGATATTTCAAAATAGGTATGACATATTAAGGTTTTAGTGAGGGACAAGTCATAATTTCCTTGCATCATAGAGTGAATCTATGAATAATTTTAAATATATCATTCAATATAATAACAAAGAACCCAAGGATTGTTTTACAAACATGAATAATGATTTAAGTAACTTAGTGAGGTATAATATTATGGTACACAATGACCCATGAGAGTAGTGCACTACCTTTTGTTGATAATTCAGATCACCAGGAATTTATATAAGACTTGTGTTCACTAGTATGGGTGATGTATTATTGTAGGTTGAGGTTATTATAAAAGGAATTACTAAGACATGAAATATTACTAGAGATATCCTAATATATTTTAATGGGTTAGTTGACAAAACTATGAATTGTTTCTCTTTGCATACTTTGTAATATTAATTAATTGTAATGATGATGGGTGATATCATTACGGTTAAATAATGGAAAGCTAAAGGTATTGTGTTATAAACATATTTAGTCGATAGGTTAATCTCATGAATTATTGTCTCTAGTATAATGAGATACAAAATAAGGTACTATAACACTAGGGAGGTGATTGTTAAGAGTTTTGGGTCATGTCTAGAATGTATGATCCACATAAAAATAGTATTTAGTTATAAGAATAAAATGTTAGGGTAAACTATATTGGAAAATATATATATAAAATAACATGAATAAAAGTATATATATGGTGTAATGAGTTATATTAGAGGGTTTTTATTTTGATAGTACATTTTCAGTATGTGTTATTACTATATCATGATATTTTTTATTGTTGTGATATGATTATTTTTAAAAGGATAGTTTTGATGGTGTTTTTATATTTATTTTAGAATCAATAAATAGGTTAATATGTCTATGCAACTGATATTGTTGGGAAAAATTATTGGTTGGGTTCTCTACTAAACTGTGATTTGATAGACTGCTTTGGGTTGGGCACACTGCCAACATCTGATGTATTTGAGCATCCATTGGTTATTTAAATTACGGTCCTATATTTTTATTATGATCCACTAGGTTTAGTGTATTACTAAACTATGATTTCATTAATAATCACCATGTTAGGGATACTTCTGGCCTATGGACTGATTGAGGACCTCACAGTTTCATGTTCATCTAACCTTTCATTTTGATTGGGCACTTTCTAGATTAGTGCACTATTATGTTGTGCTTCAATTATATACCAATATATTAGGCAATTTACCAATGTGTACATTTAATTTCAATTGATTATTTATAAGTTGGAATCACTAGAAACACGTAACTCGGTAGCCTATTATAGGTTAGTCACACTTCCAAGCTATGAAATGGAATATAATGTTTATATTGGGAATTTTATATCATGTAATTAGCGGATGATTCTATGTTTAGAGAATTACTAACATGATTTTTTAGATTATATATTAATATCACTAACCTTAATATATCAAGTAAGCACTACTAAAAACCTTATAAAATATTGTGACAACAATTTGGTGGAAATAACTAACCTAGTATACCAACATAGGCTGAAGAAAAAAAAATATTTGACTATCAAGATGGCTTCTCAGGTACCTAATTGAATGAATGATGTTATATATGGTTGTTTACCACTTATACTTCATACTATAAATTCATGACCATATATTTTTTGATTATATTAGGGTACCATTGGTGGTGTACTATTATGTATTGTATCCATATCCTATAGGTGTATAATAGTGGCCATAAAAGCCTTATATTTAGCATAAGAGATAGTGTAATGTCCCTAGAATGGGTTATGGAGTTGGAGTACCTTAGGGAAGGGTATTGATTATAATTATCTAAAGTGATGATGATAAATATTAGTAGTGTGTACTTTACATATTTATTTCTTTCTTACATATATACTATATAGGTCTTTCCTATCAAGTAATCTTCTTTTGATGTATGATTGTATGACATGTAATTAGTTCCAATTATTATATCAAAATGTATGTAATTTTTATGGTTAAACTTAAACTATGATTCCATATTATAAGTCTGTTGATATTATATGTAGATGTTTTTGTTATTTATTAGTTATTTTATGTTATGATACCAAGGGTGTGTTCTCTTATGAGATATTATTCGGTCCTCCCCACTAGTTGGAAATATGTAGAGGATATGGAGGTGATTATGAGGTGTGTGACACCTCAACTTGGTCTACATGGGAAATATTTGGGTAGAAAATGTAATAATTTACAAAATTATGTGAACTCGTATATTTATTTATAATTTTTTTATAAAGAGAATATTCATGTTTTTAATAGAAGACAATAATCATAATTTTTTTCTAAATATTCTGTATTAATTTATCACATTAAATTTATTAATAAAAAATTTTATAGGAGTCATTGAAAAATATGTATTTTTACCAATTTTTGTATTTTTGAATTGAAAAAAAAATCTAGAATTAAATTTACCAGAATGATTTCAAAAAAAGATTAGAATATTTAAATTTTGACTCGAACTAAAATTAATTTCCATAATTTTAAATTTATATTAGTCAATTCAAACCATTAAAGAATCAAAATAACAATAAAAAATAAGAAAAAATAAGAAAAAAATCTACAGAATTAAAATGGTGGATAATGAAAAATATTAGCAATCTTTAGATATTTTGATCATACACCTTTGTGGGTGTACATCCATAACATTATATAATTAAGACTATAGAAAAATTCATAAGAAAATCAAGGTGGCCTTTATTTCCCATATCAGATATCCCTAGAACATTTCCCACACACAAAAGAATATATAAATAATAGAATAATATTTATCAATATAAATGGAAATAAAAATAGATATACATCACTGATCCATTTTATTCTTCGATGAACACATATCTATTTATTTTAATGATTCATTGATAACTCCAATATTGAATCCCTTCTACTCATTTGTTATTCAATGTTATTATTCCATGTCTCTCTAAAATATCTATTTTTATCTCTTTTATTCTTCCCTCCATTTCAAAAATCATAGTCCTTTGGGAGTCTTAAATTCCTCCAGTTTAAAATATTCTTCATAATGATCCATGTTATAATGTTTTAATCTCTTCTATCCTGAATTTAATGACTCATGTTACCTTTTAGTTGTTTTAATGTTGTCCAGATTTTATAAATAATATACCAATCAATGAAGAATTTACTAAATAATTATTATTATTATAAAATGTTTTATTTGGATTCTACAAATATATTTTAGTTTATATAGTAGTATTCAGATTATAAAACATTTTGGACATGGAGTATTTTTTTTACTGATAGAACATTGTGAATAAATCACATGAACATAGAATAATATAAATTTCATATTGGTTCCATAGAACATTATTTACATTCTAATACATTTATGGTGTGACAAATCATTTATCTAAATTTCATTAGATTGAAAAAATTATAGTGGTAAAAGATAAAATATACCATTGGAACATAATATGTTCTGTGAATAGATGCATCAAACAATTGATTTGAGGGAAAAATATTTCTAGAGAAATGTATGTTCAGGATAACTAAAACAAATTAATTATAAATCACCAAAAAATATATTTTTGGAACTCTTTAATGAACATGATTCATGGTCTGGATCAGTAATCTGATCCTCAACCCAAAAAAATTTCAAATATAGAATATGTATTGTTTCGAAAACATAATACCCAGACATGAAACTTGTAGTGATAGAAAATATTCTTGGAAAAAAATTTCCCAAAATATACAAAATGAAACCAATACTATAGAAAATAGATTTCCATGTTGGTTATTATTTTATTTTTATCAAAAATTATGAAATTATGTTAATGAAAATGATTTTCAAAATATATTTTATTCATCATGTCAAGACATGACCCATTGGGTCCCACCTGGAATGTGGATGGTTGAGCAGTATCTACCCCAAGCCCACCTCCGTAGGCTAGGGGACAGAGGCAAGCACCAAGAATACTTAACTAATATGGGAGGCCTTTTCCCAATGTACCTATTTTGATGCACCCAACCATCTCCAAAAATAAGTGAGGGAATAAAAATAAAAGAAAAACCGAGTTGTGTAAAAACAATTCATGTGATAACCTCTATGTAATATAAATGTTTGAGAAAGTTTAGATAAAAAATTATTAGTCCAAAATAAAAAAAATCATGAAGAGATGTCATAACCTGACCACAACTAGAAAAGAAATGTTGATATCCCTCTGATATAGGTACCCTAACCCAACCACCATATGTGGTCCATAAACATAGGTATCCCTAATCTCCTCAAAAGAAAACTACTAATCTGTCCCTCATATGAATAAGAAATGAAATATATGGTAAAATCCAATTTAGTGGTGAGTATATATGTACCCATTAGAATTAATTGAAAACTAAATTTGGAGAAATATGAGTCATGATATACGTAATCACATCATCCAAAAGTATGAGAGAAATAAATCCCATTTACATATAAATACTTGCTCATATAAGATACCCATATGAGAAAGAAAGTAGATCTCTATCCCACAACCCATCCCAGGTTGATGAGTTTTTCTGTAGTTTCAAAGGAACATCATCGATTCCCAACATATCATGTGTATATCTGATAAAGTAACCTTATAGAGGGTCCATACCTCTCTACTATTCCACATGGTAGGGAGGGGGCACAACCTCCAAGTAGAGTACCCACTCCCTAGTGCTTAAGGGGGTACCACTCAATAAATATAGGACCCACACCCAAGTCTATAAGGGGTTCCACTTAGTAGTTAGAGGACCCACACCTCAATCTTTATGGGGGTACCACTCGGTAGGTAGTGGATCCATAGACTATTGTGTAAGGGGGTACCCCTCAGTAGGTAGAGCAATTATTACCTAGTCTATAAGGGGGTACGTATACCTAGGTAGAGGACTCATTCCCTAGTATATAAGGGGGTATAACTGAATAGGTAGAGGACTCACACTTGAGTTCCTAAAGGGTTCCACTTAGTAGGTAGAGGAACCACACACGAATATTAAGAGGGTATTAATCAGTCGATAGAGGACCCATTCTTTCTCCATATGGGGGTACCACTTAGTAAGTAGACCACCCTTGCCTTATTACATAATGGGGCACTAATTAGTAGAAAAAATTGGGTTTCTAACCTCGAACTCTCTCTGATGATACTTCATAATCACTTCCATCATCGAGTACTACATAAATAATTGTCACACGTAGAAAAGATCACATTATATCTCAAAATCCACAGAGTTCACCATCACATAATACATGAAAAAAATCGTATAGTATACTTGAAGGCCAAAATATATGCCAAAACAAAGGGGATATGAGTGGTAAAAGAATCATAAAGAAGGTCATGTCGTGTAAGGGGTCCACAAAACATGTTTCCCTACTACAATTCCTAGATGTTTCATTGATAGTAGAAAAATATATGGCCATGTTTCAATATATGGTGTGTATGGGTAACACACAGAAAGTATCGGCCACCCTCGGACAAAATGTGTTCTCCTACACATGGCACGTGGTCCATCCATATGACATGTCATTTTTAACACAAAATTGAATCACTAGGAACATTAGAATTCTGAATTACATGTTGTGTGTTTAACTTAGAAAATTCCATGAATATTTTGATTTTCTAGAAATGGAATAAGGGTTCACATGGATTTTTTATTTACCACTATCTCCACTAAAAACAATGGAAATCACCTCCATCAGTAGATTCTAGCCCTATGGTGGTCTAAAATAAAAACTCCACCACCTGTAGGATTCCAGTAGGACATCGTGCAAACCTCCTCTACCACCCCCATAACTGCCTCCAGTCCTAGATCCATGAATCCATCATCAGTATCCTAAATACATCATGATCTATTCATAATTCGTTGATCTGGTCATTGTGCACACATCCACCCTGAATCTAGGGGTGCGATCATGCTTGGGGCCACTCGACAATGTTGAAACATGGCCCAATAGAACAACAACGAAGAACATGAATAAATATTAGGGGAAAAACAAGAAAAATGATCCATCATTTATTAGATATATGTTCTCGTCTAATGATCCTAGATAAGGGATATTCGAGGTGAGAAACATCGTATAAAGAAGAATTAATCAAATAGGAAAATTAATTTGATACACGACCTCATGGAAATTGTTAAATTTTTTAGGTATTAAATAATATCAAATAAGAACATGATTAATATTTTAATCAAGGGATGAAACAACAATTGATGAGTCCTACATAAATATTGGATCAATCATTAGTGAATAATGATTCTTTTAGAGATGAGGATGATCTGCTTCATCAAATGCATGTTGATTCTCCTCTATATAATCATTTGTCATCATTTGATCATGATCTACCAATGAATATCATCAAAGATCTTCCCTAAAACCATCCAGGAATATGTGACTTTCCCAGAATAAATTTCAAAAAAATATATTTATAGCATATTATATTTATTCTATTTAAATTAAAATAAATAAATAAATAAATAAATAATTTATTTTATTTTAATTTCATCCTCTAACATCTTTCTCATATGAATTTCTAGCACTGATTAACTTTAGGTTCTGCCTAGGGTAAACTCTAAAATACATATTCAAACATGGTCTTAAATCTCAAATCCAAGACTCCATTTAGGAGATATTCTATTTTTTTGGAAAATAATTCATGCATGATATAAAATATTTTTAATATTTTCATAAAATAAATTATGGGTACACTGGGCCACAGAATCCCATGTTGTCTCCAGAAATCATTCCAAACATATTTCTTAAAATATTTATATTTCATAAAAGAAAAAAAATATTATCTAAATTATTAAATTATTCGGAGATTCGTATCCTAGAGAAGTATAAACTATGTAAAAATGATGGGATACTAAGCCATCTTCTATCTCTACTACTCCCTAGAGATCCCCTAACAGTTTAAGGGACTACCTATAGAACAAAACCAAGGAAAAAACAATACCAATAAGGTTAATTCTCTACTAGTTCTCAACACCACTGAATCATAGAAAAAGGAAACTCTACTCTCATATCCCTTCTTACCCAAGTCGATATCATATGATAAGTCATGAATATACTTCCTCAATTGTAAAATCTGGAGAACATAATGAAACAAAACTATTAAGATTACAAGGTTAAATGGTACACCACCTCACTAACTTGACAAAAAAGAAAGATAAAAGGGTCTAAGAACCACATAGATATATAATTTTCCTGGATATGACTCTCTAACATTCAAACTTTGAAGGAATTAATCATTGTCTTTAAAAACTCCTCATATTATTGGGTGGTCCTTGTCTAGCCCTAGAAGAACTACACCCTCATGAATATTACTAGGACCAAAACTAGGGCCCAATCGCTTCCACCAACCAGATTAGAACATTATGAAATTGACTTGAAAGTTCCCTCATACATGGCCTTAAAAAGGTGGTACACCGATGGTGGAGTGGTAGTCATTGTGATTGAAATACTCCACTGATGTTATATGATCATCCCACCTATGACCAATAACCAATATGAAATATCGAATCATGATTATGAAGACCTATATAGTCCAATTTACCTATATATATGAATGGGGTAAAACACTGTCCTCAACTATAATAGATTTTATAAAAACTTCCAACGTCAGATCCATAATCGTGTGGTGATGTTAGAATCGCCATATGAAATAATCATGAAGGAAATTACATGAATCCAAACTACTTATATCATTCAAATGTGTTCTAAACTCTCCACAAATTTCTATTGGTCATCACCCTTAGACTGGTGATAGAAAAATTGTTTATATTGAAAACTTTCTACAACTCCCTAGGCTACCCAAACAATTCCAAGGTGTCCATGTAAAAACATTCCATTACATGATGTATTTCTAAGGTAAAAAACCTAATCAATACCTTCTTTCATAGTGTTAATGGTCAATCTATTCTTCCTCAAACAAGTATGATAATCTTACCACCTTTAGAAAATACATCAGGAACATATCCAATGGATATTTGGTCATGGGATATATCACCATTGATATCCTTATATTGTACCTTCATAGCTATTTGAATAAGATGATGGGTAACTACTATTAACTAGAGGTAAACCACACTATACTTAGGTGTATCACAAGATCCAACTCAAATTTTTAGAACACATGCATTTCATCAAAGAAAAATACATCAAAAGGATCCAAAAAGAAGTAAGGATCCATTAAAATGTATTAAAACTCGACTAAGGCATACAAAACAATGTAGGGTATCACATAGAACTCAAAAAATCTACTATGTGTTTTGAAACCCATGTTGGTTATATACTTCTCCAAAACTAGAGTAGGTGATAAGCTGTATCACGGTAAAACTCTGAGAACTATTCGTCAATATACTTGTTAAATAAATGGACAGTTCTAAAGAGTGGATACTCATCCTAGCCTCACCTAGGTCAAGTGAAACCAATTCACACCCAACCTCAAGAACTCATTCGCATATATAGAGAAAAACCATTGGATTCTTAGGTAAACACACCAGGTATTAAAAAAACCCCACTTTGAACAAAATACTTACTATATATCCATCTTAAAATTCTCAATGGGTTCCATATTATATGCTGTTAAAAAATCAAGTGTGTTCCTTGGTGCTAATACATGAAGAAGACTAACTCTCATTGTGGAGATAAAATGAAAAATTCTATAGGAAATAAATCCTCATAATCCACCACTACTATATGTTAAAAATCTCATCTCGTCTACTAATCTAGTGGTATCACTAGTCAATTGACAAGAGGTTGGTTATAACCTATTGAACATGAGATCATCCTTATCATACCAATATCAATCCTTATAAAAGATGTAAAAATCTATCCCCAAAAGGAAAAAAAATCACTACACTCCCTGGTGGAAGATAACTGATCATGGATGGTAGGGAACTATTCAATACTAATGAAAACATTATAGGGTTTCACTACCACTATAAATAAAATACATTTGAGGCCTTCTCTTTCCTCCTAGATATAAGGAACACTATTGGTAGAAGTGTTTGATTACTAAACCTCCATACAAGATCCACAAACACAAGGGTCAAGAAATAAAGTCTCTAATGGTATCACTAGATCTCAAATTGGGTATATTCTTAGTGATAATGGGGCTCATGATTTCAACGGAGAACTCCAAATGTGGTAGTGAAAACAGACATTGTGCCCTTAAACTCACTAAAAGGCTTTGAAAGATCATACTGATTGTAACTCATTATTTTCCCTTCCCTCTTGTTTATAAAACAAGGCATTGATCTAACAACATAGAGAAATAGTAAACCTCAGACACATGGGTTCCATAAACTAATCCAAAACTCCTCGACATAATGCTTTTTGGGTATCACAAACTTTCCCACAAATATTTTGAATCATATCTCAAGAACACATCACTTGGGGGAGTTTTCCTTGTTTCTTACATGTCCAAAGTCATGTCAAACATCACCAACATAGGGATCTAATAACACAAAAAATATCCCAGAAAATACTTCTACAAAGGAGAAAAAATAGTTTATTGTAAATATGTCTACTAACACTGCAATGAAAGTGGAAGGAACATAGACTTTATCTCAATACACTCATGGATCCTATGGGTAAATAACCTCTAGTTTATGTGGACATCTAATATTATGACCACCATATTCCCAATTATTGATTGGTCTAAATGGGGTGGTGGTGATAGAATCAAACCAAAGTACCAACAAAATATTACTACTACCATAACTCATCTATCACATTATTTTCCACACAAACAACATCTCTCCATATACTTCCTCTACCTAGGGAGTTCATTGATCTCCCCTCTATGTACAACAAAATAGGTGTTAAAATACCACGTGAGGTGGCCACACCCTTCAAAATCATAGAGACCATCAAACCTCAATAGATTGAGCTATCCTAGATGTATCCTTGAATGATGATGCCTCAAATGATGAGACATGTGCGCATTCATGTTGTTTATGGGTCTTACAGACCCTACCTCCCATGAGATCCTTACCTTGGAAGCTCAAGCTATGCACTCAATCCATGTACATCAGCCTCCAAAACCAAAAGATATGTCCAATGCTTAGTCTAACAAGATGCAATCACCTGAACTATTGGATGTTGGTATACAAACTGATTAATAATAGAAAGTTCCATATGGTGACTATCTAGAAAAAATACTATATTTGACTAAGCCTCTTCAGGGTGTCCTTGTCACTCATCGGGTCATACTTATGATTCTACTCAAGAAACCTCACTAGTTATTATAATGTAAGCATCCTAAAAATTAATCAATATGTAACACAATCATATGAATATATATATATATATATACATGTATCTTACTCAAGAATAATTTTTATATGTCTCAAACCTATATAATGTATATATTAATATTCCCTATAATCAATATATCAGTATACTGTGTCAATAAATAGGTTATATGAGTCTTATTGAATGGATATGATGGTTGCTACACCAACACTAGGTTCTATTTTCTGAAAGACCCACTCAAGAAACTTTGTAACCATTTCCCTGAATCCCTAAAAAACCTTATAATGGGACAAATCTCCAAAAACCATTTTAAAGTTAAATCATCATTTATAAAAATCTACCATGAACCGACCCATCGGGGCCCTCTTGGATGATGGAAGGGTGAGACGAAACTACCCCAAGCCCACCTACAATAGGCCAGGGATGGTGATAAGCACCAATAAGTCATAGATAAAATGTGAGGACTATTCCTAATATACCTATACGCAAGCACCCAACCATCTCCAGGCATAAGTACAAATGAATAATACTAGAAGGATGAACCATCTAGAGTAAAAACCATGAATTTAAAAACCTATAGGGAATACAAAATATTGAGAGACAGTAAACTAAAAATAAAATAGAGATACACATCCTCACCCATATAACATGTCCCAACCTAAAAATAACTAGAAATGAAATGATGAGAGAGGCCGACTCTAGGTCTCCAATCCTGACCACCAAATGTGGTATATGTACTCGAGTATCCTTAAGAACCATTAATTCCACTACTGATATTCTTTTATTATGATTTAAAAATATGAAATGTGCGGCCAAATCCCATACATGGGTGAATATATAAATTCCTTATAGGATTCCCTAAAAAATGAAAAAGGAGAAATAAGAGACATCATAGAAGTAGTCAACTCATCCCAAATAAATATAGAAAATAATCCCAATAACAAGAATATATATACTCAAATAAGAATCCCATATGATAAAGAAAAGGGATCTCCATATCACAAGACATCCTAGGCCAATGAGTCTAATTACAGTTCGAATGGTCCATCATCGATGCCTAACATCGTGTGCATCTTATTGAAGAAGTAATTGTGTCGTGGACCCACACCCATCCATTGTGTCACATAATCGGGGGGTCACAACCTCTAAATAGATGACCCAGACACTACTACATAATGGGGGGTACCACTTATTAGGTATAAGAACCACACCCTAGTCTGTGATGGGGTACCACTCAGTAGGTAGAGGACCCATACCCTATTCTATAAAGGGGTACCACTTTGTAGGTATTAGACCCATGCCCTAGTTCATAAGGGGCTTACCACTCAATAGGTAGAGGCCATATGCCTAAGTCTATAAGGGGGTACCACTATGTAGGTAGAGGATGCACACCCAAGTCCGTAAGGGGTACCAATACGTAGGTAGATGACTCACACCCTAGTCTATTAGGGAATACCACTTAGTAGGTTGAGGACCCACATCCTAGTCCACAAGGGGGTACCACTTAGTAGATTGAGGGGTATTTCCAACCCTGACTACTATATGATGATCCTACCCAATCCCTGCCATTATGAAGCACCTCCAAAAGAAGTTTCATACTCATAGAATCTTATATGGTATCTAAAAAGATATAATAAAGGATTAAATAATATTTTATGTATTAATGCACACATGATAGGCTACTTGAGAGAAAAAATAAAAGTCAAAACAAAGGATATAGGAAAGGTGGAATATTTTCAAAGAAGTACATCGAATGTAATGGGTACACATAACATGTGGCCTCACTCGTCTACCTAGCCATGACCTCACCAACACACAATGTTCTATCCATGTCATAATGCATGGTCTGTAATGTTACTAATTAGATTGTATTTTCCACCTGGGGTTCACCCATTTACTATAGAACATGCCCATGTAATTTAGGTCAAGCTGGTGACCTTTAACATCTTCTTATGTGTCAATATATGTGCTAGTACACAGCAAGGGTTCCACATGGTCTCCTAGTTTTGTTCCTTATTATCATGTAGAGTCACATGGAAATGTTTAACATAGTGAGTGGTCCCTGCACCTGGAATGTTATATTTACCTCAAAACCAAAACCTAAGATAGAATATAATTTCATATTACAAGGTGTGTGTTCATCACATCACATGTTGTGTATCTCATGATTTTCTAGAAACTGAATAAGGCTTCATGTGGAATAAAAATATGCCACTCCCACCGTCAAAAGATTCATTTGACCACCAATAACTGATAAAAATTTCGTTTATTTATTGATTTAGGCCCTCTCATTTTAAGAAATTGGAATCCGACCGCCAGTAGGAATCTTGTAGAGTGCCCTGCATGCCTCCCATGCTGTCATAATTACCACCACAGATCCTAGATCCAAGAATCCATCATCACTACACAAAATCCATCATGATTTATAAGAAAATCAATGATCGGGTCATTCTTCACACATCCACTATGAATCTACGAATCTGATTGGTCTTGGACCTGCCCAAAAATGTTGAACTCTGGCCCCAACGGCCAACGAAGAATAACACAAAGTACTAATAGGTGAAATAAAAAATAAAAAAAAGTGAATCAATTGTGAACCATGCTATTTTTCTAATGAGAATGGATTATTAATATTCTTGGTGTAAAATATGGAATAACCGATAATAAATTGAATAGAAAAACTTAATTCAATAAAAAGGCTCATAAAAAGGATTAAATATATTTTTGACAAAGAATAATAGATAAGAACATTATAAATACTTTAATAAATGGTGTATACTATAATTTATGATACCTACCTCAATATTGGATCAATTTTTGGTGAGTGATACATTTATTTGGGATAAATATAATCTGATGGATCCACTATTTGTGGATTCACCTCAATCTGATCATCAGTCATTATCCAATCTTGATACTCCAATAAAGGTAATAAGAGATCCAATCAAAAACCTATCAGGGTTAAGATATTATCCCTGGTGAAATTTCATAAAAACATTTTTAAATTGGATTATATTTAGATTATTTAAATTAAAATAAATAAATTAAATTGTTATTTTAATTTAAACACACCCACTGACATGGGCCTCTTCTTAATGTCCAGCTCTGAAAAACATTAGTTCATCCCTAGGATAAACATCAAGCTCTAGGTTATTCTATAGTCTCATATTTTATATACATGACATTATTTAGGATATATTATATTTTCATTTAGAAATTGTGCATGTTTTATATAAAATATATTAATATTTTTATAAAAAATAATTCTAGGATCACCGAGACTGGGAATCAAAGACCATCTTAGCACCTAAAAAATAAAATATTTTTTAATATATTTTAATGTCATACATGGAAAAAATAGAGACTTTTCACATCAATTTAAAAAAATTTATTTAAAATTAATTTATCACATCAACTATTTAAAAACCAATGTAAACCCAATTATTAATATTATATTGATTTAAAATTTTAACATGTAAGATATATTTTATACATAATTTGGTAAAAAATACACTTTTTTAATTAAAAAAACTATTATCATATGATTTTTTTGGATCATTTTCAATGAATGTTTATATTTCTTATTTTAAAAACTAATATGGATACAGTAGCACATTTTTAATTATGATAGCAGGTGTAATATTTTCTACATTAAATATATTATTAAAATATTTTACATGAAATATATTTCTTTAAATTATAAATGTTTATCATCCAACCTTTTTTATCTAAAAATATAAAAATAATAAAATAAAACAAAGATATAAAATTACTTTAAATCATTAATAGTTAATAAAAATACATTGAATTGAAAAACTATTAAACTAGAGTGGAATAGAAAAAATTGAATAATAAATTGTAAACAAATATAATTATTTGGACTTCATAATCATAGAAAGATAAATATACTGGTAAAAAATATAATTTTAATGAAAATAATTTTTAAATGAAATGGTAATCCTTGGTAGATTAATAGAAAATCACAACACAGAATAATGGTATGCCATAAAAAAACAAAAACCAACAAACACTGATGTATTTGTGTTTGTTTAAAAATGAACAATTTTTAACAATACTTCATCCTTGATTTTTAAATATATAGAATTTTATTTATTATGTAAAAAAATAGTGAGAAACAATAGACATATTTATATTAAAAATAATGAACATGAGTAAAAGTAAATTTAAAAGTTATAATAAATAATTTGGAAACCTAAGGAAGTTATTTATTATGTTGAAAATTTAATTTAAATTTTCAATAACATTTAGAGAAAAAATAACTACACAAAAACAAACAAACCAAGATATTCTATGAGGTATCATGGTTTGTGAGAAAATTAAAATTCACTAAAGTTATTGTTTAAGGATTAGTTTCACTATAACATTATAAAATAATTATTTGTTAATATGTGAGATAATGTTTTAAAATTAAGAATCATTTTTATATTTTTATTTTAAGATAATAATAGTGTATGTGTATGAATTTATTTGGGGTTATAGTTGGAATATTGAAGAAAATATTTCCCACAAAGAAATAAAGGGATATGTGATATTTCATCACATGTAACTAAAATGTTGTTCCTTAACTAAAAAATAAATCAACTAGTATATTTAGTTAAATATATTTTTGAATTATTCCATCGAACAAATCATCAAAAAGGGTTGAAAATATATATAAAATTTCATCATAAAATGTGAATATTTATTTTACATCACATCCAATGAAATATTTCAATGTTATCAAATTTCATTTAATAAATTATATAATTAATGAAAATAAATTAATAACTATAGAATTATATAGATCTATGGAAGTAATAACATGAAATCACTTGGAGCTATATGTAATGAATTATAAAATTCAATAAGGATCTAAAATACGTTTTTGAATGAAATAAGAGGGGGGAATGAGAAATGATTTGGAAAGAATGATTCAATAGTGATTTTACAACTAATCTATGATGGGATTCTCAAAAAAATAATATTTCCATCTAATATAGGTGCTCATACCTTGCACAAAAGATGTTGTTTCCATAGATACCCTTGTTCAAGTTGAAATAAATTCAAAGAATGATTATAAGGTTGACATGAGGGTATTCTTAGATCATAGAATATAGGATTAGTCCTTATCCCGTTGAATCATGTAGAAATGTTCCCTAAATATTGTTTAAATATGTAAAACATTCATTAAATAGTGTATCAAGAAATGTGATTTCTCTTATATTTATTATCTTATAGATTCATAGAAAAAATGATGTTTTATGATATAATGAACAAATAAAATGATATTCAGGGATCTCATGCATGGATCATGATATATATATATTATGAGGTGAGTTTTATATATTTTTTCTCTTCGATGGAACTTAAGTGTATGAACTAGGGATTATAATTTATATCCCTAAAACTAGGTAAGCTAAACATAAAATAATGGTATTTTTATTTTGACATAGATTGGGCTTGTAATTATATTACACAAGTATGGATTCAATTAATGGAATATTCTTTTGTTTTTTCATTAAGACATTCTATGGGACAGAGTGTTAAAAACACTATATCATTTGATCATGAAACTAAAAGTGATTTATTTTTTTCACTTTGTTCTCATTATTTGGGAGGTGGATCTTCACGGTAATTTACTAAAATCTGTTAAACTATTTATAAAAAATAATAATATTGAACTCATTATTGTTTGTGATAAGAGACCACTTATTATGCTATTTCAAATGTATTGGATGTTAAATGGATAAATTTCTTAGAGAAATGTCATGTTCTATATAAAATTTAAAGGTAAAATCATGTGATTTATATATATTGAGTAGTAATTTCTCATGTTATTTAGTGTACGGGACATTGAGATTAAATTAATGTGATATATTTTTAGAGTTAAAATGTCATATATATATATATATAGGATTGTATGTTGGGGGAACCTAATTTAGGTGTATAATGGAACAAAGTGTGATACCTTTTCCATCATAAATCCCCTCCTATAACAAAAGGTCTATATAATAATAATCCCCATGATCAAGTAATAATTTTACATAAGAAATATATGAGTTTTTCTTTGCCTGATATTATGAATGATGGTGCAGAACTGAGTGACGATGTTTAGTTATCTTATGAGCTTGTGGCACAAATGGCCACTGATTTGAAATTTTAGAAGGAGAAAAAATTAGTAAATTAAAAAGGATCATAATGGTAATGAAAATTTTTATTGTTGTTTCACATTGGAGGCATAATACAATTGATATCTCCACTATGGATGTGAATTCTCTCCAGAAACATGGTAGAGTCTAAATTAAATCAGGAAGATCCTCGTTAGCACTAGTCAATAAATTTGATTCTAAAAATAAATCTATGTCCTTTTAGAATCAATATAGTAGAGTTCCTATTACTGATTCCCTGAAAATATAAAACCATTCCCATGTAATTGTCTCTAAATTGATGGTAAGTAATATGGTTGGGAATAAAGGCTTAGCTATTGTGGATACTTATAGGGATGGATTCTATAACTAGGGGACTCCTCTAGGAATGATTCATGGCCATATTAATGGTAGTAAAGAAAGAAAATGTAATGAAATTTATCTTGGGAAATATAGGTCATGATCCACTTATCAGGTCATCACTCAAAACTAACCAACTTTATCAGGACATTTGTTTTCTCCCCTGGGATGAAATAATAATTATGACTTAGTAGAGAAATCATCTTATTATTGATATCACCAAAACTAAATGGGAATCAATGGACAAGAATTGAAAAAATTAAATGGAAATATGATTATGATGGATACCCCATGCCTGAGGGACTCGGGATATTCCACATAATATAATCTTGTTCTTTGAACACTTGAGTATCTAGGCCAATGATAAAAAATATAGTTATAGGTGGAGAGAATAAGTGTGAATTTTTCATTTCCCCACACATCAAAGATATAATTATATCTATTTATAATTTTTATTGAATGATCTCAATTGATTAATGTGTGGAAAAAGGGATAAAAATATACAACATCACAACTATGAAGGTTCTTGAGATTTAGAGGCTATATATGGGACTCAATGAATTTATGGGAGACTGGTATGATTTGAAAGTTGTGGTTATTTATGTAAAAATAGAAATTTAACTTTTTGAGTATGAAGACTAAGGTGACCCAGCCATTTTATACTTTTTATTACATTATTTTAAACATAAATATCTAACACTTATAATTCCAATTATCACGAGACCTAGTTTCTTTGGAAGAATAAGACCATAAGACATAAAGAGAAACTAAAAAGAGCATCATTGTTAATATTTTTATTTTTCATTAGGGTGATATTAGATTCTTTTGATATCCTAAAACTCTATAGTATTACCTATATAATATATAGTATAAATTGGTTATCTAGAAATACTTGTAATGTAATAAAAATCATATAGAAACATAACATGTGAATCATCGATATAGCACAATATTATAAAAGAGAGGGAACATGGGTAATAACATAGAAATATATCATTCAGAACATGGTATCATAAGATCATGGAATCATATAAATTGTGGAAACAACCTATTATAAGACATAAAAATGATTATGTACAACTTCCTAGAATATATTTCATAGAGGACAAAGTCCCATCATAGATTAGGATTACTCCCTAATCCCATACAAGAAATCTCATGAGACTATAGCTTTACCCAATACATTGGAGCACTATATAGGATAATACCTCATAACAAGTGAGTGATATATGTTCTCTACATAAACTAAATCAATAATTAGTCAAAAAATAATAATTACCCATAGAAATAAAAGGGGTTGTATAATCTTTCTTCATAACACATTTAATAGAATTTTCATAATGAAGTACGTCAAGAAATGATAAGAAGTCATATAACACCCCATCAATAGAAGGGAGAAAAAACTAGATATATTTGTGAGACAAATCATTAAATCAGCCTATTATTTAGTATTTAAAAAAATAAAAAAATAAAAACATATATAAGAATATAAACTTTCCTATTTGAGTAAAATTGAATGATTCCATCTTAAATGGAAAGTGTTTATGAAAATATAACTAGGAATAATTCTTGAGGAAAATAACCTTTCCATTTGATAAAACATATTTAAAATATAATAATTTCTCAAAAATTAAATAATTTTTCTTACGTAACCATTTAAACATGAAAGGGAATCTTTAAAATGTTGAGTAGCCATGACGGTGGAAAACATATATGCATGCTGAATATGTTTGAAAATTATATTACTTTAAAATTTTTATAGGTAAATTCATATGAAACATGTTTGGAAAACAAAATAAATATTAATTGATTTTTTTAAATAATCCCATTTAAGGGTAAAATGAATTTCCGAAAACATCGTAAATCATTTTTGAAAAAAATTTTATATAAAACATATATTTGTATGAAAATGATTTTCTACCAATGAGAGAAATAAATAAGTATTTTATTAAAAATACTTTCTCAGTAATTTTAAGTACCAAAGTGGGGGAAATGTTCCTATTACATTAAGTATTCATGTATAAACATAATAGAAGTAAAATATATTTTTATTAGGAAATTTTCAAATAATTTTATTCAATGTAAATTCAAAAAAAAAAAGAAATCCTGATTAAAATGAGATTGAAACATAATCCCTTACCTCTTTGGAAAGTATTGATTAATAACATCCCATGAATGAATTAGATGAATTTTTACTTAAAATATCATTATGTTTTAAGGATTTATGATATTTTATGTAAAGGTGTAGTTTATACATCATTTAAAATAAATGTGGTTCATAAAAGACCATGTGTCTCAAAGAAAGAAGTTGGAGGTGAAACCCTTTCAATGATTGAATCATTAAGGTTAGAGAAAATAAATGGGTTTATTATGTGTTAAAAAATTGTATCTATAAATATAGAGTTATATATACATCATAATTAAATGTAATATCATTTCAAACATAATTGTGTAATAATGTAATCAATTAATTAGTCGTATAATCCAATGAATGGAAATTGAGTTATTAAACTCCTTACCCTGTGATTCCCTTTAGTTAATATCAGTTTAACCACATATATAGTGATTTTAAACATGTTATTATCTTTTAATAGAATCATATTATTTTTTATAATATCAAGTTTTTTCCTTTAAAAAAATCTTATTACACATTTGTTAATAATATTCCATTATCACTGTTGTTTTGGGTGTCAATTTTCTTTTTTTTTTCTCCTATATTTTTCTTTGTGAAAGTTCTAAATAATTAAAATAGATTATAATAACATAATATCCATAACGTTGTTAATTTTATAATAATAATTTATTTCATTAGACATATATTTATAATCGTTATTTAACTTTGATCAAGGATATTGAATGACATCGCTTCTTGGAGACAGTATGTCATATGTACGCATGAACGATGTCATCATTTCTATAATGGATGAAAGGGGAATAAAATAAATTGTACATTAATATTAAAAAATAAATATCATTTTATATATATCACATATATTCCTTAAATTTATCATTTATTACTTTCCATGTAAAATTATTTTGAAAAACGAATCACCTCACTTCACAATACGATAGTCCACCATGCACAGAAATAACGTTGTCATTTGTTCAATGGATGGTAAGTTATGAAATTATATGATATATTTTTCAATAATGACTAATATGTCATGAATATAATATATAAACATCGAATTAATACTTATTAACTTCCATGAAAAGCGTAAGTGAAAAATGAATCACAATGCTTCTTGAGGCGGTAGTCCATACTCATGTGTGACGTTATTGTATTCGCTATAGAATGTAAAGTAAGAAGTTATATATGTTATTATAAATATATAATTATAATTAAATAATAAATATAATTTATAAAATTTATTTTCATCATTATTTTCATCCATGAGTAGTAGTTATGGAAAATTAATTACATCGATTCGTGAGGCAGTAGTCTGTCGTACACACGATCAAAAATTCAGCTTCCCATTTGAGAGAGGAAGAGATGGTTGTAGTTCGTTATAGTAATATATAAAATATTAGAATATTTAAGACACTAAGGATATTATGTTATAATGTTTTAATATTATATGAAGGATTTTGAGGAAGAAATATAATAAAATGATCGGTTATAGACATTACATCTTCTTCAGAAAAATTCTTTTTGTTTGCACCATTAGCCTTCCTATGTTAGATTTATGACCAAAACATGGATTCTAAGATTATATAATGGAATTATTAAAATCTTTTAGGAATATATTTTCCAAACTAATGGGCTTTTAAAGTATGTAAAATATAGGATAGCATGTGGATTTTGTAAGTGGGGGAGAAGACACACCGTCTATTTTTAAAAACAAAGAATTCCACCCAGGTTTTTCTAATGTCATAAGGTTAAAAAAGGTACTTTTTTTACTTTTGATATTATATGGAACAAATATTGAAATTAAATGGGTTATTGAAAAATTATACTTCATTTTTAACCCTTATATTCTTAGTTCAACCCCCAGTAAACCAATTCTTACCTTAACCATAGTAATTCATTTTTACTGGTGTTACTATTCATTATGGAAAAACATAAGTTAAAATTAATATATTTCTTATATTATCCTAATTCTAAATATAGAATCCATTTTCTGAAATTCAATTGAAATAACTACTATAATTCAATTTAAAATTAAACCCACGGGCTTGAGGGAAAAGTGGGTTTTCAAAGAGTAAATACTCAGAGGTATAAAACATTTAATTTTCTAAAATTCAATATGAAATTGATTAAAATAACCTAAATTGTAATGATGATATAATAAATTAAATAATATTACTTTAAAACCAATTCAAAATATATTCTATCATTATTAATAATTTAAATGAAAATGATTTTTTAATAAAAAATATTATTTTTCACCATTCATCAAAAATGACGTTTTTCATAAAAATATTAAAAATTGAGAATAAGATAATTTTAATATTTTTATTTTAAAAACAAATTTTATTTTATCAAATAAATTTTCCAAAATATTCAAAAAAAATAAATATATTATTGTCTCACTGAAATCGGTAATAACCACTTTTTGATGAAAAATTATTTCTGTTAAATAAAATGTCATTAATTAAAATTTAGTGATTAGTTAATAAGAATTATTAAATAAATTTATACTAGATTTGACATTTATATACATTTAACAAAATATTTAATTATATTAATACCCACCAATTTAATTTTTAGTTTATAATAGTCTTATGTAAATAAAAATGTTATGAGTATATCACAGTTCGTTAGAATTGGATGTTGCATGTTACACTAGATATTGAAGATATTAAATTTATTTAAAAAATAAATATATCATAATGTACTAGGGTCTTATATTAATTTATAATATATTTTTTCAAGTCATTCAAGTTTTTTAATATTATTTCCCTCTTTTAAATTCTCATGGTGTTACATTCTATGCCCTTAAATAAATTGCATCATCACAATTTAGTCATTATATCAGTAAACAAGGTTTTAACATTTGAAATTACATATATAGGAAAAAAATGGTTAAAATATATTTTTCTTAATAATAGAGAAGTGGAAGTATGAACTTCATCTTTAATAACATGTAATAGGTTTCCAAATAGTAGAAAATTAGTGGAAAATGAAGATATGGAAATTTTAACACCCTTAAGAAATCTAAAAGAGTAACTTTTATTCGTTACCAGGCATTACACACCTTGAAAAATGTAGAAAGGAATATAAAATACCCATATTTCATGGTATATTTAACATTTCAAGAAAATTAATATATTATATATCTTTTAAGGCATTCAATACTTAGTTATCTTGCATCACACACAACAAATAATTTAATAGATAGTTTCTAGTACATGCAAGTCCAGGTTTTACCGAATATAAATATATTATTAAAATTTAATTATTTAATATAATAAGACATAACCTACCATTTAAATTAGAAATTATGAATATTAATAAATAACATATTTAATCCATCATTTATAAAAATATAAAATGAATTCATAGGTTACCAATTACTTAGAAATGATTATAAAAACCAATTGAATATAAAAGGAAACTTTTTTATGACACAAAGAGGTTTTGTCCTAATAATTAAATTAATTATTAATAGTGAATTGTATTAATGACATATATATGATATATATTAAATAAATTATTTTTTTACAATCATAAAATAGATTTTATAGGCATGAAATAATAATAAAACAAGTTTACGCAAAAAAGTCATATTTTTCTAATAGAAAAATTTCCACCATTTGATTGAGAAATATGATTAAAAATAAATTTTTGAATATTTATAAATATTATATAATAAAATAGAATTAATTTTTTAATTTTTAATGTTAAAATTGTATTAGGTTTAATTTTTAATATTTTCTGTGAGGTTTCATTTTTTGATGAATAGTTGAAAATACTCAATTTTAGTTGATAAATGTTTTTCCATATCATTTATCTATACTGTTAAATTATATTTTTGATTGGTTTTAAAAAATAATTATATAAATTTTATGTAATTTAATAAAAAATAGGTTTTAAATTAAAATTTTATATAAATACTTAGCAAACTTTTGAACATTTGTACATTGAAATCCCTCATTCTCATTCCATATGCGGGATTAATTTTAAATTAATTACAACCACTTATGTGATTTGAATATGTAAAAATAGATTACATGTTTTTTATAAGAATAAATTATAATTACTAATAATGTAGAATTATTTTTATACCAAATATATTAGTGAAAGTAATTTAAATCAATTACATTGATAAAGAGAAAAAGATTCTTAATAAGGGACTAAAACTTAAAGTTAATTGAAAAAAGACCTAGACACTTTTCAAAAATCAATTTTCTATTAATATTTTTACCATATCCTCCATTTTATCTAAATTTATTAATTATTGTCCCCACATGAAATGGTAAAAATCTTATTGGAAATCCCTATTTAAAAAATCTATAAAAATTCCACGCCTCCACTATAATTAGTCACTCACCTATCATATTTATTAACACCTTTAAATACCATGGTTTCAAAAAAACTCTCCCTAAATAATCGTGAAAAATACATCCACAAATCTTATAATCCTTAATTTTTTATTAAATAAAACCAATGAAATTTTTTGGTCTAAACCAGAAAGAGTTTCCCAAATAATGTGTAGCATTCAGAAATGATCATTTCTGTTTCATTTACTTATCCACCCCTTAAATTATTTTTATATAATTATTATTCAATAACATAATTATATTAATTATAATGATATGAATTTATGATAATAATTAAACGTAAACATTCATTCACATTGCTCAAATGGGAAACACAATCATCGTTCATGTGTATAGCGGTCTACCACCTCGTGAACCAATGTCGTCCATTCTTCCATTTACCACCTTTAAAGTATGTAAATAACGATGGAATTATAGTTTATATATGATATGTATATTATTAATAATTACTTTATGATGGTATAATTTTTATATAACACATACATCTATGCTTTCCATTTTTTGGAATTTGATAACTTTGTTTGTGGATGTGTGGACTACTACCACCTCAAAGCGATGAGATTCAATCATGTTATACATGGAGTGTATTAAGGATAATATTAATAAATATATGTGATATTTATGAAATAAATATTATTATTTAATTATAATATACCTACACACACACATATATATATATATATAATTTTAATTAATTAATGCATGCTAATGTAATTGAAGTAGCATTCAAGTGTACGTACGACTTACCATCTCCATGAATGGTGCATTTCATTTCCTATATCAAAAAAATAATACAATTAACCTAAAACGTATAAAAAGAATATATATATAATATTTAAATCATGTTTTACATCTTTGATATGATGATATCATGATTTACGTAGGAATAATGAAAATAAAAAAGTCTAAAAATACTAAAAAACTATGCAATTAACACCCAAAATCAGAAAAATAAAGGAATATTATTAAACATTAATTATAAGATATTATAATAAGATCATATATTATATTATTAATATTATTCTCATATTTTTATAATTTATTTACTTGTTTAAAACCATTATAATATATTTTAAAGGACGTTCTACCCAAATGGAAACGCAAGGTAAATGATTTTGTCTCCATTTCATTTTATTGAGGCATATTGTATTATTATGAATATAATTTATTTTATATAGTGTATATACCAATCCTTTACATTTAATATCATGAATAATTCATTATAAATGGTTTTTTGTGTTTCAATTTGAATTATTTCTTCAAATGGGGTTTGAAATTAAAGTTACGAAGTGGTAGAGAAATATCATTACTCAATTCATTTTCGTTGGGTTATATTACTTCCTTATTATTGTTAATATTGTATTATTATGTGTATAATTAATTTTAATATATATTGATGTATTTAAAATTAATTTATGTGTATTTATTATTGATACACATCCTCAATTAATTTATTTATTCTCACATCAACATTGTGATCATTTTAAGGGTTTATTTCACATTTTTATTCTAATCCAGATTATATATCCCCTAAATTGCATTAAAAGAATTTATATGATCATTTCCAATAAAATATTTTATTTTCTTATCCTCGGGTTCTTAATTTTATTTTTCATTAAATATTTCCATTTACCCACTCTTTGTTACTCAAAATGTTTTAGAAAATATTTTTAATAAAACCCAACTTCATTTCTATCTTTAGTCAGAGAAACTACTTTTTTTTTCTATAAACCATGTTTTGTAAAAAGTTTTTCAATAATATTTTTATCCTTTTCAAAACTAATTATTAAATAATGTGTTAAATTGTTTGCATTTACAAAGGTTTTCAATGTAATATTCCTCTTTATTTTCGAACAAGTTACTTTTCTAACCTTTTTATCTTGTAAAAGGAATGTTCTATTTACCTTGTACATCATGTACTAAGTTACCCACCACAATTTATTGGAAGCATCCCTTTTCAAAATTAAAAGGTTAATTTATAAATAATTTTTTTTAAATGTTATTTTCAAAAAAATGACTTTGAAAATGTATTTCAAATGAAAATTATATTTTTGTTTTTTTATTGTGTTTCTATTCATCAACATCAAAAACCCTTTATCCTTACACCACATGGAATATGTTGTTATAAGACCATACTCATTCTTCCTCTAGATGGATTATTATTCCCTAAAA
Source organism: Viscum album (assembly GCA_963277665.1). Taxonomy (NCBI): domain Eukaryota; kingdom Viridiplantae; phylum Streptophyta; class Magnoliopsida; order Santalales; family Viscaceae; genus Viscum; species Viscum album. The sequence goes on along the minus strand of OY728136.1, from coordinate 285,112,669 downwards.
CAAGGATAGTATTGAAATTCAATACCTTGATTACTTTTATTCCCCTTGAATTATTCAATTTATTATAATCATTAGACATTAAATTTTCAATAAATATTCATATTATTTATCATGGATATGTTTATTTTACTAAACATATACGTTTTTTATGTTTATTATTTACATTGATATTAATTTAATTATCATCAAAAATATTGATTAATCCATATTATTTACATAATATAGATATTGAAAAGTATTATTGTTTATTAATTAAATTTATTATTTGAAATATAAGGAATTCATAGAGTGGATGTGATATGTAGGTCTTAGACTTCATATAGCCCATCAATGCATTGATAGGTTCTCATAAGACAAATTAGTTGCACAAACTAAATAGATTTCTACCTGTAGTTTTAAACCTTAATATAAAAGGTCTGGATGGTATAGGTTTTCATATACCTCAAACATGATGTCCAAAAATTAATCATTTCATTCATTTCAATTTAGTAAGTATGATCCATGATATTTTCTCTACAAAAAAATGTGTGGATGCACTAAATTCTTAGTTTACTTATTTTAATGCATTTTTTGTTATGTTATTTACCTTTCTATATTAATTAGTCCTTATTAATATTTTTTAAATGGAATGTGTGTTCAGTTATTTACCTTAACATATTGATTATCTACTTCATTGTTAGTTAGTTGATTATATGGCATGTGTGTTCAGTTATTACCATGATATATTAACTATGATCATTGATTAATTATTTATTCTATTTTACTTTACCATTGCAAAGAATTTTCGATCCCCCTAATTCCCCCCATTAATCCAATAAGTAAACTATGTAACACATGCAAGGATATGATAATTGAAAAAAATGATATCCTAAAAAGTAAAAATTTATCTTGTAACTAGTGTATTAATTTTTAATAAAAAAATTATATATGTATCTAGATTACATGGAATACTAAATTGACCAATCCATCTGGATACATTTCTTTGTAGTCATGCTAATGAAATGTTAGTAGAAATTGTCTCTCGACATACTAGGGTTGGGTCAATATAGTTAGAATCAAATGAAGTTTATAATAAACATTGATAAAAATATTTAAGAAATCATAGATTATGGAACATAACCCTCTGATATAATTTGAGGATAGGTATAAAAGAACATCCTCAAGATTCAATTATAATGTTATTATGGGATTTTCATAGCAATACATCCCAATTTGGATATAATAATTGGAATTTGTTCTGAAATAGATATACCTATGGGTAACAACATTAAAAAGGTGCATTGGTCCTGACTCTAGAATAACATGCTACATGACAATGGGCCTTACTACTCACCTGGGTTGATGTACCTGATGGATATGCTTAGGATAAATCACATTTTCGTTGCAAACCATTATGATGGATTTGAATAGATAATGATAATGAATGACCGAGGTTAAACCTTAGAAAAATGGAGGACCTATGTTAAAATAAAATAGATGATGTTTTTATGTATTGAGGTTTCATTGAAAATATTTTTTAAACTTCTATTTAAAGATTAAATTTCTAGGGTGTCCATCATATTTTAGAAGTAATATTAATATAGATTTAGAAAAAGGAAAACTTTTATGTTGGGTGACAAACCTTCAAATATGACAAGGACATGAGGCTAGAACCTATGACTGAAGGATGATAAGGGTTTTAGTCCTACCCTACGAATATGTGATGTCCTTGTTAATGTATCGCTGATTTTAGCTAAATAATTTAAAAAATAAAAATTATTGATGAACCCGTAGTATTAGTTTTGAGGATTAGAGATAAATTTATTGAACATATTCGTTTTGAAAAATATTTAGAAAAAAATGTAATGAATTGTTTTATGGGTATTATGATCTACTAAAATAATTTCTTAGTGATTCAAAAATGGGTTCATTTTAGGAAATCCATTTAATAGAGTATGATATCAATTAGATTTTTATCAAATCACAACCAAAATATGTAATTTTTTTATTTGAAATTTATATGTTTCAAGTAAGTATATTTTATTATATTATTCGGTTGTAAAATGATTACTCAACATTAGTAAAATGATCATAAAAATGTTATCATAATACATCATTTTTTGTTGAACTGGTGGTCTTTTAAATCATCATACATTTATGGAGTTGAGGTGCTCAACATTTCACATACCATTCACTTGTTTTTTATTGATTACCTCAATACTTCCCTATAAATATTTAAGTTTTTAATATATTTAAATATCTCTACATTCCGAAAATTTTATCCTATTTAGTTACCTTATTAATTTTCATTATATGTGACCTTTGTACATATCTTATTCTATTATTAAAAGGGTAGTGTATAAATTATTTTACTATGTGGGTTTTTAAGCAAGGTAATTCTCAAATATCAATCCCAATATTACTATTATTAGGTTTAAATTACAACGATGTAATTTAATTAAGTTGTGGAGTATGTAACACCCCAAAAATGCTAAAATTGTAACTTTCATTTTATAGAATTTGTGAAAGACATCACCAAACGTAAAAAAGGAATATAACCACTCGAAAATTTATGGAATATATAATATTTGAAATTAAATTAATATATTTTATTACTATAAATGCATGAAATAGAGATATATCTTGCTTCTTATGCAACAATGATATTCTTTATTAGCTTTTGTTGTATACAAGATCACGTTTTACCTAACAATAATATATAATTAAAATTATATTGTTTAACATAATAAGATAATACATATCCATTAAATTAGATTTTTTGAATAATATTAAATAACTTATGAAAATAAATTGTTTATAAAAATATAAAATGAATTCATATTTTACCAATTAATTATAAATAAGTATAAAAACCATTTGAAAATAAAGGAAATGTTTTTATACTCAAAAAGATATTTTATACAAATAAATAAAATTAAATATTGTTAGTGAATGATATAAACGAAATATATATGTTAAATATTAAATAAATTATTTTTTACATTCATCCCATATATTTTATAAGAATAAAATAAGAGGGAACCCAATTTTATGCATAAACAGAAATATTTTTCTAAAGAAAAGTTTTCCATCTTTTAATGGTGATCATTCTATAAATTAAATGTATTCAATTAAAAAAAATTATTTTGAAATAAAATTAATTCATGAAGAATGAATTTAAAAATTATCTCAGGGTACCTTTTTTATTTTTCTGTGAGGTTACTCTTTTTGATGAATTGTAAAAAAATACAAAATATTAAGTAAAAATTGTTTTTTTATAATTTATTTATAAGGTTCAAAAAATTATTAGTTTTAAAACATAATTAGTTAAATAAGATATAAATTAATATAATTTAGTTCATTGGATTCAATTTCAAATGGAAATTGGATGTAAAAACGTACCAAAAGATTGAATAAGTTTTTTTTAACAACCTGCTTTCTCATTTCATCTACAAGATAAATTTTAAATTAATTTTTTCTATTTATCTTATTGGAATTTTAAAAAATGAATTCAATATTTGGAAAAAAATAATTTACAATTTAAAATAATATCAAATTAGTTTTTGACATAAAATATTAGTGAATGTAATTAAAATTAATTTGAGTAGTTAAGAGAAAAATTAGTATAACAAGGGACTAAACCTTAAACGCAAAGGTAAAAATGACATAAAAAATTCTAAAAATCCATTTCTAGACATATTTACACCATATACTCCATTTTTATGGTTTTTTTCGTTATAGGAGACACTTTAAATAGAAAAAACATGGGTGGAATTCCCTCTTTAAAAAATTTAAAAAAAATGTCCCTCCACCTCCACTATAAAAAAACTCACCCTTACCATTAATTCAACCCTCTCAAGATTTTTTTTCATAAAAATATACCAAAATTATGCTCCCAAAATTCTTAAACTCATACAATAATCCTCACATTAGTATGAATGAAATCTAAGGAAATTATTTAGTATAAACTAAAAGGAGTTACCCAAATAAAAGGTTACTCTCTTTAATGATATCTTATGTTTCGTTGAACTCTCTACCCCTTAAAATAATTTTATATACTGGTTATATAATAGAAAAACAAATAAAATATATTGATATTTTTTATGATTATGTTTTAGCCTTCATTTTTACTAACATCCATTAAATGGGATACACAATCATCATTTGTGTGTATGGAGGACTACCACCACACAAACATATATCGTTCATTCATGCATTTACCACCTTTCAAGGTTGGAAATTGAGATGGAATTATTATATATATATATATTCTAATTTCTGTATTCTGTTGAAATTTTTAAATAACACATACCTTTATGCTTTCAATTTTTTGGAAAAATGATAAGTTCGTTTATGGAGGTGTGGACTACTGCCCCATCAAAGTGATATGATTCATTCACTATATACATGAAACATATTAAAGACGGTATTAATAAAAATATGTTACATATATGAAATAAATATGATACTGTAATTTTAATATAAATATAAATATATATATCATTTATTTATCATTTTTTTAAATACAACAAAGAAGTGAATGTAGCGTCCATGTGTATGTACGGCCTACCATCTCTATGAATAGTGAATTTCATTTCCCATATAAAAACATTATTTATTAACATAAATAAATGTTATATGAATATATATAACATTCAAATCATGTTTTTCATCCAGGATATGATGAAATCATTATCCATTTAATAAGAACGAAAATAACATGTCAAAATATACTCGAACAATTTGGTAATTGAAACCCAAAACTGTGAAAAAAATGAGTGGTTATTAATGGATAGTGTTAATATATTATAAGAATATAATATATGATATTATAAATATTATTTTGTTTTCTTATATATTTTTGACATGTTTAAAACCATTATACAAGAAATTCACGATGTTCACCTGAAGGAAAATGAAATGTAAGGGATTTTGTCTCAATTTTAGTTCATTGAGAAATATTATATTATTATGAACCAAATTTATTTTTTATAGTTTACATACTTTCCCATGAAATTTAATATCATGAATAATTATATCATCATGTTATATTTAATTTCAATATTAATGATTACATCTAAGGGTATTTGAACATAAATTTACCAAGTTGTCGAGAAATTTCATAACTAAATTTGTTTTAATTAGGTTATATTACTTCCTTATTATTTTCAATATTCTATGATTATTTGTATAATTTCATAAAAAATATATTGATGTATTTACACTTCTTTTATTTTGATTTATAGTTGACACACATAATCAATTTATTTATTAATTCTTTCTTCAACGTTATGATCATTTTAATGGATTATATCACAATCTCATTATAATCATAATTGACTATCCATGATATTACATTAAATTAATTTATATGATAATTTTTGAATAAAACATTTAATTTTATTCTCCACTTTTTATTCATGATCTTTTTCATGAAATAATACCTTTTTTCCACCCTTTGATAATCAAAATGTTTGAGAAAATGTTTTTAAGAAAACCCAACTTCATTTTTCTATTTAGTCAGAGAACCTATTTTATTCTCAAAAATCTTGTTTTCAAAAAAAGTTTTTAAAAAATATTTTAAAATCTTAATAATTATTTATAAAATAAATTGTAATCTTTTTTATCTTTCACAAATTTTTTTCAAATAAATCTCATTGTCTCTTTCTAAACAACCCACTTTTCTAACTTTTTAACTTTCCAAAAGGAATGATCTTATTAACTTGTACTCCATGTACAGAATCATACACTATTATTTCTTTGAAGTATCCTTTTCATACTTAAAAGGATAATTTATTAATAATTTTTTTAAATGTGATTTTCAAATAAATGTATTTCAACAATGTATTTCAAAATGAAATGGTTATTTTTATTTATTTTTATGGAATCTATATTCATCAAAGATAAAAAACCTTATCCTTACACCATATGGGACATGTTATATTTATTCCATACTTATTCTTCCTCTGGATGGTTGATGATTTATTTTACAAGGATAATATTGACATTCACTACGTTCATTCCTTTTAATACCCTTTAAATATTCAATTTCATATGATTATTGTACATTAAGTTTCCCCTTAATATCATATTATTTAAATGGGTATATTTAATTCCTAAACCATATACTATTGTACTTACAGTATTTACATTGATATTTGATTGATTATATGGGTAAATGTTGGTAAATTTGTATTCGTTACTCAATATAGATATTTGATTAGTAATTTTGTTTGTTAATTAAATTGATTAATCAATATATGAGGAATTCTTCGATTGTAAGTTATGATCGGGGCCTGAACATTATATATCCCCTCGATTCCATGACAGGTTCTAATGAGAATAATTGGTTAGAAAAATTAAATAGTTTTCAACTAGTAATTTTAATCCATATTTTCAAGGTTCTTGATGGTATATTTTTTCATGTACTTTAGAAATAATGTCAAATAATTATGCATTGATTTTATTTTGATTCAGTATTTATAATCCCTAATATTTTCACTATGAAACAATCTATGGATGTATTTCATTATCAGATTGTTGATTTTAATGACCTGTGTGTTTAGTTATTTACCTTTCCATACTAATTATACCTAATCTATTTCTTTCAAATGGATTTTGTGTTCAATGGTTTACCTTTACATTATATTTATGCACTTACTTCATTGGGTATTGATTATATGACATGAGTGTTTAGTAAATACCTTTACTATTGACTATTCTTGTTGGTTCATTATTTGTTTCATTATACTTTACCCTTAATGATCATTTTAGCTCACCCTAATTTTGTTTCTTTCCCCAGGAATCCAAGAATTGTACTATGTAATATATGGAAGGATATAGAAATAGGTAAAAACGTTACCCTCTAAAGAAAAAGAAATTATGTTGTAATATGGGTATATATTTGTAATAAAAACTCATGAATATATCTAGTTTACTAAGAATACTAAATTGATTAGTCCTTCGAGAAAAATTTCCTTGTAATCATGCCAGTGTAATGGTAGTAGACTCCAGCTCCAGGCTTACAAGGGTTAGGTCACCACAAATATGGATTAGAAGCATAAATAAGTTGGGATAGTGATAGAAACCACTAATTAAAATAAATTGAATGATCAAGAGAAAATCAACAACCAAAAATCCAAAAATATGTGATGAATTAAAAGACCAATTATTCATCAGATATGAATATAATGGGGTACCATTTTTGTTTCATTATCATTTCCTAATTGTCAATGGATTCAATATAACACCAAAAATATACTTTTAATATTTTCATTTCATAAAAAAAATTTATTCATTGTTTTTTCTTCGATCACTTTCTAATTCACTACTTACTTTAAGGAATGAAAATCAAATATGACATTTTTAGGACTAAATCACTAAAATTATCTTTTAATATAGCATAATATCCATAATAGAGTAACAAGTTATTCCTCCTATCAATATTAAAACCAAAATTATTGTCACAAAGAAATATAATCTATAAAATTAAAATGAACATATAAATATCTAAAATTCAAAAATGAATCCAAAAGTTTTACATATATCTTTTCATAAGAAATAAACATATATCCTAAATACCCTAAATAAAATCAACATGAAAGACAATTTTTTACTCAAAAGATATCGCATAATATTAATCTTATGTCTCCAAAAACATAATATAATTATTCTCGATTAATCCTTTATGTTAAAACTAAAGTTTATATATAGTAAAACCTCATGAAATCTCAACCAAAATATCAGTAGTCACCTAAAAATCTATTTACTTTAAACATCAAAAGGGGGGTCTAATAATCTTAACATATGATCAAACTTATATTCAAAAACCCATGATGATATCCATAAATCTTAAGTTAATATATAACTAAGACATATATACTTTCAAAAATAACAAAATCATTAGATGTTTCATGATTATTATTACAAAAATACCATTGGTAAAAATAATTCTACATCATAATTCTTTAATCAAAATATATAAATTATTGAACCCTTTAACTACAATTATTTGGTATGACAGAGTACCTTACTTAGTCTTTGATATAACAATTAGATTAGTTAATTGACTCGGAAAGTTCCAATGTTTCTGAAAAATAGACATCAAATTCCATGATAATTAATTTATTTATTACCTTTGTTTCCACATATAAAGCATCTTCCACTCTATTTGAGATATTCATCTAGGCGCTTCTTCTCCCCATGATTACATGATGAAAGCTTAATTTTACTTCTTCTGTGTCCATTACCATATGCAATTTTATAAAATTACACACTCATATCATTTTTCCAATTAGGAATATCACTAGACTTCCCATTGTGAATCCTATATTGTGATAGCTGACAAGACAAAATTAAAATATCTTGATCTATAATCATCCTATAATTTGGTTTTTCATAATCATCTATGTGTCCATAAAATTAAGGGTTAACATTATTTCTCATAGTTCTATCCATTAAGTCAAATACAAAAATAATTATATGATAAATAATAATCATAGTAGGAAACTACATAATCAGGAAAAATAAATATTAGGATTTCTAAGTCATGATGCATTATTTTCAATCTAATACATCTAAGTTTTATCCAAGTTCATTCATTGTCATAATATATTCCAAACCTTAATGATGGATCATAAATAATATTTTAATTTTCAAAGCATGTTCCCTATAGTTTCAAATTAGGTGTGCAGTAAGGTTCATTATCGTGAACCAGGTATTGCTTGAGTCAAGCCTAATGTCCCTTTTTGGGACTTATTACCCCAAGATAAAACTATTCAAAAATCAATTCCACTTGTTGAATCTATATAGATATGTAATTACCTAGAAAATAATCACTCTAAAATTCACTAAAATTATAGGATATTTTCTTATATATATATAATTATCCTTATTCTTATCCATATACATGTCATTAGGGTTATCACTAAATTTTTCATATTAAATTTCTGAATGTTAACAAAAAATTTTATTTGATGCCAATTAAGGTGACCCAAGCCATTTAAAAATATTATTAAATGATTTTTAAACATAAATATCAAACAATTACAATCCCAATGATCATAAGGCCATGTGAATTTTGAGTACAAGGATAATAATACACTAAAGGAAACTAAAACATGGAATCTTTATTTTTATTTATCCATTCGTTAGTGTGATAATAGATCCATTTGAGCTCTTAAAACAGCATAGAAAAACCAAAATAATAAATAAAATTAAGGGGAGATCTAGAAAGCCTAGTATGATAATCAACATGATAAGGAAACATAATGTGTGAGTCATAGATATAACATGGTATCATAAAAGTGAATTCGCATATGTAATCACATAGAAAAATAACATACAAAATATGGTATCTTAATATCATTGATTCATAGGAAATGTGGGAAAACAATATCACATGACATCAAAATGAGAAAAGGATAACTGCCTTGACAATATTACATAGAATAAAAAGTCTAATAATAGATTAGTTTTAATCCCATATCCCTTACATGATGTCTCCATAGACTAAATTTTTACCCAATGCATTGGTGTACTATCTAAGTGAAACTATCATAACATGTGCATGATATATGTGTTCGACATATATTAAATCAATCATATGGTATAACATACGAATTAACTGTGTAAATAAAATGATTATTATAATCTTCATTTATATCATATTCATAAGAATTTTCACAATGAAGGTATTTTGAGACATATTAATAAGGATTTTATTACCCCATTAAAGTAAGGTAGAATAAACTAGGTATATATTCTAAATAAATAATAACAAAAAGGGTGTTTTCAATGATGAAAATTCCTTTAAAAATAAAAAAACAATTATTGAGGAAAATAACCATATAATTTTGAGTAATATAAAAAATTTCATCTTATATGGAAAATTATTTTAAAAAAATTACTTTGAACATTTCTTGATGAAAATATACATTTTATTTGAAAAAACTTCTTTAAAATCTAAAAAATTCTAAAACATCAAATAATTTATTTAAAATAACCTTTAAAACCTAAAATTAACTATTTAAAACAATGAGTAGTCATGACAAATTAAAACTTTAATCCATTCTGAATTCATTAAAAACAAACATTCCTTTAACACTTTTATAAGAAATGTAAAAATTTACCTTGTTTAGAAAAGGGATGGTTTCATTTGTTTTTTGTATAAATTCTATTATAAGATAATAATGACTTTAAATAACATTATAAAACATTTTATAAAATTATTTTTTTAACATGGATTTGGAAGAGAAAGGATTTTCAACCTAAGAGAGAAAAAAATCATATTTTATTATAAAAAATTCTCCATAATTTTATATTCAAAAGGGAAGAAAATGGTAATATTACTTTAAAAATTCATGAACAACCAAATTATATGAAAATGAAAAGTTTTTATTACATAATGTTTTAATAATGTTCTTTAATTGAAATTGAAGAATATGTAATCCCTATTAAAATGAGACTGAAAAATAAACCCTTACCACCTTGGTAACTACTGAATCATAAGTTTCCATTAATGAATTATATGGTTTTAAAATTAAAATATAATTAAGTAGGAAAGATTTATTAAATATATTTTGAAGGTTCAGTATATACACCGTTTAAAATAATTTATTTCCATAAAATATAATGTGTATCAAAGAAATAATTTTGAGAGGAAACCCTTAAAAAGTTTGTATCATTGAGGTGAGAGTTACTAAATTAGGTTATAATGTGTAAAAATGTATATAAACACAAATAAAAGTGTAAAAACATTATAAATTTATAAAAAGTCATTTCACAAATAATTTTGGCATAATAAAAACTACTTAGTGTTCATATAAACCCATGATTGGAAATTGAGTTAAAAAGCTCTTTACAACATGCTTCCCTTTAGTTAAGTGATTTTAAACCTCCTATATAGTGGGTACAAAAAATTTATTAAATTATACTAGATTAATATTATTTTTTATAATATCAAATATGAAACTTTTATAATAACGTATTAAATTTTCCCTAATAATCCTTTATTGTCACTATTGTTTTGGGTATAAATTTTCTTGTTCTCTCATATTTTTTTAATAATTAATGTTTTAAAGGTGGAACATACGTTATAGTTAAATAATATAATTAATTATACTAATGTTTTAAATATATATTTTTTATATACAAACTTATAATCATCGTTTAGCTTTGAATATGGAGAATGAATCACATAACTTTTTGAATATGGTTGGGCGTACATACCAACAAGTGACATTATCATTTCCTTAATGAGTGAAGGTTTACTGAATTAGGTTTTATATTAAATATATATAATCAATATCATGTCATATATATAACATATATTCATTAAATATATCTTTTATTATATTTTATTTGAAACATTAATGAAAAACAAATCACATCTCCTTACCAGGTAGTAGTCTGCCGTAAACACAAATGATGTTATCATTTATTCAATGAATGATAAGGTAATAAAATATATGATATAATTATTTAAAATAATTATTATTATATAATTAATATAATATATTATTATCAAATTAATCAATATTATCTTCCATATAAATCTTATCTGAAAAATAAAAAAAACATCAATTCGTGAGGCTGTAGTCCACCATAGACACAAGGGACATTATTGTATACTCAAAAGAATAAAAGTAAGAAGGTATATATATGATATTATAATTATATAATTATAACTTTATCAAATTTATAATTTATAAAAATTATACATAATTTTATACATTTTTGGGAAGTGTCAATAGAAAACAAACCATATCGGTTCACGAGGTGATATAACACCATACACACGATCAATGGTTTCACTTCCCATTTGAGAGAGGAGTTTATAGTTATAGGGAACAAATTTAACATAAAAAACCTCAATATATGAAATATACTGAGGTAATTATACCATCATGTTTTAATATGATTTTATGGAGGTAGAGGGAGAAATATAATAAAATGTTTGGTTAAGTACGTTACCACTTCTTCGAACGACTTCTTTTGGTTTTCACCAAAAGCCTTCCAAGGTTGGATTTATGAAAAAACGGACTCTAGGATTAGGGTAGTGGATTATAGAAGTGGTTTGGTAATTTATTTTCTAAACCATTGGATTTTTAGAGTTTGTAATTTAGAGGGGAGGGGTGGCCTTTTATAAGTGGGGGAGGGGACACACATGGATTTTTTAGAATAAAAAATAACACCCAAGTTTTTATAATGTAAAAGGCCCCAAAATAGACTATTTTAGAACCTCATAGATCATAGGGTCTAAATATTTCCATAAAATGTATTTTTACAAGATTTAGAACATTTGTTTCCATTATATTATTTGGTTGGTCCCCTATAAACCTATTTTTACATTAACTGTGGTAATTAATTTTTACTACTTTTACTCTTCATTAAGATAAAATATTATGTTAAAATATATATATATAATATTATTATAATTCCAAATATGTTATCCATATTTTCAAATTCAATCCATAGAAGTAGTATAATTCAATTTAAAATTAAACCCATAGTAGTGATGAAAAAGTGGGTTTCTAAAAAGAAAATCCCCATATGTACATAAGGTTTCAATATCAAAATTCAATATGAAATTGATTTCAAAAAGATAATTTAAATTTATTATAATAAAATTGAAATAATTTGACTTTAAAACCAATTTAATATATAATATAACTTATAAAATAATTTAAATGAAAAATATGTTTTAAATAAAAATAAATATTTTTCACTGTTCAATTAAAAAATCAAATAATTTAGAAAAATACCAAAAATAAAATATCAGAAAATTTTAATATTTTAGTTTTAAAAATTAATTTAATTTTATAAAATAAATTTTCAAAATTTTTAAAAAATTCATTATATTATATTCTTATAAAATAAATTTAAAAAAAAATTGAAGAAAAATTATTTTCGACGAATAAATTCTATTTATATAAAATTTAGTAATTATTTAATAAGAATTTATAAATAAATTTTCATTGGTAGTAACTTTATATAAATTTTGTAAAATATTTAATAATATTATTTCCCACTGGTTTAGTGGATAAGTTATAATGGTCTTGTTTATTTAATAATGTTAACAGTAAATCACAGTTCCCTAAAACTTGATGTTTTGTATGTTACCCATAATATTAAAGAGATTTAATTTATTTTAAAATAAATTTATTATAAATTAACAGGGTGTTATATTATCTTTTAAGATTTTTTTTCTATCATAAACACTATAGATCACGATTTTACTCTTTTAAAATCTCCAGTTCTTATAAATACTAACTTACTATCCTAAAATTTATCACTTTCATTATTAAAGAAAATTTAAAAACTAATATGGGTCTGGATATTTGATAATTAATTTTTAAATACAGTAACAGTACAAATAAAGTGGGTGAGACTACCACATCATCATATTGAGAGATAGAGCCTTGTCATTGAGACACGTTGTAGTGGAGAGTCTGTCCAACATAATATAGAGGAAATCCAAGGGTTATGGGTTTTAGAGAAAAAAATTTATTGGTGATTCTATTTTATTAATAGTGAAATTTCTACTTGTCTGAACCCATTTTCATCCCACTTGTTTTTTCTATCTATTATATATAAAGAGTTCATTTACCCATAATCTCATAGATTTTTAATGATCTCAAACACCTTTGTTGTGTTTCAACAATTGATTTTGATGTATTTTCTATTTTTAGGTTTTTGTATGATCATAGGTGATCCAAATACAAAGAAAGAATTCATGAGTTCTATCTAGGTTCCTTTCAAGTCCCTCACAAGGAAATAAAACTATAAATCTAGAGAAAAGGAACGAGACATCTAGTGGCATAATTGAATAACTCGGGTTTTTCCAGTGCCCACCAACTAGCTAGTGCCTCCCCTTTTTATGTACGTTTGATCACTTATAAGGATACTAAAATATAAAATCTAAAAGTGTATAAAATTATATTTTTTTTAACATAAGAAATATTTTTACAATCATTAAAAATATAATAGAGTAAGGGGTAAAACAATCTCCTATTCTTAATCATATCATACAATTTAATGTATATATATGTATATATATATATATATAATATGAGATTATAAATCTAAATACAATATTAACATCAAATTAATTCAACTGAGATATATTCTACCTAAATTTCAATATTTCATAATGAAATTTACAATAATATTTCAAATTTAAATTCCACAATCAAACTACTAGAGATTTTGAAATTTTTTCCAAAAAATAATGTCACAAAAAATTAAATAAGGTATTAAGATGAATTAATTTCAAAAGTCTCTAAAATATTAAAAATTAAAAACCTCTATATAAACAAAATCATTCCCCCTTAAAGCGAAATTATATATTTTGTACTCTTCTTCTCTATTTTGATTATCAAAAACAATACTCGTATAGTGGATTGGATAAAAAAAGGTTAAAGAAAATAAAAATTATAATATAACTAAAATAATCCATACAAAATGAGATACATTCATGAAAATATGAATTCAAGAAACAATAAATGTATCCATAAAAATACAAAAAATAATAATAGAAAATGAAACTAAGAAACAATATAAGAAATATAGATTATATTCACTACATGAAGGATTAAAAAATGGTTATGATTGTTAACATCATGATTAATGGAATATTATATGTTTTAGGTATCTATATCTATGTGAACCATGAAGTAATAATGGGAGAAAGTGACCTACATATCATCGAGATATGAGGAGTGGGTTTTCTCCATGTTTGAGAGGTGTCATTCAATTTTTATCTCAAGGGTGATGAAAGAGTTACCAATTTATTTCGATAGAGTCATATCTCATTAGTGAAAGACTCCCACCTCAATGGTAGATCATGAAAATGAGCATCATAATTTGGTACCTCCCCCTTAGTTGGAGCGTCATCTTCAGGATTCTCATCCTATGTCTTAACACAATTATAAAGTTTAATGTCACCTTTAAAATCATTTTTAATAACATTATTGACCTATTCTGCTCCATAATCATTTTCTTTATACTCATCCTCATCATTATCTAGTGTATAGGCTTTGAAAATGGTAGGAGGAAAATAAATTTATGGGACTCTTAGCTCCATTCAAGGATATTATATTTTTAGGATCCATCAATGATCATAAATATACTCTTGGATCCTTGGATTCCATCGACTGAACATGAATTGAACCATGATATTGTTCAAAATTATATCATGAGATCGTATCTCAAATAAAATATCACTAATTCAGATGTCAAAAAAATATAATAGACATGATTGGAAGCTACTAAAATGTAATCCCTTAGACCATTAAGAGCGTGACACAATTTAGTACATAAATTAAAAAAATATTCTCAGGAAACTAAAATGTACAGGCCAATAAATAATATATATTACATAAATATCAATGAATTTAGAAATGGTCTCTAAGATGAGGGGCTATCATAGTTCAAAAAACCATATAAATAATTCTATTTTTAAGAGTGAATGGTCTATAAGATTTACCAATGAGGATGAGTATATCTCTAATAGAAAACTAATTTATGCTCTTTAATAAAAGTATGAGTCATGTGGAAAGTTACCTCGGGTAAATCAATAAGGGAAAAAAATGTTGAATTCCTATAAAATCAGCAATTTCAATAGTTATGTATATAAGGGATGTTCCATTTATATTATAAGTTATGTAATTATAATCATCGTCATGGTAAAAATATATTGGGCATAAAATTCCTTGATCAATGATGGGTAAAAATATCTCTATAGGGTGGTTGGTAAAATGAATTCAACAATTATAAATAAATGACAAGTTTTAAATCAACATGATAATTTTCAATCCTATGAGGGTCAAAATACCACTTGGTATAATAATTTTTTGATGCAAAATATGATCTATATTTTTAAAAAAAAAATGAGGTACTGATGGTTTTATAACATTTACCTTCCCTTTAGACTAATAAGCTCATGTGTTATGGGAGGACATGATTTAAATGAATTTAAATTTTATCTACAATTTTTTAAAAAGAATAAAAAGACCAAAATCCAGATAAAATAAGGTGAAAACAAATAAAATACATGGAAAATATATGAAACATACCAATTAGTTATGATCCAAAGGAGAATATGAGATATGGATTGAGGGAAGTGATAAGGTCTATAGATAAAAAAATCATGTGGAACACGACCATATAGATGAGGTTCTTTCTTAAGATACACTCTACCTTCCAGTTAAAATATGCTTGGCATAACACTACTAGTGGGCTCATAAGTTCCATCGACTGAAAAAATGGTAGTTTTCTTGAGCCAATGGTTATGTGAAGCCCTCAGGCTACTTTGTGAGGATCCATTGACTAGATAGTATGATTTTGGGTCGATCAAATATATAATATGTTGAAAAAATATATTTAATCCCTAATTATAATTAATAAATATTTAAAATGGAAATTTAATTTAATTAAATAGTTAATTGATTTAATTAAACATCTTTAACATAAGATCAAACAAAATTAATATTAACTTCTATTTTTAAAAAAGTATAAAATGAAAAATTCAAAAAATATTCAATTAAATTTTTGAAACATATTGAGATAGAAAGACCTCAATATTTCCTAAGGGTCGCAATAATATAGTTCTAACTCCCCCAAAACAAAATGAAAAATTTATAAAGAGAGGTGTTTTGTGAAGATATCATCAAATTAAATATTCCTACTTATGAATTATAACATGATTCTTCCCTTTTGAAAGTGCTCTCTTAATAATTGGTGCCAATGTTCAGTGTTCATATTTCAAGAGTGTTGAGTGGGATTTATAGAAATAATAATGGTACTATTATTATCACACATAATAGGATCATGATTGTATATATTACCAAAATATATGAGAGTCTGTTTCATTAATATAATTGGAAGAAAAAACCCTTTGTAGTTACATATTTTTCTTTAACCATATAATGATAAGTGAAGTATTGATTCTTAATACTCCAAGTGACTAGGGATTTTTAATGTATTTGAAAAGTCCCAGTTTTACCATTTTAATATAATTGGAACCCTAAAAAATCAGAATCCATGAAAATTGAATGATCAAAATAGGTTTTATTTGGATAAAATAAGCCATGATATGTATATCCTTTTAAATATTTGAAAATTAATTAAACTCATTTTAAATGTTATTATTATCATTATATGGAAAACAACCACATAGAAAATCACTAAACATGTTGTCTAGCTAGGGTTAGTTAAGATAGAAAACAATCCCAATCATAAATTTTTAAACTTTTTTGTAAACTGATTTACTGGATTAATCTAATTTCATCATACAAGATGTAACTATAGCTTCACTTAAATATTTAATTTTATCTATGCCAAAAAAAATCTATTAGTTTATTTTATTTATCTTAAAAAAATGTCATCCTTTTTTTGAGAAATTTCGAAACAAAGGAATAAATTTAATTCTCCCAAAAAAACATTCAAATTATTTTCTCATTAATTTTTAATATTCATTAAAAGATTTTTTTAGAACAAAAAAGAACATCAATGATATTTATTTTAACAAACATTAAAGCCATTGAAATATGATTCCAAAAATAATTTGAATCATCTTTTCCCATTTTAAAATCATTTTCTAAAATATTTATAGTTATCCATTCATACTAAGACAAAGGGAATTATTTAAAACCATAAAGTTTCTTAGTTAACCTAAAAATGTGAATTTAGCATTTTTAATCTTCATACTTATGTGAGTCTTTGACAAATACCATTTTATAAAAAAACCAATTTAAAAAATCTCTTTTAACATCCATTTGAGAATGATTAAAATTTAAGTGGGTTTTGAATGTAAATAAGATTTCAATGGATTGTACCCTAATGTTGTGGGAAAATGTCTCACCACAGTCAATTACTTATTCTTGATTATATCCATTGGATAAGAGTCTATATTTTTTATGAATTATTGTACCCTTCTAATCTTACGTATTCCTAATAACCCATTTTATATAAATAATGATATGGTAATTGGTTATTTCAACAAAAATCCAAAAACAGTTCCTTGTGATTTATTTAAAATAATCATTCAATTATAGTACAAAAGTTTCACTATAAAGGTTATAATAAATATTTTTGGGTTCTTAGTGTGAAACAAAATCCTGATATTCAATTGTATTTCAAACTGGTCTTCTAGTATGAGTACTGGATCGAAAATCAATGATAATTTTTTAGGAGTGGTATTTAGATTTCACCTACACCATAGTAAAGGGATAAATGGTGGTCCATATTTATCTTGAATTTCTTAAAAATTATATTGATATTTCAAGGTCCAGTTTTTTTGGTCGACCTCAACATCATCAGTTTGGGGATGGGGTTCAAAATAATTTCCATAAAATATAATTTTAATTGATTATTATATGGTATGTTTCATTTTATTAATGATCTGATATGATTTACATGAGTTATAGTACCTATAAATATAAATTCATTAGATTTGGGGGTAAGTTTACCTAGGTTTAATTTGGAGTTCATAAGTTAGAATTTACACCCAAACTTTTTAAAATATCTGATGTTGGGTTGTCTATTTTTTAATGTTCATAGGAGTTATTCTAAAGGATGGGTATTATAGGAACATGGTCCAAAGTATAACATTTTTTATTGACTACCTCATCACAAAAATACCAAAGGAATTTAAATTTTTTGAATAAAGTTCTTACAATATCTTGTGAAGTTTAATTCTATTATTCAAAAACCCATTTTTTTGGAGTCCTAGGAGTAGAAAAATAATTATTATAACATCTTGAAGTGGAAACGTTTTCAACCTATATTTCCTCAAACTCCCCCCCCCCTAAATGATCACTTCAAATGGACATGATCTTATATAATTTTTCATTTATGGTCGTCTTGGTATATTTAATAAAGACATTATGAGTCTCATTTTTATGAGAAAATAAATTAACCCACTTAAGTATTGTATAATCATCAATAAATAAAAAATTGTAACATTTACAACCTATGCATGTAAGTTGGGTATGCCTTGAAATATCATTATGAATAAGATCAATGAATATATAGGTGGTAACATTATTTTTTAATTTAAATAATTTTTTGGGTAGTTATCTAGGTTGACATGGTTCATAGGAAAATTCATTTTTTCCATTAAATTTATACACATCTAATCATAGTTGATTTATTTTTTGGTTGAAAAGTTTATCTCTGCAAAAATGAACAAGGATTCTCTTCCAAATCCATTACTCACTATTATATACCCCCAAATATTTAACATTTTGTTTAGGAAGTGATAATAAATCAATAACCTAATAATTTTGAAAACAAGAATATGAAATAAAAATTTTCCATTGGAATTAATAGATTTTAAAAAATAATTTTAAAAGGATACTTTAAAACAACTTTCACGTAATTGTATAAAAATAATAAAATAATTATATAGACCCTTAACATAAAAAATTTATTTAAAAATAGAATAATTTCAAAAACCAATGGTACACATTCTTAAGATCTTACTCTTTCATTTATCACCATAGGTGAAATGCCCTCCATTAGGATTTTCAATATCGTTGAACATGGAGTACTCACCAGACAAGTGTCTTTAACACCCACTATCCCTGTACCATGTAACACCCTCATATTTGATCATAGTAAATTAATCCTATAAAAAATTAAAGATACTGAAGATTTTAGTACCCAAAATTTGAGAACGAATATGTCTGATAAAATATATTTTGGAAGCCATGTTTTATTATAAAAAATTTCATGAAGAAATATTATAATAAACTTAAACATTTTTGGGAATTCCATATCTATAATTTTTGTAATCTCATTTGTAAATGAGATGCTTCGTTTTGGGACAATAATTTTAATATTTATCTTGAGAGAACCCTCTTATAAAATTTTTCTTTATATATCCTTTCTTGATTGTAAAAAGTAATAGAAAAATGATTTTTTTCATAATGTTAGGAACAAAGAATTTTATTTTTTATTTTTTCACCATTAGAGAACTTAGAAATTAACATTTTAATTTATTTAACTATGGATTTAAATTTATGAACATTATATTATTATTTTCATTTCATATTTTCCTTTATAAGTATATTTTTTGTATTATCAACTTTAGTGGTATATTCTAATAACAAATTAAATATTATTTCTTTATCTTCTCTTTTTTTTTTAAACATCTTTGGTTTTTTTCCGCTTTTAGTTTTACATTTTCCTACAATATTTGATCCTTTCATTAAAAAACAAATTATAATTATTTTTAAATCATTTTAATTTTGTTGTTAGTTAAAAATATCATTCCTATAGTTTATCCTATGTATATTTAGGATCTTAGAATTTTAAATTAATATAATAACAATAAGATATGAAATAATAAGAATTTACCTCAATATTTACCTCAAAATTGGCCTTGAGAAATTTGGCTCTATCATCACATGAGTTGGTTAAGTATAGGGAGTAATCACTTGAACTCTATTTTAAGACATTTAATGTTTGTTTTTATTTCTTTTTCTCATATTTTTTTAATGGGGAACTCCAACATGATGTCTGCCTTATTTTTTCATTTGAATAATGTTTCATATAGTTATTTACTTTGGTTCTCTTTTTTGGTATATTGTTGAAATTTATTTATCTATAATAACATGTTCATATTCTTGTAAATATGAGTGATATCACCCTCAATTATAAAAGGGTTATCATCAGTTTTGTTAAAGGAAATCATTTTCATTATATTCACTTATTTAGATTTTGTTTCATTTTATGTCCACTTCATGGTAATATCACAAGTGATGAGATACCCAAAAAGATCACCAAAAAATATTCGATTAATGTCATTTTCTTTTTGAATCACTATTACCCTAGGTTTTAATAATTATGGAAAAAAATAAATTACTTTATCTACAAGAGTTTATATAAAAATATCTAACTACATATTTTTCACTATTGTATATGTCAAAAAACAAGTAAACATTTAAATTATTGTCTAAATATAATAAATGATAAAAATTTAAATTTATTAATAGTACATGTCAAGCCTAATGAAATTAACATTATTTGTTCCTTTATGTGTGACTTATAAAATTTTATAGATCTCATGGGTTTTTCTATAAGTTTATATTCTATTAAATTTATTTGTATGTAGTCCATAATGAAGAGAATTTATGGATTTTCCTTCAAGCTCATAGACAATAAGGTCATCAAGGGACCATTTTTCCTCTAATTCCTTAGTGGAAGTATAACTATGTATATATATTTTCCAAATTGGATATACTATATTCCTAAGAAAAATATGCATACAATTTTCAAAAAAAATATAGTCTAATCCATCAATGAATGGGGCTTATCTCATTTGAGTGTAATTTATGACCACCTTATGTGTTATTGGAAATGTCTATACATTTTTTTCATTCCTTGAAAATATTAAATGTATATAATCCAAGTTTGTATCTAATTAAAATAATTTTTCCATGTATTATGGTAAGATGGGTTGAATTTACTTTAAAAAAATTAAAACTAAAGAAAGTGATATAACTAAAATAAAATAATATGTAAAAAATTAAAATAAAAGACAAGTCAAAACACTTTGATATAGAACTTCATTTAAAACTCAATACACATGTGCATACATATCCACCCCTCATGGATTTTTAGGTTTTATAAAAATTCCTTGTATTTAATGGTATCCAAGATAAGAACCTTTCCATTTAGTGGTATATGAAAGATACTCAATATAAGATAAAGACACTTTCTTCTTAGTGTTGTAAGAAAGAATCCTAGAATACCTCACTTAAATGGTAGTGGGAACCGAAGATAATGGAGAACACGAGGTTTCAATAATATAAAGAAAATTCAAATAACCCTCAATTCTCTCAATAATGTTTATCATAAAAATAGGGAGAAAGATAAGTATAATAGAGATAGAAAGAAAGATATGATAAATATATTACAAAACAGAGTTATAACATCAGAAAATAGCTTTGATATGGTATTTCATAGTCACTCGATGTCTCCAAACCTTCACATGGGTGTTTCTCGAGCCTTTGTAGGTCCATTGGTGTATTTAGTGGTCTTAGGACTTCAATATAGTAATTGGGAGGTGAGAGATTCTATACGGGAAAGTATACAATGACTATGTTGACATTATGGAAAATCTAAAAACTAAAAAATAAAATAAAAAAAGGAAAATTAAAAAATTAAATTCTTCTTGTATATCTATCCCTCGAGAAAATCTTAACAAAGAAAAATAAGAAGCTTATAATTAATATTTTCATATTATTAAATATAAAAAATATATCAAATTATGAGTTAACATAATATATAAAAATAATATATATGATTTCATAACATCATTCCAATAATGTAATAATAGAAAAAAAACTTCTCCATCATTGAAATAAGGAACATGTCATTTTAACCAAAATCAGACATAGATACCCTATATATTTTAAATAAAAATAAATTAAAAGATCATTTTATATTACATTTAGCACATGAAAAGGATATGAACATATTGATTCAAATTGGAAGGAAAAGGCTTGGGTGATAATGAGATTGAATGAAATGAAGAGGAATCAAAACATGCACAAGCAGATAAAATATTATCTCAAATTTTATTCCATTTGAATTGAGTGGATTTTATGAATGGGATGATACAGGGAGGAGTTATATTAATGGTAAAATATTTGGGAGAGATATAGACAAAAGTGGGGTGAAACAAGAATAAAAAGATCGATGCAGGTTTAGAGAATCATTGTTAAATTTTTCATATTGATTGTTATAATAAAAAATATGTAAAACCAATAACATAATTTTTTAACATTTTTCATATAAATAAATGATGTCAAAAATTAATTTCATTTTATTTAATATTGGATAATTAAAAAGAAATATATAAACTATTCAAATTTTAGTATTTCACAAACAACATTGAAAAGTAATTCTATATTTGTTATTAAATAAAACTCATAAAATGAATAATGATGGTAATATTTTTTAATTAGTGTATAAAAACTCAAAATTTGAACTTCAAAATTTCTCATGTAATATTTAAAACAAACATGAAAATACCATTAACTAAATCCTTCATAAAATAAATTTATATCCCAAAATTCTTAAATTATATCACTCAAAACCCAAATAGAAATAAAAAAATCCTAAAAAAATTATAAAATATCGTGACCCATAATTTACATAAATTAATATCACATATTATTAAATTAATATTCAATACATAACATAACGATTCACATCATTATTGTATAAGATAATGTCTTTGGAAACTTGGATATATAAACATCTTACTAATAATATATCTAAATATTCTCCCACATAGTTCTTCATAACTATCTCCCAAATTATACATATAATAGTTAAAATATTTCTTCACATCCTAGGGAAGTCAAAATTAAGAAATTGAGATATTTGATTCTATGTAAGGATAAACAAGGTAGATATCAATGTTTAATTAAACATAACATGAGTATATGGGTGTGAGAACATGATATTTACATTTTCAAACAATAACTTTCATATCAATGATCATAATCATGAGTCATGGAATAAATATTGGAAGTTAATAAGACATGAATCATAATGGAATAAAATAAAATTATCCATTAGATAACAACAGTGTTATAAGACCTAATTGTTTGGCATACATATAAGCATATTAAATCGTTTCCTTAGTCAAAGGTAACTATTAAAACTATCACATTAGATCGGTTTCAATCCTCATTTCATAATATCCTTAGTCAATAGTCACAACAAAAACTAAAATATTGGGGAAATTACATTAATGAATTGCGTTCACCCCCCCCCCCCAATTTCGTCTTTATTGTATCATGATATATCAAACATTACAAAATTCATTGGAGGGCTATATAATTTTAAGACTACCTATATCTTAATGAAAATAATATACTTCTATTCAATAAGGAAAAAAATCCATCATATCATAACCCATGGAATAGAAATGGGTTTAATTAACATTTTATCATAGTATCATAGTGTTACCTGAGTAAAATAAAAAATCTTTATAAACATTTCATCATAACGTTTTTAACCCATGAAGAAAATGGGTTTCATATAATCATCCTTAGATCAGCCTCATAATAATAAAAAATAATATAATTTGAAACTTTTATTTTATAAAATACATGGTAAAGATTAATTAACATCAATGTATGTTATCATCATTGAAAAATTCCATTCAAAGATCTCTGTAATTTTCTTTAAGGGAAATAACTTTTTTTTACTTGAAATAAATTATTTAAAATACCAAAAATTCTCAAATACTATAGAAAAACATTTCATTAAAAATAACCTTGAAATTTTTTTAAAGTAAAATTCAATTCATTTATTGGTCATGAATATTGAAATTCTTTTCATTACATATACCTTAAAACAAATACTTCTTTCATAGTTTTGGTAACAAGTCCACAGTACTAAATAAGGAAAAAAACTAGAATATTCCTTTTAAACCATTTTTAAAAAATTCAAACAATGGTGAAAATTACATTAAAAATTTATTTGAAAATATTAAAAACATTCTTGATTTTTTTTTTAAACATGGACTTGGGAAAAAAATTATTTTTGACTGAAGAGAGAAATAAAGTAATATTTCATTAAAAGAATATTATTTGAGTCTCTTGAGAACATAAAGAGAGGAAAATCAAAAGAAAAATATTTAATATAAAGAAATAGATTGTGTATAAGAAAATTCAGGAGATTATTTAGAGGTATTTTATGAAATTTTATCTTAGAAAACTTAATCATAAACAATCCTAACAAATAATGAGATTGTAATATAAAACTCTTACATAGAGTTTTTATTTCTTTAAATAAAATTTAACATGAAGTATAATAAATTTAAATTTAATATAAATTTATAAAATAGTCATTTAAATAATTATAATATCATATATTATCCACTTATAACATTGAGGTACCATTTATTAATAATTTATTAATAAAATAATTGTTTTTGGGTGTTAACTATTTTATTTTTCATGATAATTTTGGTTCAGTAGTTCAGTTTGTTCTACTATGATTATGGTTCCATAATATTTTTAATTTTAATTATGATATAAATATAATATATATTCACTACATATATATATATATAAAACAACAAAATATTATAGATGTTGAAAAAATAATTACACCATTCTTGGTTATGGTATGTTGTAGGTAAACATGAACTTTATTTTCACTTTTTGATGGATATAATGAATGAAAGGTAAATAATAATTCTAATTTTTAGAATCATAATTATATCATATATATAATATATATTCATTAAATTTATCATTATTACAATTCATGTAAAGAGAAAATTAAAAAATGAATCTCATTGCTTCTTGGAGGTGGTAGTTCACACATACACATGAGCGGTATTATTAATTTTTAACAAATTAGAATGAGGGGTATAATGGTTATTCCATAATCATAGAAGAAAATGGGTATAATTAATATACTAAATTAATTATTTAAAAATGTATACCATATATTTTTATGTGGATTTGGGAGATATATAATTGAAAATGTCCAGTTTAGAGTTATACATATTTATCGAGAAACCACTTTCGGTTTACACCTTAATCCTTGAAAGGATGATATTTGGGAAAGAAAAAAAAGAACTATGTTATAGGGAAGGAATATATAGAGGTATTATGTTATAAAATGGAAGATCTATTAAGATCAAAGATTGTGAATAATTAATGAGATGAAATTCTATTTTATAGGTGGGGGGAGGAGTATTTTTGGAATTACATTAATTATTAAATTAATATAAATTAATTTCAATGAAAAAATAGATCCATAATGAAATAATTTTTATATAAGAATAATTTGAGTCCAAATAATCTCATACAATAAAATTTGGACAATTTTATGTTGTTTTATTACTCTTATATCTCAGTTTTAACACATGTTAACCCTTTTTGGAAATTACCATGTTAATAAGGTATTACACTATTTAACGTTCAAAATGTTACCATAAAAAAAGTGACCAATAAATTTTCCATGGTTGATATGTTTAAAAATACCACATTAATATTTCCTATTATATTATTTTTTTTAATTTCAAATCATCTAATAAATATTGTATATCATAAAATATCATTAATGTAAATTCCTTAACTATTCATTTACATAGACATTAAAAAAAAGGAAATGAAATATATTATAATATAAAATCTTGAAAACTCCCTTATATGTTATATTTATTTATAATATTCTTAGAACAAAATAATTCAACCGTTTTTTTACTTTTGATATTTTTATATTCATTGATTTTTTTCTATAAATTGAATAAATAATTTGTTAGATTTTCATAAATGTTTAAGGTGAGTATCCAATAAATAAAAATTAAAAACAAATTACTATCCTAAAAAAATTAATATTTATCTAAAATAAAAATTTTTAAAAATGAAATAAATTTTTTTATCTTTATGTAAAATTTTAAGAGATATTGAATTCAAGAAGGTGCATTTTTTATTTTTTATTTTCATAGAATAATAGAAAAGTCATAATCAATGATAAATGTAACCATGTGGATATATATTTTTATAATTGTATGATTATTGAATAAAAAACATATATAATATGGTAAAATCATTTGTTATGTAGATTTCAATTCTTTATCCCAAAGCTGTAATCTTGTTTTCCCGATTTTACCCTTATCAAGATGAAATATTTTTACCAAGGTTACTATTCACAATGAAAAAAATAAAAGAGGCCTATTTACCAAATTTAAACCTCTTGATTCCTAGTGTGGGATATATTTTATAATATTAAATTAATAAAATTATTATAAAAATATTTTAAAATTATCATGTAAAACAAGATCGAAACGATTTTTTTTAAAAAAAAACATTTTATTCATAAAGATGAATTTATTCTTATCTCATTCCAATAAAAACATTATATGAATGTTACAAAAAAATTTTAATATATAATATATAAATTTCATTAAAATAATTTTAATAATATAATATAATTTTATTTATTAATATGAATTCATTTTACTTTCATAAAGGTAGTTTTCTCAATAAAAACATCTCTATTAATTTCAAATAATTTTTAATTTAATTTATAATTAACTAATAAGTAGTGAATTAATTTGATAAATATGTAAAACCTAAATTTTTTATAATTTATTTATACTTATACATACATTATAATATAACTTCTAAGATATAACTATAACATTAAATAATAATATTTCAATCCAATAACACAGTTATTTTAAACTCGGTGTTGCGTGTAGAGAAAGCTATGAAAGAAATAATTTTTTTTGAGAAATATATCATAAAATATTGGGTGTTATATTCTACCCACTTAAAATGAATTTATCCCTATAAATTTTTTCACTACTCAATAAAAAATTATGATATCTCATTTTTATCACATCCTCAGGATCCCAAGTAGTTTTTTTGAATTTCATATTACTTTAGAGAACATTTATTAAATGATTAGTCTTGTTCCATATCACAATATCTCTATGATATAATATTTATATTATTTTTTCTTAAAATTAAATATCATCACTTTTTGGTATGACATATGATGTCAATAAATGTGAAGGATCATGTATGTACTTCATTAGGAGATATACATGTAATACATCACGAACAAGATAGAGGTTTGATAAAAGTGAGAAGAGATAAGCTACCATAGATACTTGATCAATAATTTCAAAGTGGCCAATAAATCTTGGTCATAGTTTTCCACTATTTCTATATATTCATACCTTCTTCCCTAGAGAAATTTATACGAATCACTTCTCACAAACATAAAATTCTAAATTTTACTAATGATTAGTAGTATAGCTTTTCTATCAACTATGAGATTACCTGATATAATAATGAATAGATTTTAAATTATCTACCATTAACTCTGATATATTATGCCCCAATATCTTTATTTCTCTAAATTCATCCCATCAAATTGGAGTTCTATTATTCCTTCCATAGAGACATTTATAAGGATCCATATGAATAAACAAGTTAAAGTTATTATTGTAAGAAAACTTGACTAAAGGAAGGTGTTGATACTAACCACCATTTAAATTCATATAAAAAGATCTCACCAAATCCTTTAGGGTGTAAATTATTCTCTTAGATTAACCATCAGTCTGAATTTGATAACTAGTACTATAACTCAACTCTATATCCAAATTTTATTGAAGACATCACTAGAATACTGAGTTCAACCTTCGATCCTGAAAATATATAATAGAATTTGGCACTCAATAAAACCTTAACCCTTATTCAATGTATATTATGTAAATTTTTTCATGTAATAATCTTTTATAATAGATATTAAGTGTGTTGGATTTGTAATCCGATCAACTACAACCCAAATAGGTTTATGGTCATTAGATGTTTTGGGAAGTTAGATTACAACATCCATGTTGATGTTTTCACATTTCCATTTTGGTATAAGTAATGGTAGTAACATCCCATTATAATTATATATATCAACCTTATATTTTTTATATACCAAGCATCAAGATGCATACTTTTCATTATCTCTTTCCATGTTATCCCATCGTAAATAATATTTTAGATCTCTATGCATCTTTGTACATTCGAGATGAATATAGATTGTTTAATTATAAGCTTCATACAATAGAAACTTATTCATATAATGAATGTACTGAACACATATGTTGTTCTTGAACCTTATCACTCCATAATAATTATAGTAGAATTCATGAATATTTCTGACCTTCTACAGTTCCACATCTCCCTTCTATGTGTCTCTAATCCTCACAAGGATAAATAGTTGTACATTCATATAATAAAGAGACAATTTCTCCCCTTCATTCAATATTTATATATCTAAGCTTTTAAAATCTAGAAATATTATATCTTTATCGATTCTCATCATAGATAATGTATCATGATTTTTTCAACATAAATCATTAACTACCTTGTTTGATTTCCTTAGGTGGTAATGAATTAAGAATTCATAACCATCATATTCATCTCTTTTTGAGTGAATATATACTATAAAAATTTATTAAAAACATATATATCATAGATCACTCAATAATTATTATTCCTCCTTATAATTAAAGGGAAAATTACAGTAGCTAACTCCAAATCATGTGTTAAGAAATTTTTTACATGAATCATCAATTTTTGTAAGCATAAACTATAACGATATAATTTTATATAAGAAAAAATAAAATTACCTTCTTCAAAGAGTCACTATATATCACAAAATATTTTATATTTTAGTGTAGTATATGTAGAAGTGCACTGACTAACCTTCTATTCAGTTACCTAAATATTTTTTCACATTTATATGTCTAAAAGAACCGGACTACCATTTATGTTAGTCTGGTCAGTGGATTATATAAGGGTTATAAATTATTCAAAATTAAATAACAATGTCCATCAAAAACAATAAAACTATAAATCTCATTTATATTTGTTAGTATTCTTCTTTTATAAATAACTTTTATATTTTATGGGTCCACCTATATACCCTTTATTGAGATTATATGATGTATAAAATTAATCTTCAAGCATCCAAAATTCACACTTAAAATTTTTTTAATACAAATTATCCTTTATTAGGGTCTTTAGTACAATCCTAAAGTTATCTTCATACTATTACATACACTTTTAATATATAATAATTTCATCTATAAAGAATACCAAAAACTGGTTGAGGTAATATCAAAAGACTCTATCGTGAAATCCATTATGATAGTAGGGGAATTAGTAAGCCCAAATAGAATCATTGAAAATTCATAGTGTCCATACCTTGATGGGAATGTTTTATTAGTTATATCATGTTTATTAAACAACAATTAATAATTTTTTCATTGAATATCAATATTGGAAAATAATTGAGGTCCACATAGTTGATCAAAAAAGTCATTAATATGGGGTAAAGGACACTTTTCATGAGCCCGGTCTTATTCTGTTCCTAATAATCAATGTTGAGTCATGTCAATCCATATTTATTCATAGAAAAATAATAGGTTCACCCTATGGGGATGAGCTTGGAAATATGGATCCCTTATAAAAATTCTACTAGTGTTTCTTTATTAATTTCTATTACTCAATTATTTTCATTCTATATGGAGTCCTCAAAATAGGTGTCTCACTAAATATGAGTTTTATTAAAAAATGAACTAAAAAAATAGGAATTAGACAAGATTTATTTTTTGAAAAAACATGAAAGAAATATTATTTAATGGGAATAACTTTTATTTTTATATTCTCCCCAACTATTTAAGATTAACAACCCATTTTAATATGAATAAATACCACTAAAATGGATGAAATTTACCTTATAATTTCATATTTATTATCACACTAACATCATTGGTTGATTCAGAATATCAAACCCGAATTGCCTTATATATAAATTTATGCAAATAAAGACAATTTATTACAAAAATAACATCAAATTCCACTATATGGAGAAAACAATATTTTTATGAAGCGAATTCCCCTAAACTTCAATCAAGGATGAATCATAAGCTTGAGATGTGATCATTGTACCATTATGGGTTTTCATTGGTAATTCAATAGCTAATCATTGTTGTGGTACTATGATACCCTTGAAAAATTATTTCTATATACATGAGTGGGAACATCCAAAATCAAATAATACACTATTAGATTTAGAGTCAAAGGAAATTGTTCCTTTCTCCACTTTTTTATTGTACCACTCATCCGTAATAAGGATCCTATGATATTTTCCTTTGTATCTAGGCTTGAGATGTTGAGTACATTGATCATCATTATTTTCCTTTGGATTTGAGCATTGTTTATCATTATTACCATACTTCTTATATTTGAAATACTAGAGTGTGGTTGGTTTATTCTGTGTTGATTTATCTCTTTCATTAGCTACATTTTTATTCCCTTTACTTTAGTATTCAATTGATAGATGAACATCCATTACACACTTCAAACACTTACAATATCAATTAATAAAATTTACTCCATGTTTCCTTACACATGTGGATAATAAATAAAATCATATATTCTTCACTCCATGTTTTTTATAATTTCCATTGAAATACATTTTATTTTCCTACCAAAACCATAAAATGGATGGGTAATTCTAATCTCGACCACCACTTTGATAACACATAGATTGATTTTTTCATAGATAGTACTGTATATTAAGGATAATTCTCATTAGAGACTTGATTTCAGGACATTAAAGAACAAATAAAACAGATATTTAGGTTGAATGATAATTCCAAAAGTGTACACTACATTCCTTATAAAATTATTCTCATAGGTAAAGACAGATTCATCATCCACATTCTTTAGCTCAAAGAATTCCTTATCCATTTTAATATGAATAGAATAAAGAATGTATAAGAGATGTTTTTAATAAACCAATGTAACATTTTTAACATATATATGATACTATAATTATAAAATACATATTTATCATTTAGTTTTCATTATTTTATAATAAAAATGAAATGAAAATAGCGTTCATGCGTACGTATGACCTACTGTCTCCATGAATGGTGCATATAATTTCTAATCTAAAAAAATATCAACTATAATAAAAACATATATAATTATTAAATATGATAATTAAGTCATGTACTATATTCTTGAGATGATGAAACCATGATTTATTTAATGATAACAACAAATAACATATTAAAACTTACTCAAGCAAACAGGGCAATTAACACCTGAAATAGTAAAATTAATGAATGATGTTAACGAACGAGTAATGAGAAATTATAAGAAGGTAATATATGGAATTATAAAAATTATTATGATTATGATATTATTCATTAATATATTTGAAACATAAATATATGAGGATAATGAACACACAGTAAAAAAGAAGGATATCATCAGGGATATCATCTCAATTGACATTCTATTGAGACTTATTTTGTTATTCACCAATTCACTTTTATTTTGAATATATACTAACCATTGACAACATATATCATGAATCTACTTCTTATCATGATATTATATGTCTCATTTAATTCATGGGGAATTATGATTTAAATATTTCAAGTGGTATGGGAAACTTTGGAAAGTTTAATGTTTATTTTTCCTCAGGAATGAATTAATGTTGACACCCATGTTGTTACATATCATACTTCGAGGTGTTATTTATAAATCCATATTCTTTATTCAATATGGTTATTTGATAAGGAAAATTATTTTGTAAATATATGAGGAATGCTTTTGACATTCAATACATGGGTTGGGAAGCATTTAAGGTAATCACAATGGGTTGAGGACCGGTTAGTGAAATCCCATAGATGCACTAGTAGTCTTATGAGGTGAATTAGTTGGACTAAAAGTTGAAACACTATCTTGATGGTAAAGGAATCGTATTTCTAGGAAACATGATGTCTGGTAATTAAGAATTTTCTTTATCGATAATTTAGTGATTTTTTATCTATTTGATTTTTCATTGACATATCTAAGGATGCATTTAATATTTCATTAATTGATTTAATGGCATGTGTTTTCAAGTTCATACCTTTACATATTGATATTTACTTATCTAGTTATTTTTATTCCATTTGTTATCAATTATTTACCTTTCCATGTTAATTTATTCATATTGATTCATTATTGCTTCTGCATTACTTAATCATACTGAGCATTTGAGATCACCCTTATTATATTTCCGTTCCCTAGGTTATGGAGAAGATATTTTTGTATAAAAATTCAATGATGTAGTTTATTTAATTTTATTGTGTATAATGTTTTTATTTTCTATTTCATAGTGTATTAGTGGTATCATGTATGTAATATGTCTTTCCAAGATTGCAAAACTGATCGGACCTTTGGGATTTTATTCCTTGTAATCGTGTCAATTTAGTTAAAAAATGTAATAGATATAGGATTCTAGGGTTGGGGCCTTACATTTGGCATCAAAGGAATTTTATAAACAACCATGGAAAATATATTTAGATAACTTAGATTAGGTAATAGAACCCTAAGATATACATTGATGATAAGTATATAATATCCTCCTAGAATTTTTATTGGGTTGAGATTATTTGGGTATTCCTAGAAATAAATCCATGTCTAGATGATAAATGTTTACAAAGTTCTGAAATAGTTGTACCTAAGAGTAATAACTCTAACAAGATGTTTCAGACTTGACTCGAGGTAACCCGATACATGACAATGGGCCTTTCTGCTCAACTGGCTTGATACTATAAAGGGATATTCTTATGATATTTCACATTTTAGTTACCTACCATTATGAAGGATTATAATTTAATGATTACTCCAAAGTAACAAAAGTTTTTTACTCTAGGATTCACGATGCATAAATTTATGTTATGATCTATACCATATTTAGAGTTATACAAAGATAAAAACATTTTGAAATAATACAGTATATTTCATTTTTTGGAAATGATTTCTAGAAGTAATACTGGTATTGTTACTCTAGGAAAATATAGATATTTCCCTTCTGAGAAAACAAATACAACTAGTATTGGATCTGAGAAATTTATGGCTAAATTTGGTAATCTTATCTAGGTTATGAAAAATAACCATGCCTGAATGGAGAAACCAATTCTATGGAGATAATATTCTATTTTTAATGGATTTATGTTATAGAAGACCCCATTATTTAGTGGGACTACTAATCCAATTGTAGCTAAGAAATGGATTATGTCTCTAGAGAATATATTTACGGCCACGACATGAAACAAAAAGAAATGGTCGCACTTACAGTCTGTTATCTTCAAAGTGATGATGACTAATTGTGGTAATTGATCTAGAATATTGGGGATGAAGATGAAATATAATTCATGGAATGGAGAAACGTTAAGGATACATTAATCGATAAATACATCCCTCATAACCAAGAAATTGAGATGAAGAGGAAGTTCCTCAGCTTAAGAAAAAATAAATAAGAGAGTGTTGTAGATTATGAAGCTAGATTTAAAAGGTTATCTAGGTATTCTATGGAATATATATATGAAACATCAGGTGAAATATCAGCCACTTATTTTAAAAAATTAATCCAAGTATCTTAAGGGATCTATTGTCTTAAAACATTTCTTCATATGTTTAAATACTTTTATTTTCTATCAAGACAAAAAAGTATTATTCATGTCCTATGGATTCAAGGGAAACCAAGAGAAGAAGAGGAATGTTGAAAATTGTGAAAAGGGTGATTAATAAAAAATATGAAGGGAAAAAAAGATTCTCCAAAATGTAATAACTGTGTAAAAATCACCCTAGTAAATTATTGAAATTATTTGGAGTTTGTTATAAGTCAGGAGAAAAGGTTCACTAAAGAAAAATAATGAAAAGTAAATAATGAAAATATTTCTATTCAGTGTTAGAACTAAAAGGATATGGGTAAATACACAAAAAAATTCCTCAATCATCAATATAATATACTTCATAATAAGTAAAGGGATCAACAGTAAGAATATGTTATTAACACAACCAAAGTTGAATGATTATTAGTGTTCTGTATTTTAATCTAAGAAATATGTTGTAAAAATATTTTTTTCTCATCATATGATTACTGAAATATATAAGGATTGTACTATATTAATTTTTTAATCAATATTTCAAATTATATGTTTAATGGTACCAAAACAATTTAATCAGTATATTGTTATACTTTTCATAAAACATATTATTTAAGGAAATAAAATAGTGAATTATTCCTAATTTTGAGATAATAGAGAATAAATGATGGGGTTGGATAAGTTTTTTGTAACTTGGAATTAATTAATGACTTATATAAAAGTTTTCTATGTTTGATTTTACAACACTTTTTAATTTATGGAATATATCCAATAACATGTGTTTTACATTAGAATTAAAGAATAATGTATGGTAATTCAAGTTATTACCTTATTTTTAGAGGATACATGAAAAAGTTATTAACATGTTTGTAATGTGAAAATATATAATTACTTCATGTGGATTAAAGGCTATTAAAAGTTCATTTTAGAAATTTAGTGACTCTTCTTCAAGAGTTACTAGATCATAATCAGTTAAAAAATTTAACCATTTATGAAATGTTTTAAGATGATCATTATAAGAGATTTTAGAGGTTAATATAATACTCCACCCATTGACACATCATGTGAGAATAGATGATGTATAAATAATTTGAGTAATAAGAATAGGAAAATAATATGTTTATAGAAACATATATTTACTCATATTCTAATACAATAAAAGAATTCCTTAACTATAAAAATGGGATTGAATAAAAAACATTATCCTATAATAATCATTTTCATGATATAAATGGCCTTTATTCACACCTATGCTTTATGGTTTTCTGGTCCACAACCTTCATTTAAACAAGTTCTTTATCGCTCTCCATTGTAAAATGATTATTTTACTTTATATTCCATATCCATGTTTCCATTTCCCACCCATTTTATTTTTACTTGGGAACATAGTTATGTGATTATTTTACTTTTATTTTTCTCTTATTAACAATATGTTATATTAACCCTTTTTACAGTGTGATTATTTCGAAAATAGTTCATTTATAATCCCTCTATTACTGAGATCAAGTTTAATTTTGAGGACGCAATTTACATAAGGTGGGGAGAATATAACACCCCAAAATTCTAAAATAAGAAGCTTATAATCAATATCATGAACGAAAGGTGAAACCAAGAGCATAAGGGGGTATAATAGCATAATAATTTAAAATAAATTATTATTTTAAATATATTTTATAAATTCTATATTTGGTAATGAAATTAACCCCATGTTACTGTGTGTTACATGTAAGACTGAGTTTTACAAAATAATGATATATTATTCAATATAACAACATATTACTTAGAATTTATATTATTAGTTACTAAAAGTGATAAATAATATATGAAAATCTATGTTTTATGCAAATTTATTTTTAATTCATTGGATATAAATTAATTATAAATGAATATGAAAACTGAATGAATACAAAAAAATATTATTATTTTAAAAAAGTTTTTTTACAATATTTGATTTAATTTATTAAAATTATTGGGTAATATTAATTTTTTATATATATATCATATATTTAATGTAAATTTATTTTATCTTAATGAAATATATTTGATAATCATAATATAAGATCAAACCAAATACTACATTTATGAACCTATATTTTAATAAAGGCAGTTTTACCACCTTTTAATGGAGAACCTATTTTAAATATAAATTAAACACTTTAATTGATTTAATATGTCACCATAAACATAATTATTAAAATATAAACATAAAAAATTGGTTAGGGTGAATTTTTTATATTTTTTGGAAATATATCAATTTTTAATGAATAATTAAAAATACTAAATTTTAGTCCAAAACAACTTTTTCATCTAATTTATTTATAGAGAATAAATAATGTTTTTGATTTATTTTAAACTTTAATTAAATAATATTTTTATATATTAAGATAATTTATGTCGTTGTGATAAATTTAAATTTTAAACTGACTATAATAACATAGAAAACTTTTAGACGTGTTTATTTTAAAAACCTGCATTATCGTCTCGCTTGTGGGATGAATTTGAAATTAATTTCTACCACTTAAGTGATTGTAATTTTTAAAATTGGAATTAATATTTTTAATAATCATAATTTTTAATTTATAATAAGACCATATTTGTTTTGTACACTAATTATTAGTGAATGTGATTAAAATTAATTTCAACGATTAAGGATAAATTATGCTTAATAAGGGACTATACCTTACACATAAAGCATAAAATGACTGATACACTAGTGAAAATTAAATTTTATGTCCATATATCTACCCTATATTCTCTTTCATCTAATTTGGTCTATTATTGGATCCACTTTCAACATGAAAAACGTGCATGGAATTCCCTTGTCAAAATATTACAAGAGTGTCACTCCTCCTCCGCTATAAAAGGCCACCAATTATACTCATTAATCACACCTATAAAACCACTTCAGTTTGGCCAATATCTGCTCAAATTGATTCCCAATATCCCTCCCCTCATCCTAGAATCCTATATTTAGGAATAATTCTTTCCAGGGAATCCTTTTGGAATAATCCAAATAATGTTACCCGATTAAGAGGTAATGTCTTCTCTCAACCTTTTTAGATTAATTTCCATTATCGACTACCTATAATCTTATTATTATATGATTACATAAAAAATAGTATCATAAATATAATATAATTTTTTAATGTTAATATTTTTACGTACACATACACAAACCTCTATCTGATGGGTAACTAACATATGGATTTGGTGTTTGGTGAACTAATGCCTCTCGAAATGATGATTATTCATTTTTCCTTTACCAAATCTCATGGGGAAAATTATGATGGAAATTCTATTTATATATATTATATATGATATTTATAATGTATTTATACTAATATAAATTTCATTTATAACATACCATTATTCTTTCTATATTGTCTAAATATGATAATTTTATTTGAGGAAGTGTGGACTACCTCCCCCTCAAAATGATATGACTCATTCATGCCACACATGGAATACATAAATGAGGTTTTTAATACAACTATGAAACATATATAACATACATATGATAATTTATTTTTAATATAAATATGTATCATTTAGTTTTCGTTCTTTTAATATAACACGAAAATGAATGTAGTGTTCATGCAGACGTACAACCTACCGTCTCCATGAATAGTGTACTACATTTGTAATCTCAAAATTTTATGAACTACTATAAATAAATATATAATGATTATATATTATAATTAAGTAAATTAATATATTTTGGAGACATTTAAACAATGATATATTTAATAACAACAACAAATAACAGGTTAAGACTTACACAAGAAAACTAGGCAATTAACACTCAAAATAGAAAAATTCATTAAAATTGTTAACAAATGGGTAATGAGATATTAGAATAAGATTATATATGTTATTATAAACATTACTACCATTATGATATTTTTTAGTAACATATTTTAGTCTACTATATAGGAAGAAAAATATCATCCAAAAATCAAGGATAATGTAAGAGATTTTATCTCAATATACATTCTATTGAGACTAATTTTGTTATAACCCAATTCTATTTTATTTTGTGTATGTACTTCAATTTTACAAGATATATCATGAAAGTAATTATTCTCATGATATTATATGTTTTATTTAATTCATAGGTAATTATGATTTAACTTTATCATGTTGTATGTGACACTTTGGAATGTTTAAAGTTTATTTTTCCTTCAGAAGGTTTTAATTACAACAACTCTTATTCTTACATATCAAAATTTGAGGTGTTATTGATAAATTCATATTGTTTATTAAATATTGATATTTTATAAGCCAATTTTTTAATTTATTTTTGATTAATTACTTGGTCATGAAATACACTGGTTGGGAACTGTTTAAGGCAAGCCCTACAAGTTGGGGACAGGTTAATGCAATCCCCTTGATGCATCGATTGTCAAATATGGATAATTAATCAGACAATTTGTTTAAACTATCTCTTGATTATAAATGTATCATTTTCATGGTAAATATAAAGTCTGATATTTAATAGTTTTCTTTATTTAGAATTTAGTTAATATTTATCCATGAGATTTTTCTTCAAAATATCTATGGATATATTTCATTTTTAGTTTATTAATTTAATGTCTTCTGTTTTAATTCTTTTAACTTTCCACATTGATATTTCCTTATATTTTTATTTTTATGGCTTGTGTTATCAATTACTTATCTTTCCATATTAATTTATTTCTACTGATTCATTATTTTTTATGTTTTACTTACCGTTACTGAGCATTTGAGCTCACCCTTATTATATTTCTTTCCCAAGGTTATGAAGAAGAAATTCTCGAATAAGCATTCAAGGGAGTGGTTTATTTTTTTATGTATAATGTTTATTTTTTCTATTTCTCAGTGTATTAAATTTCTCATGTTTGTAATATGGCTTTCCAAGACTATT
Organism: Viscum album; assembly: GCA_963277665.1. NCBI lineage: Eukaryota > Viridiplantae > Streptophyta > Magnoliopsida > Santalales > Viscaceae > Viscum > Viscum album. The sequence goes on along the minus strand of OY728136.1, from coordinate 285,073,784 downwards.
AAACAGATCAGTTGTTCGATATTAGATTCCTTAAAATCATGCCAAAGTAATAAAATAATGCACCAACTCTAGACATTTGGGGTTGGTGTGTTACAAAGTATTATACCTCTTCACTGAGAAACCTCTTTTGGCATACACCTTAAGACTTGAAAGGATAATATTTTTTAAAAATACAAGACATTGGATGTGGGGAATGAAGTTAGTAAGGAATTATAGTAGATAATGTGAAATATATATGGTTAAATAATTTTTAATAATTATATAAAGGATATATCATTTTATAAGTGAGGGGATGGGCAGTATTGGAATGACTTAAATTATGAAATTAATATAAATAACTTTTCGTGGAAAATGTATCCAAATTAATATAATTATAAGATACTATGAGGATGATTTTATATCATCTAATTAAATAAAATTTTGATAAATTTTTGTATGTGTTTCACTCTAATCTATTAATTTTAACCCACATTGACCCTTTTGACAATTATTGTTTTAACAAAGTTTTCTACTCTTAAAGGGTTAAAATTGTAACAATAAAAGAAAAAGTTTTCCATAAATGGATTGTGGTTTATCTATTAAACCATATCCAATTAATTTGTCCTAAAATGGGATTTTTATAAATATAAAATCATTTAATAAAATATTGTATATTAAAAAATATCATTAATGTAATTTTGGGAATTATTTATTTATTTTGACTTTGAAAAAAATCTAAAAAAGAAATTTGAATATAAACCTTCCAAACATCCCAATTATATTATATTTATCTTTATAATTTGTGTATATGAATAAATCACCTAAGATTTAGTGCTATTAATATTTTATAATCATTTATTTTATTTTTCTCTCAAATAAATAAAGATCATGTTTTCATTGTGTAAGCTTTTTAGGAGTTTATTCGAACACTAAAAATAAAAAATAAATTAACATGAGAAAAAATTAATTCATTTTGAAAATAAACATATCTAATTTAAAAACCTATTCTTATCTTTATGTAAACTTTTTTTATTTATTACTATCAAGAGAGTGAAATTTTTTATTTATTCTCTTCATCAAATAACATAAAAGTCATAATCAATCACAAATGGCCCAAAATTTTAATATTTTTGAGACATGGATGAGAATGGTCAAACAAAACTCATCCAATTAGATAAAGGAAAGTGTCATAGAAATTTAAAATCCTTATCCAAAGGTTTCATGCTTTTTTTACAAGTTTTACCCTTAATAGGGTGAAAATTATTTATCTAGGTTACTATTCATAATGACCAAAAATAAAAGGGACCTACATAAAATATTTAAACTACTAATTCAAAATATAGGATCTATTTTTCAATATTTAATTACCAAAATATGCAACAATATATTTTAAATCAATCACTTAAACCTGACCAGATATGTTTTTTAGAAAACTACATTTTAAATTATAAGACATGTTTTATTATTATATCTTGCATAGAAACAACAATAGATGAATTTAAAAAAAATTAATATATGATATATAAATATCTATAAACTCACTCAACAATAGTGATTATTTTTATTTATTAAGATAAAAAAAATTGTACATAAATAATCAATTTCTCAGAAAAAGGTCTATTTTACTTTAAAATGATTTTAGTTTCATTTAAATTTAATAAATATCCAATAACTTATATTTTTACATGCATAATCCATAAATTTTTCCTAATTTATTTAATTGTATTCATTTATTTTAATCCAATAGCCGAGTGATAGCTTTCATAATAAATAATAATATTTCAATAGTATAACATGATTCCTTTAAACTCAACATTGTGTGTCAATAAAGATATCAAAGAAATAAAATTTATCTATAGATAACTATATCATAAAATATTTAGGTGTAATAGAAATGTTGTATAATATTTTATTATTTATTTTATATTTTTATAAAAATACTTTTTAATTTTTTAGGAGTAAGATACAGAAAATTTATAATAATATTAAGTTTCTTTTTTAAAATAATAAAACTAAGTATGTTTGAAAATTTTATTTATTTATTTTTTGAATAATTTTTAATATATTATCATTACATTATTTTTTTAAAATAATTAAAAAATATTTTATACATATAAGAAAAAAAATATTCTCGAATTTCATAACCACTTTATTAATGGGAATAATAATTTTAAAATCTAACATTTATTTTATAATAAATCATTTTTAAAGTCGATGAATTGAATATTGAAATGTAGGGGAGTGGGTGTGGGGTTTTACCCTAGGTTTTTTCCATCTTAAAATGACTATGTACTCAGCATCATCCCTTTATTTTGGTCTGGTCCAGTAGGCCCCCATTATTGAGACGATGCACTCCCCACTCTCATTCTCTTTGGATATATCACATCTTCATTACCCATGGAATTTCTACCCAATAGATACTACAATTACACCTATATGTATCACCTAAACAGAAGTGGTTACCTCCAAGGGATCTCCCTCCTTCACCATTTTAGTTTCCAAATTCTATGTGGGGTCTCTGTTCCACTGATAAAATAGTATAAATGGGTTTGTCTCACCTCAACCTATGATTAAATATTTTCTTGGTACCATAATTATAGGTCAAGACTTATAATACCTAGAGGATTTCAGTGTACTGGACCACTATCATATTTGTGTTAATGTTTATTTGGACTCCAATTTTTCCCTTTTCTAGTTGTAAGTTGTTAAAATTTTTTGACACCCAATAGTTCTTCCTCAACCACTTGGAAATGCATTGGGTTAGTTATTTCATGGGTAGTAATTATTATACACAATCATTGTGACATATGGGTTTTATTCCATTTATGTTGATATTGAACACTCTTATAACCTTTTTATATGAATCCACATTATGGTTGATAGTGAGAATAAATTTTTGAAGTGAAATCTTTATGAGAATGTGGTCAGCTACATCACCCTTTTTGGTCAACAAGGTCACTAGACCTATTAAAACAAACATCACCGGAGACATGTCTAGGCTGAGACAAGGTCTCTATCAACACCTTACCCTTACAGACGTGACATGGAAAATCTTTCCAATGCGTGTTATCCTACTTGTGTCTTTAAATCTAGCAATATCCTTCTTGAAATTTCTCTTATTCCCTATAGGACTTTGATAGAATGGGCTCCCACTAGCGAGTTTAGCTCATCAACTATATATGATTCACTATTTATCCCCCATGCTTTAGTGGATTTTCACTAAAAACTCATATAGTTGTTGAATATACTCGATCCATTGATATTGTATGTCAAGTAACATATTCCATTGAGGATATTGTTCACATCTTGTAAAGGATGGCAGGTAGTTGTGTAGTAGGGTTTTTGAATGCTACCAAATCCTATTATTTTTATGGATAAGGCAAGAAAATAAAAGATTTATTAACACCCACTGAGAAAGATAAAGTTAATGGAGTGGATTATAAAATTATGTAGTCTTTATTATTCTATTTTGTGGATAATTTCAACCCATTTCACCTCCTTGGGGATGCAACCATGGAGTGTTGTAGCAAATAAATCTGGAAGACACACTTCAAGAGAGGATAAATTATAGATTAAAAAACATTCAATTTTAATCATCCCCTTTTAAATCCTTCACACTAGTAAGAAATATTTGGTGGTTATGTAATTACATTTGTACTAGATACTAGTGATCATATCCCAAATCACTAAACAATTTAGTAGTCTTCGAAAAGTAGAGACATACTCTAATTTCATAGTATATTTGAAAACATTGAAATAAAAAAAATCTTTGAGAACACCTTTATTACCTCAATAATAACCTTTAATATCTATCATAATACACTCCAGGTCATCCTAGGGAAAATAAACATAAGAAATGTGTGTACTCATAATCTTAACAAGGGTATAACTATAATAAAATCTAATAATCATTGAATAATATAAAATGAATAAATTATTGTTAAATAATACTTTATAAATAATCACACAATATTGAAACTTATACATGGATATCATAACTCTTTGAATAATCACATGGACAACAATAACTAATTCCATAATGATATAATTCCTAATATTGATAACCTAAAACTGCCCATTGAGGCCTCACTACTAGACATCATACATAAATGGGATTGGTATTGGACGAATACCAAGTCTAGTTTGTCTCATTAGACCAAACCATTCCTTGGGGGACTGTGTAATTTCTGGCCCCACCCATTACATAATGTTTCTAATGCATTCATCACATGAATAAATAACACAACTTAATCAATATGCCTAAAAAATAAATAACTTTCCATATTGGAAGAACTAGTATACGAAATAACAATAATTTTCATATTAAAAATGAAAATAAACCATCCATAGAAATATTTTTAATGGTTTAATTATATTATAAAATTATTAAAGCATAATTTTAAACAAATGATGTTGACATAGATTAAATTTATTTCAAAAGACCATTATGAAATGTCTTGAAGAAAATACTTTTTTCACTTTTATATGCTTTATTTAAAAATAAATTTTTTTAAAAATTTAATGGAAAAATGTTATTTTAGCATAACCTTGTAAATTTTTAAATTCATTTTCAATTCATTGAGCAGTTATGATGGAAGGAAATTCCATTCATTCTGTATAAGATAAAAATCATTCGTTTTACACTTCTCTTAAAATATCAAAAATTTCATGATTTGGAAAAGAACATAAAGATTGCATTTAATCTATATTTTTGAAATTAAGGACTATAAAAAATTTATTATTAAATTATTTTATAATATTTAAAATTATTCTTTTTGTCATTTTAAGTAAAATACAAACATATAAGAGAAATATTCCCTACCGAGCAGAAAATAAAAGGTTGATTTTTCTTAAAATTATTTTTTTGGTAACATGAGTAATTAAAAAGAGTAAAAAAAATAAAACATGTTCCTTTAATAAATAACCATTTTATAAGAAAATATTTTGGTTTAAAGAAAAAAATATCAAATAATAACCCCTTTAAAGACTTAAATATGAAAAATAATGAATAATGATGATATTGTTAAATAAACATGTATCCACAGTTCAACTTCCTTTTCATGTTTTCAAGCCACATGTATAATAAAAATATATTTTTTATACATATATTATATAAACACTGATATATTTCATATCACCTTTTATTTACTTATAAACTTTTATCACCCATTTATTAACAAATTATATATTAAAATCACTTTTTCAAATAATAATTGATTCGTATTTCATGTATGTTTTGGTTCAATAGTTTTGGTCCTTATAATTAGATCATTATTAAATAAAATCTAGAACATTAATTATTATATAAATATCATATATCTTCATTATACATGTATTTATATTAATCCAAAAATGTAGATAAAGAAAAATTAATTACACCGTTCACAGAGACGGTAGGTTGTATGTATGCATGTACATTTTTTTACTTTTTGATGGATAGAGTGAAAAAAATATATATAATAATTAATAATTAAAATATAATTATTTTATCATATAAATAATAAATATTTATTAAATCTACCCTTATTATCATCCATGTAAATAGGAATTGTATAATGAGTCACATTACTTCATTGATGTGGTAGTCCACACATATGCATATGTGACATTATCATTTTTCATTTCATGTAAAATATTTTATATAATGATGGTTTCATAATAATAATAATAATAATTTAAATGTATTATACTGATGTTATTATTTTATGATAAATTCCAAATATTTATGGGAGTTAAAAGAATAGGTAAAAAAGAAAGTGATTGGTTAATATGATTACTTCTTCATTGAAAGAACTCCTTTAAATCTCCACTTAAGGAAACATAGGTTAGTGTCTTGGTAATAAAATAAATTCTTTAACATTTATACGGATTTTTAGAATATAAATGTTCAGTTATTGATTGATATATGTTTTAAAAATTGGTTTAAAGAAGAGATATATGGGGTGTCCTTTAATAAGGGAGGGAAAGGGAACACTTTGAATTACCAAAATAGATAGAAATATAACTAAGTCATTCTCAAGAATAAAAATTTAAAAAGGAAATAGATTATAAGATAAGGTAGGATATGGTTGAAATATAATCAAAAAATAAAATCTAAAAAGTATTATGTTGTATTTTAAACATTATCTTTTGGTTTAACCCTGTAGGTAACCTATTTTAACCTTAACCACAGTAATGAACTTTTAAATAATAAATGATTATAATTTTACTTATAAGGTTCAAATTTCTTCCTAAATGGACTTTTCATTACATATTAGAATATATTTTATCCCCATTATTCTATTTTATGATTTTTATGATTTTTAAATAATTTAATATATCATTGTTTTCATAAAATATTATTAATGTCATTTTGAAACTATTTATATGATTTGACATTAAATACCTCAATAAAATGATGGAATTTAAATATAAAAATTTTATATATCCCTAATATGTTATATTTATATAAAATTATCATTTAAAATAATAATTCATACAAATTTTACTACTTTTAGTATTTTTAAATTAATTTATTTTATTTTTATATTAATTGACTAAATATTATACTGGAATTGTGTAAAAATTTATGATAAGTATATAATAAATACAAATTAGAAATAAATTTACATCTTAAAAAAATTTATTCACAAAATAAACTTTAATATTATTCCCAACATATTTTTAACCCTATGTGAACATAAAAAAAAATTTACAGTCAAGTGTGGGAAAATTCATATTTTTCTAACTTAAAATAATATAAAGGTGAATATCAAATAAAAATGGAACCAAGTGACTATATTTTTAATAATTGGATATAAATTTAAAAAATATACTCATAAAATATATTAAATTAATGTTATATATAAATTCTATTGCACTATCATGTCAGTTTTTAATCATAATTAAAAGAATTATAATTTACTCAAACAATTAACATTCAAAATGACCAAAACTAAAATGGGCATATTTCCCAAATTATAGCCTAATTATTCAAAAAAATTTATTTATTTTTCAATATTAAATAAATATTATTGGAAGAAAATAATTTTAAAATATGTATACAAATAATGATTAAAACAAATTTTTTGAAAAATATATTTTTTGACCATAAAACTAGATTTATTGATATCCCATGCTAGAAAATTAATAGATGAATGATAAAGAATTTGATTTAATAAATAATATATATTTCATTAAAATAATTTAATAGTAGTTATAAATTTAATTTATTTAGATAAATGTACATTGTGTGCATAAAAACAGTTTTCAGAAAAGTATCACTTTTACCTTCAAATGATTTTCATTTTATTTTAAATAAACAAATATCTAATTCGTTCATATAAACCTGATTTTTTTTAATTTATTTATATTTAATTTTTACTAACGATTTAAATTTCTAGTTTATAATGGTAATATTTAAATAATATTTTAATAGTATATTGTGGCTTGTTTAAATTTGGTGTTTCCTGAAACAAAAGATATCCAAAAAATAAAAAATATTTTCAAAAAATATATCCTAAAATATTACGGTATTTCATTCTACCCCACATATAGAAATATTCTCATAAAAATTACTTCAATATAATATAAAAAACTGATTATAATTCTACCTCTTCACATCCTTGGTTTCCCATGTACCTTTCCAAAATTTACGGCCTCCCAAAAATACTTTGACCAACTCAGTGGTCTTGTTTCATATAACATTTTCCCTATAATAAAGAATATCCATTGGTTACATTACATAAGATATATGTTATTATAGTGGTATTAATTCTTAGTTTAGGAAAACAAAATGATCCAGAATGTACTTCCTTGGTAGAGATACAAGGAACACAATGTGAACGTGAGATAGATTTATTAGAATCCTCCATCAATGAGCAACCATCCAGATATGATCAAGAATTGTAAGGGGTTATATATACTAAGGGATTAACTATAACTTACTTCTTAATGTCATTAACTTCTTCCAAGGGGATGTTCATAGGAATACCTTTTCACTAACTACAAACTGTAGATCTTGTCGATGATTTTCAGCTTAATTTTTTTTGTCAACTTTGGGATACCCTTTTTTTATTAAATAGATAAAAAACTCTCTACCAAATATTCAGTAAGATTATATACCAAAAGATTTATTTCTCTAACCTCAAACCAACATGTTATATTTCTTCACTTCCATTCTTATTGGTCTTCATAAGGAGCCATTTTAATACTCGATTAAAATGTATTGTTGTATGAAAATTATACTAAAGAAGGCATTGAACCCAACCACCATTGAAATACATAAATAATTCTCTTAAAATTTATTATAGATTTTTACAAGTCCTATAAAAATCATCATATATATTTGGTTCATAAGTAGTAATGAAACTCAACTCTGTATACAGATCTCACTAATGACATTTCCATAATAGTGATGTAAAACTAGGTTCCCAATCTGATACAACAAGATATGGAACTCTATAAAAAATTACCACTTATATAAAATATTTTATGGAAATATAATCAAGAGATAAATATTTTCTAATAGTAATTAAGAGTGCTTAATTTTTAAGGTGGTTGACTATAACCAAAATTTCATTGTGGAATATAGATATTTTGATGGGTCCGATGGAAAAATCCATAGTGATGTTTTCTCATTTCAATTATGGAATGGTTATTAGTTATAGCATCCACTAATATTTTATTATCCTAAACTTTACTTGATGAAATACCAGGAAATGATATTCATACTCTATAATATGAATCTTCATAAAGTTCTATATGAAATACTATTGTAGAGCTCTATACATCTTTATACTTACATGATGAATAGTGAATGATGAACTATGAGCTTCAACCAATAGCTCCTTCTTGAAATATATCATATATGGGACGATAAATGATTCTCAAACTTTATTGTTCTAGTATTATTATGGTTAAACTCTAGAACATTCCTCCCAATATTCGTTAATGCCACATATTTCTTCTATGCTTTCTTAATCCACTCAAGGATGGATGGTCAAATATTCATCTTAGAAAGACCGGATCTTCCCCTTTCCTCATCATTTCAAGATCCATCTTCTAAAAATTCATAAATATTGGATCTATTTAAATCCACATCATTGAAAAACTAGTATTTTATTTCCATGTTAAGAAATCAATGACCTTGTCTGCCTTCCTATGGTGGTGATGAATTGAGAAATCATAATCATTAATCAAATCCAACCATCTTATTGAATTAATATTAAACTACTTCTGAAAAAATATATAATTTAACAATTTATGATTAGTATAAATATCACTCCTCCTACTAGAGAGATAATTCATTCATATCTACAGTGAAAAAATTACCACTGCCAACTCCCAATCATGAGTCAGGTGATTTTAATCTTGAATTTTAAATTGGTGATGGGAGTTTTCAATAACATTATAATTATCCATGAGAACAAATCCCAACACGTATTTTATGCATCACTATAGATAAAAATCCCTTATATACTACACGGTACTCTAAGAACAAGAACACTGACAAAAGTAGTCATCAGCTCATTAAAACTCGATTCAAATTCTACTTCTTGTAATAACTTAACCCCATTTTGAGTCAACACTGTGAGAGGAATATATATTTGAGATAAATATTTGAAAAAGAATTGGTTTTATCCAACCAAACCAAGAAATATATGGATATCAGTTACCATGGTTGGTCTATTCTATTTCTCAATACCTTCTATATTTAAAATATATACTAATATACACTCACTTGAGATTATATGACCCATGAATGATACTTTCTAAAGAAAAAAAATCTCACTTGGTAAATTTAGCATAAAAATTATCATTACCAAGGGTCTTCAGCACAATTCTAAAATTCTCTTCATGATCTTACTTAATACTAATATATATAACAATATTGTCTATAAATAATACAAAAAACAGATCAAGTTAATATAAAAGACTTTATTCATCTAATCCATGGAGATAATAGGGGAATTGGTAAGTCCAAATATAGTTTTAGTAAATTCATAATGACTATACCTCATATGAAAAACTATATTTTGTATATTCTCTTTCTTGATCCTTAGTTGATGATACATGGATTGAATATCAATAATGAAAAAATATATATCTCCAGGTAATTGATAAAACAAATCATTAGTATGGGGAATATGATACTTTTTCTTAATATTGATCTAGTTATGTTCTCAATAATAAATAAAAAGACACATTGACCCATATATATTCTTAAAAAAATCGAAAATGCACCCACTGACATAGCACTAGGCCAAATTAATCACTTATCTATATTCTCCCAGTGTTGATTCATTAATTCATAAAACTCAATTGCTTATATTCTATATGGAGTCCTAGAAATAGGTGTATCACCCGTTATGAATTTTGTTGAAAACACAACGTCACGATTTGTGGGAGGAAAAATAATTTCCTATGGAAATACATAAATATATAACCAAACAATAGTCACATTTTCAATATTGAGTTTCTTCCCAACCATATGAGATAAATACCCTCCATGAAGAGGTATCAAAACCCATTTGATAGAATTAATTTCCATTGGATATTAAGGTTAACTTTATACTTATAGATAAATGATAGTTTATTAATAATATGAAATATAAGTTTCCATTAACAACAATTGATATTGGATCTATACTAGAAGGGACATTATATATCCAAAATTATTTCAATTTTAACTAGAGGAAGAATAATAGGGTACACAATAAGAACATTACCACAAACTACTACTGAAGAGGAGTTGTAGACTTGAGATGTGGTCTTCATATCATTAATATTTTCACCACCAACTAAATTTAAAATCAATGAGATGGTGATATGACACCCTTAAAATTTATTTAGATATAAAATAGTGGTTTGAAAAGGATAAAATGTAATATTTTCAATCCTTGAGTGGGTAATAAGTGTACCTTTCACCACATATCTAGGGACATAATCATTGGTTGTAATAATTTCTTAAGATTGGGCTTCTCCCTTTGTCTTTGTTTATAGTATGTTCACTTGATGTTTTGGGAAATATTTTGAATAATTACCCTTATTATTATAGTTAAGTAATTTTATGTTGACATATTCTCACTTACCCTTGAATTAATAATCCTTAAAACCATTTTTTAAAATATTTATGAAATATCTTTCTCATTTCTTGAATGTTCAAAGGTGTTTCTTTCTGAAATCATCACATTTTATAAAATTCCCATATCTCTTCTTCCCATTATATATATTTTTTATTTGATGTCATGTTCATCCCTTTTTTCATTTAAACAATAATACTTATATAATTTTTTAATTATCTTGATAGCACATTATATTATATCCCCATATGATGGGAATGATTAGGAGACTAGTGAACTTAAAAGGGTCACCTTAATCCCATCAATTAAATAGTCAATATTTCTCTTAGTATTACTTATATAGTCCACATAATTCATTGATAAAATCCTAAATTTATCATCATAGTTAGAATCATTTTCCTTTTCTTTTTCTATTAGACTCCAGAATTTTCTCTCCATATATTCTCATTGTTTAGGAGGAAAATATTTTTGAATGAAATGTTCCTTAAAATCATTCCATTCATTGATTATTATTTCCTCGTTATCTTTATTTTATCAATCAATTACCACCATTAATATGTATCCCATGAGAGATGAGAATATTCTATGACAACATCCCATCTTTCACTACTCCACAAACCGAGAAAAATCTATTCTAAAGAACTTATCCATTTATCACCTATAAGTTGATTTATAGTCTCATTGAATGATCATGGTTTCTAATGTATGCAGAGGTATGACATTGTTAAACCTTATTGTGTATTATTATAATAATCCATATAATAAAGGATATTGGTTATATCCTAAGTCAAATACCCCAATATAGTTATATTTGTTTCACCTTTAGCAATATCTACAGTATTTTCATTATTATATGTATCATGAGGGAAATCCCTAAATTTATTATAGGCATTAATATGGATTTAATTCCATATTATAGGTACCATTTATAAAAAAAATAATCAATTGTATTAAATAAAAACATTATGAACCAGATTTTTTAAGTTCAAAACTAGTGAAACACTTAACATAAATTGAAAACAAAATTGCATAGCTAATATCAGAATCACTAACATAGTTTATTTGATAATATACTCAAATAATATATATTTTTTCAAATCTATCACAATGATTTTTAAATAAAATGTTATTTAACCCAATAATTTCCCCAAAAAATGTCAAACTAGGCGATCAGTAAGGGAACACTCACCATTCACTTGAATGGTGGATGAGAAATTCTTGAACGGCTCTTTTTTGGGTCATTATCCCTTGATGGATCTTTTCTAAAACCACTTTCACTTGAATTATCCATAAATGTTATATTACTAGTAAAACCACATAATCTATACCTTACTATAACTTTTGGGTGTTACCATATACTTAGACTTATCTTTAATATTATCCATTGATTTATATTCACTAATCTTTTTTTTCATAAATATTGTTCTGTAGGTTTTTGATAACATTAATTTGATACCAAATATAAATAACCTGACCCTAATATCTCAAATTTCATGGATACTTTATAACATTAGTACTATATATAAGTAAAGACATCTAAAAGGAATGAATAGTTTAGTAGTCATTGAAAACTAGATACATACTTTAATTTAATATTATATTTGAAAACATAAAATACAACATATTATTCTTTTAGGGAAAAAATATTAACTCTATAATAACCCTTATTATTAATAGTATACACTTAAGGGGATACTTGATAAAAGAAAAAATTATAAAATGGTGACCTGATATATTCCGAAATGGAATGTGTGCAACAAAATCTAATAAGGAAAAAATAATATTTCATCAATAAACTATATTCAAATAATGCCACATAAATAACCACATGATCTTAAAATGTATCCATGGATACAATAATTATTTATATGATAACAAAGAAATGAATAAAAAAATTTATAATGATAGAATGCATAATTTCATATATATAAAACTTACCATCCATGCCTCCTTCCAAGACATCTTATATTAATTGTTAAGGCCTTTTACAGATTTTGAATATAGTCTATATCATTAAAACTTCTTATAAATCAAGAGAATATATACTTAGGGGGATAATTGTTAATTAATAAGTCCAATGCATTTTTTACAAGAATAAACAAAATTAAATAATAAATATTACTTAAAAATATATAACTGACATTATTAGAGGAACTAAAATATGAAATATCAATCCATTCCTTAGTAAAACTGATCATAAACCATACAAAGAAATATTTTGGATGGTATCAATAGAGCATAACACTATAAAATCTTAAGATTCAAAAAATTATATTGACAATGAGAAAAATACATTAAAAATATCACTCGAATATTACATATGGAAAATATCATTTTCACTTTCACATAACTTATTTAAAGTTTATTTTTTCTAAATACTATGTTAAAAATATTAATAGAAAATTAACTTTTATAATTTTAATTTAATATTAAAAACATTTAGTAGTCGTGATAGTGGGAAATTCTTTTTATGTTATATTAGTTAAAAAATATATTCCTTTCACACAATTCTAAAAGTAATAAAAAGTACCTCATTTAGAAAATGACCATAAGATTATTTTTAATCCAATTTTTAGAAAGAAAAAATGATTTAAAACACATTTTTTAAATAATTTAGTAGTTTTAAGAAAATTTATTTAAAAATTTTTAAGGAAAAATATTGACTTAGAATAAAAAGATTCATGTTCGAGTAGAAAATAAAAGGTCAGATTACCATAAAAACATTATTTTGATAGATTGAGTACTTAAAAATTTTAAAATGATGTCAAATATTTTAATTAAAATAAATAACCATAGTACAATAAAACATAATGGGTTAAATATATAAAGATCAAATAATACTCCTAGTAGATACTTAAACAAAAAATAGTCATTAATAATGATAATATTGTTAAATAAACCCCTGCCTTAAGGTTTTTAATCCTTAATATATGTATGAAAATCATTTATAATAAATATATATTTATTATAGATTAATTCTATAATTTTAATCTTATCAAACATAACATATATGATTTACTTTTAACTTAATAATTGCATCAGTTTTCATATATGTTATGGTTTGATGGTTTTAGACCTTGTACTTTGATCGTGGTTCCATCATATTATGAAAATTAATTTTTATATGAATATTAAATATATTCATTATTTTATAGTTATAAAAATCAATAAAATATAGAGACATAAAAAATGAATTTAACCATTCAGGGAGACAGTAGGTTATATGTACGCTTGAATGCTATTTTCACTTTTCAATCGATAGGATGAAAGAAAGGTAAATAATAAAAACCTTATAAAAATAATTATTATATTGTATATATTTTTAAATATACAATTATTACCATTCATGAAAATTAGAAATGAAAAATGAGTTGCATCGCTTCGTTGAGGTTGTCGTCCAGAAGTACGCACAAGCGATGTTATGATTTTTCATTTTTTTCAAAACTAGGTTGGATAATGATGGTTTAATAAGCATAATAAAATTTCATTATATATAGTAAACATAATTTATATTTTCATGATAAATAACATATATATAAAGGAGGAAAACAATAAGTAAAAAATAAAGTGGTTGGTTAAGGTGATTGCATGTTCATTGAAACAACACTTTTGGAATTTCTCTTAAGGACAAGAGGGTCAGTATTTTGGGAAGAATCGAACTGATAGAACATGTATAATGGTAAGGTCTTGTTCAATATAGGTTTATCAAATTGGTGTAAAAAACATAGGTAAGGTGTTTCCTTTTATAATGGAAGGAAATGACACACTTGGGTTTTCTAAAAAAATTAAAATATAACTAAATCATTCTGAAGACAAATGCTTAAAAATTGAAAGATATTATAAGATAAGGTAGTATATTTTTTAAATATAATTAACCAATAAAATTTTTATAGGTTTAATTGGAATATTAAATCCGATATTTTTTTAACCCCTTATTTAACATATTTCAACTTTAACCACAATAATGAATTTTTTTCATAAAGGGTTATAATTATACTTATATGATAAAAATTGGACCATAAATGAAAAAAAAGATATTTAAATATATAGTATCCACCTTTTCCTATTTTATGATTTTTAATATTTCTAATAATTTAATAAAATATTATTTTATAAAATATTAGTAATGTCATTTTTGAAACTATTCATTTAATTGGACATTGAATACTTCAGGGCAATGATGGAATTCAAATATAATGTTTTCAAACATAAATAATATGTTATATTCTTAAAAAAATCATGTAACATAATTTTACTTCATATTTTTTTAACTTTAATATTTTGAAAATCATTTATTTTATTTTTCTGTTAACTTAAGAAATAATTTGTGAACTTTGTGTAAGCATTTAATGTAATTTTATATTCACTAAAAATTAGAAAAAATACCATAAAAATAATAATTTTATTATGTAAAAAATATCCTTTAATATTCATTTAAAACTTATTTTTTTTCAAATTTGAACATAAAAAATATATTTAAAGTCAAGAGAGTGACACACTGTATTTTTCATTACTTAAAATAACATAATGGTCAATATCAAAGAAAAAGGTAACACATGGAACATATTTTATATAATTTTATAGATATGTTTCAACACTAATAATATAATAGAATAAGTTTTATATAAATTCTAAAGCCTTATCACATTAGTTTCTAAGCTCAATTACCTAATTTACATTTTACCTAGGTGATATATTTTAACACTATTACTATTCCTAAGGACAAATAATAAAAGTGCCTATCTTCCAAATTTGAAACTAATAATTTGAAATATGGTATCCATTTTTCATTATTTAATATCTATATTTGGAATATATTAACATAATAATATGTTTTTTAAACATGAAGAAAATCACTTTTTAGAAAAAATATAGTTTTAAGCACAAAACTAGATTTAGTATTATCTCATTCTTAGTAAAATAGTAGTTGAATGAAAAAAATATGATTGAATATATAATATATAATTTTAATTATAATTCTGAATCAATAGTGTTCTATTTAATTAATTAAGATAAGAACACATTACATGCATAAAAATGGGTTTTTATAAAAAAACATCACTTTTTCCTCGAAATGTTTTTTATTTTTATTTATAATTTATTAATAAATTATTAATTAATTATATTCCATAAATTTTTTATAATTTATTTACTAATATTCATACCCTATAATTTTAATTTTTGGGTCATAATTTTCAAATTTAAATAAAACATAAATTTTATATCATAGTTCATTTAAACTATTTATTGTGTGCCACCCAAGTTATCAGAAAAATAAAATTTATTTAAAAATAAATATATTAAAAAATCTATCAGTGCTACATTCTACACCCTTATAATAATTAATTCCTTTAAATTATATCACTTTAATACACACAACTATGGATACATCTTCTTCATCACATCCTTAGGTTAAAATGTAGCTTCCTCAAATATATGGTTTTTCCTCAAAACATTGACTGGGTAAGTTGTATTGTTTCATGGTAATTTCTACCTAAAATACTAAATCTCATTCATTTATTCCAAATAATATAAATCTTACTCTATTGATATGACTTCAATTTTTTTAGATGTGGTGGATCTATTATATTGGTAGTCCCATGGCTCTTCATTAATTCCCAATGAGCCATTGAAAAAAATATTTATAAAACTCATTTTGTCTTACACAATTAATTAAATTGTATTAAAATGGTAGTTTCAGTTGAGTCCATAAAGGAAATAAAATTATTTTTTTTTGGAATTAAAAATATTCAATTTTATTAAATTTATAAAATAAGTGAGAACATTTTGTTTTGATTTATTTTTCGAAAATTAAAGCGCATCAGAATGGTTTGGTTTGAAAAACAAATTTTGAAGCACACCATGGTTTTTCAATTTCTGGGTTTGGGTGAAGTTGGATTTTATAAAATATGTTCATTAATTCATCATTTGTTTTGGAACCGATATGAGGAAGAACCAATGGTCATGGTATCCCCTCTTTGATGCGGTAACCTCTTATTTCCATTGGTCTTGTAATTTAGGGTTTTTCCAAATTATGCTTATATCGATACCATGTTTAAACATGTTTTACTTTATATTTAATATGTTCATTACTTATTTAGCATTATTATTTCACAATTTTAGTTTTCCTTTTTATTCAATTTTCAATGGTCATGATAGAAGTAAAAGAATGGGATTGGAAGATAAATATGAAATGTGACAAACCAAATATATGAATAAATAAGGGAGAGAAAATCAAAAACATCTTCTCCTTTCTATTAAAATCACCCTAGAACATGGTGGGTTTACCCCATCATCCTAGTGATGAGATAATAATTGGGAATCATAAAATAAAAATAAACCATAAAGAAAAGAAAGAAAGAACTTAGGGAGGGTGCATCATCTCAATACAAGATTTGGTCTCTAGAAGATCTAGATCTAAATACCCCCAACAAAATCATAGTATCCCTCATTTTATATGCACAATAGGGCTCCAATATTTATTACTATCATTAATATTTTCATTAATTGTGGTCTGATGTTGGTATTATGTGGAACATTTCATCAAAAATCTAAGATACGATGAATATAGAAAGTTGAATCTCATTCTAAACATTTACAAGAAGTGTAATGTGTTTGCATGTCATTTAATCATTTAATTATTATCACCAAGAGTTTTCTCACAATCCCTACCAAAACATATCTAAAAAAATCATGTTATGTAATATTAATCCACTATGTGTATTTTTCTTTCACATCGTGAGACAAAGCCATGACTTGTCCTACTAGTGTTTCTTATTCTGATAATGTATGTACATGTAATTGCATTTCATGTCATGTAATCATTCTTCTCTTAGTTTTCCAGATTTTATTTGGCTTTAGAAATCTGGTGTCACACCTCTTCGCTTCACTTGTGACACGAAGTGTCTTTTAACTGATAATTTATCCAATTTCATTCACGTTTCAAATATTCATTGTTTATGGGAAAAATCATAAAACATGTCAATACGTTCCAAAATTGGAAATATTCATCATTTAATTACATAAATCAATATAATAGATCACTCTAAAATGTATGCATGATATACACTTATCTAATACCCCCACACTTTAATTTATACATGTCCTCAAGGATTGAAACTCAACGTACGATAAAGAACATTCACATTACTATGATTTAAATTCAATTTCTATAAAATCATTTCATCAAATGGAAAATTAAATCTTGGAGCATCACATTTATAAAATTTATCGATGCATTATTTTACAAAGAAACATGTAAACCATGTATTTTACTTTCCATATTTTGAATTATCCTATCCTTTTAATTCATTCATTTTTATTTTTTAATAAATTATTAATATGCATTCCATTTTCAATATATCTCTCAATAATTTTTCCACTGATCATTCACGTATGAATAAATATAGTTATGTAAATACCTCAAGAATATATAACTTACCATAGTCTTGAAAGGCATCTAACATCACCTCCGTGTAAAGAGAGAAATCACAATTAATCATGATGGTTTCAATGTTTAGGATCAAATGACTCCAAGGAATATCGATGATAGGGAATTAATGTAAATAAAATAATTCTCAAAAATAAGGTTCAACCCTAAAGATCTTTTCATGATAATAAAAAATAGATCAATGAATGTCTCCACTTCCCAAAGTATCATAGAGAAGGCTTGTAATGAGATGAAATGAAATAAATGAAACACCCTCATTTTTTATTTTTATTTTATTTTTCAAAAGTTGTGAAAGAAAAAATTATTACATCCCACTCTCAACCCCAATTGATTTCCACACAAAAATATTTGTAATATTTACAATAAGATCATAGGTCAAGTAAAAGGTTAATTTTTAATTTCCTTGGAAACATCCCTATTTTTTCTATTTTTCTTTTTCTTTTTTTCAAGAGGTTATGAAATAAATTCATTGAATGTGACTTCCCCAAATCTCATACAACTTCCCCCACACATATTTATTAGAAGAAATTCATCCATTCAACCAGTCACAATTTCTCCCACTCTTATGTTTGACAAACATGTAAAATATTTAGAGGAATATAGGAATGGATAATAAAGGCTTTTTACACATCTCATTTTCTAACAAGGAGTTTCATAGATTCTATGGGATTAAAATGGATTAATATAAGGTGGTAAGGTGGGTATTAGTATAAGGCAGAAAAATATTGAATCAATAATTTTAAATGTTATTATGTTTAGTCAAAGAATTTATTGGAAGAAAATAATGTTCTATAATAAAACATGCCTGATTTTATCAAGAAATATACAAAATAAAGAATGGAAAATATTTTCTTAGTGAATTTCTTGGGAATGAGATGAATGGTTGGGAAATTTAATCATGAAAATTCATAGGAATAATTATATCAATGAATAAAAAATTTATAAATTCAAAGCATGGACAAATATTAGAAAATTATTTTTTGCAACGATTAAAATGCTCCCCTAAATTATGATAATCCAAATCTTAATCCAAATGGTTATATATACTAATTCTTTTTTATATTTTAATAATTAAAATTTATTGAAAAATAGATTTATATTTTATGGAATGACAATATTCCTACAAATTTTTTGTATCATAGTTTGGTTAATTGAAGCCAGAATCAAGTGTAGGGATGAAATTGGATGTTAAAAAATCTAAATAAATTTGGGGAATAAAATTGAAAAATATATAATTGAAACTCTTACTCCCCTTTTATTTTTTTCTTCAATCCTTTATGTGAATGTTATTCTTATGTAAGATTCACAATGTGTAGTTATTTTTCACAATGTGTAATTTTTTCAGAAACCTCTTATTTTGATTTCTACTGCTTAATGCAACTATGGGTCTTGATGGTAATGAAAATTAAAAATACACAGGTGAAATAATATTTTATTATCAATGAACTTTGAAATATATTTTATCTTGATAATACACACCTCAAAAAATAGAAAATAAGTAAAAAAATAGAAAACTCAGGTTTCCTCCCAGAAGAGATTTTGTTTACCATCATTGGATAATCTTTACCTCCATTAGCTTCAGCTCATGTGATGGATGATTGAAAATTGGGTACCTCTTTAGGTTCAATAAATTGTATTAGTTGTTTCATATCAACATATATTGGGCTTTTTCCTTATTCTCTAAACATCTTAATTCTTCCATATGGTAGTATTTTCTTGATCTTCGTTGGACCGATCCACCATTTTTTTCTCAACCCTGATGAAATGAATGCAATTTCTTGTATCTTCTATAATTTTTTCCTTTACCAAATGTAGTGGGTCTATTCTCTCTTTTAATTTCAGTTTTATTATTTTTCACCTTCCATTTCTTCTTATGTTTCGAATCTTGTTGCACAACTGTATCTAACTCATATACCTCTTTAATTTCAGTAACACCCTCAACTTTGTGTGTATTTTCTACTCTAAACTCATTTTCATCTAAGACATCATAGTTCAAAATTTCGTATTGTAAGTTCAAAATTACTTAATCACTACTAACTCTAAAACAGAGTTCTCCATTTTGAACATTAATCAATGCACATCCTATGGCTAGAAATTGTCTTCCAAGAATCAGTGTATTTTTTTCATCCATATCGTGAACTAGGAAGTTAACAGGGAAGTATAATTTGGCTAATCTAATCAAGATGTCTTTAATGTGTCCTTATGGATGATTCAAAATTATGTCTGCAAATTGGAGTGAAACTCTTATGAGCTTCCTTCCTTCTGGTCCCAAACTCTTGAATGTTTTGTACGACACGATATTGACTTTCATACCTAAGTGACACAAATATTTTCCACATTTTTTAGCTCTAATAAAAATGGGAATTGAAAAGATATCAATATCACTTCAATTATAATTTATGTATTTTGATACCACTGTCAAACACTCTCGAGTGAGAGGAACTCTTCCAGTATCTCCTAGATTCTTCTTTTTGTTTTCCAGCTATTTTATGATATTTTCAAATTTCAACATTTTTACAATCTCTTATGAAAAAATTATATTAATATGAAATTTATTAAAGTGTTAAGGAATTTTAATATTATGTACTTTATTTATTACTTGAATAATTCATTCTAAAAAATTCATTCATGGCTTGTATTTGGGTGGTTCTTCTTATTCTTCTTCAGTTGCCTATTCTTTTTTTTGCCTCTTCTTCTCTTGATTTTACTAGTTTTTTTCCATAAAATTATATACAGTAACCTTTTTTTGTTTCCCACTTCTAAGTTTTATAGCTTTTGAATCATCATGTGCGAATTATTCAAGTCATCCTAGAAGTATTTGTCTAGGTTTCTCTCTAGGATGATTATCAATTTGTCCAACTTGATGATCCACATTCCTTAATGTGGCATTTTTTTCAATGATTATTATTTTATTTCTCTAATTACACCACCAAATGTAGATAGTAATGTTTCCAGCATCTCATACAATGTATATACACGACTCATTAGAGTAGGACCTTAGGGTTCTTGTTGTTGGTACCCTTTTTGTCTTTTTAGAATCCATTTCCCTTATTGTTTTTATGGTATCTAACCATGAAATTGATTTACATGGTTTTAATTAGCTTAATTTGAATCTTATATATGCATATATTGGGGGTTTTTCTATTGACCCATCACTATGTATATCTAATTGGTTAATGACTCTAGTTGTGTCTCCGTCAAGACATTTTTGTAGATTTCATGAATTTCTTTTCATTATGTACCTTCTCATTGAAATTAGTAACCATTTCTCACTATCTCATCAAATAAGTTATATCCCTCTTCATATAATTTATTCATTAATGATACTTCAGCTTTTGTGTCAAGAATTGACATGATTTCCTACAACATATCTTTATAGAATGTTTGGATAAGCTTCCATAGCTCTATTACATGATGAGGGTATTTATTATTTCATATATTTATATCATTCCAAGGAAGAATAAATAGATTCATCTTCAAATTAAAAAAAGTTTATAATATTCTCTGATATATCCTTTGACTTAGAAGGTGGAAAGATGTGGGTTATGAGGTTTAATTCCAACTCATCCCTTATAGTGATGGAATGTGCATTTAGTCTTTGGATCCAATATCGATCTCATTAACATAATGATAATCTCAAAATACGGAGTCTTACCACATCATTTGAAATAATAGGGAATTTAAATGTATTGTATATATTAAATAATCTTCTCAAATATTTATTTGGATCTTAATATAGAAGTTTGGTGAATTTAATGATGATTGATATCATTGAAATGATTGTAGAATTCATCTTGAAGCTGTTCACAGCAATGGGGGTGATAGGATGCTTGACTACAATCTTGCATTTGATGGATGCCCATTTTCAATGAGTCTCCACAACCCCTAATATCTATGAATAACACCAAAAGGATGGTTTTTCACTATTCCCTCCATAGTTCTATCTTCATTGACCTTTTTTAAACTTTTTTACATTTTATTATTGAATTCAAAAACTTATTTTCCTTTTTCTATTATGTTGTGGTTGTGCATTAAAAACTTAATATTATGAAATACCCAACACGAACACCCAGTGTAAACAATGATATTGAAATAAACAAATAAAATAAAAAATTGAAACCCTAAAAAATTAAAAATAAAATTGCCCCCTACAATGGTTCCAATTTGATCATCCTATAGGGCGTCGTTAATTAACTACAAGTTTTTTCAAAAAAAATATAAAAACCAATATCTAATACTTAATTAATTAAAATGTAGTGTAAATTAAATTAAAGGATGATCTGATGAGATGGTGAAATTAGTGTTATTAAGATTTAAAAGGATTTAATATTATTAAATTTAAGAAATTTGTGTGAGAATTTTGGTTTCATTAATTTTTATAAATTGAAAAACAAATATTTTTGTTTTTCTGAAAACATATTTTGAAAGTGCACTAGGGTTTTTTAATTTTTGGGATCTGGTGAAATTAGACATTAGAAAATATGTTTATTAATTCATGATTGGTTTTATAGTCGAGATAAGGAAGACCTAACTTTCATAGAATCCCCTCCTTGATGTGGAAATCCCCTATTTCCTTTGGTATGGTAATTTAGGGTTTTTACATATTATATTTGTCTTGATACCATGTTTAAATATGATTTCCCCTAAATTAAACAATGGTCATTACTTCTTTAGGGTATTTAGTTGCACAATATTAATGATACATTTTGATTCAATTATCAAAAGTCATGATAAAAGAAAAAGAAATGGATTAGAAGATGAATATGACCAACAATAAAAAAAATACATGAATAAATGATACAAAATATATCCAAATCACTTTCCCACTTATATTAACATCATCCAAAAACATGTATGGATCAGCCCCTCACCATAGTGATGATATAATAATAGAGAAGGATAAAATAAAAATAAATCATAAAGAAAAGAAATAAATAACTCGGATATTGCACAACATCTCACTCCAATATTTGGTCTCTGAAGGATCTAAATATGACTTCTGCAAATAGCAGTAGTGTAGATCTCTATTTATAGGCAACAGATGGGATTTATTATTGATGATGATCATTAATAATTTCACAAAATGTTGTCCTAGGAAAGTCCAATGTTGAATATTTGGTAAAAAATAAAAGATATAGCGAATCTGAAATGTTGAGTCTTGTTCTGACCATTTACATGATGTGTAATATGTTTACACGTCACGTAATCATTTGATTCATAGGCACCATAAATTTTGGAGCAATTCCTCTAAACACGTATCATGAAAAAAGTCACGTTGTTTAATGATAATGCACAACATGTATTATCTTTCGTTATGTGAGATAGTGTCCAGACTTGTCCTACCACTACTGCTTCTTCTGATTAATCCACGACATGTAATGGCATTACAAATCATTAAATTGTTCTACTCCGTGATTTATGGATTTTTTAATCATAAAAAATACAGTGTCTCAAAAATTATCCTATTTTCATTCCTTTTTTAAACATTCATTTTTCCGGATAAAAATCATATAACATGTCAATACGTTCCAAAATTGTAAAGTTTAATCATATAATTAAAAAAATTAATACAATAAAACACTCCAAAATGTATGCATGAAATACACTTTTCATATTTACTTCATCAAGAGAGATACATGGAAGGAATTGGAATAAATAGAGAGATTTGGTAGAAAAATCAAGAGAAGCTACCATCTTGATACGATCAAGAATCATGGATGGGATAATATACATAGGGATTAAATTTACCTTTTTTAAACCTCACTTCCTTATTTATGGAAATATTTTAGGAATAACTTATCTCAAAATTCAACTCTTGATCTTATTGACAATTTTCAATATAAATTTTTTTGACTCTAAGGTACCCTTATGTGTTGTTGAATGAATCTAACCTTCTATGTCATTTCCTCATTTGGATTAAGTCCCAATATCTTTATTTCTCAAAACTCAACCCAATAAATTAGAGTTCTTTACATCCTTGTATAGAGGGTTTAAAAAGTATCCATCTAAATACTTGAGTGCAAGCTATTGTTATAAGGAAATTCAACTAAAGGAAGGTGTTGATCAGAAATACCATTAAAATCTATAGATAATTCTCATAAAATTTATTATAGAGTTTGAATAGTCCACTCATAAGACTATATTTATGATTTTTATAATTATTAATAAAACTCAAAGCTATATATAAAACATTATAGTGAAATTTTGAGAGCATTAAGGTTACCCTCAAATCCTGGTCATATACAACATAATGTGGTACTCCATGAAACATTACCACTTCTTTAATATATATTATGGATATTTTATCTAGATATAAATATTCTCTAAAAGATATTTAGTGGTCTTACTTAAAAAATAAAATAACTATAACAAAAATATCATTATGGTCATTCAATGTTTTGGTGAGTCTGATGAAAAAATATAGGGTGAGGTTTTTCCATCTCAATTATAGTATGCGTAATGGTTTTAACTACTCCTTATATTTTAGTATCTTAACCTTACCATGATGAAATACTCAGAATCAATATAAACACTCTATAATATATCACTTATTGTATTCCAACCATAAATACTCTTTTATATCACAATACATATTTTTTACTTCTTAGATGAATAGAGAATGATGAACTATGAACTTCATCTAATAGATATTTTTTCAATTCTGGTTTATATAGGATACATACTTGTTTCCTGAACCATAATATTCTGTCATATTCATGGTTGATCTCTAGAACATTCGTCACATTTTTTTTGTAATTACACATCATCCTTCTAAGTTTTCTAAATCCTATTGTGGATGGATGGTTGAATATTAATCAATGAAAGATAATAACTTTCCACTTTACTCATGATTTTAGGATCCATATTCTTTAAAACCATAAATATTGTGTCTATTTCAATCCTCATCATAAAAAAATCATGGTATTTCTGACTCAGTGTATCATCCAACTTTTCTTCCTTTCTATGGTGGTAATGTATTGGGAAAACATAATCATTGATCGACATAAACCATCTTATATGGTTCATATTAAGAATCTTTTCAGTATATAAATATTTTAATAATTTTAATCAGAATATAAATATCACCTTCCACCATTAAAATAATGCCTCTATATCATCAAAGAATACATTTCCACTAACAACACCAAATCATGTGTCAGGTAATTATATATATAAATTTTTAATTTTTGAGAGGCATAAGTTATCACCATGTCATTATGAATAAGTATGCATCCTAGTTTCATCATTGATGCATCACTATAGATCACAAATATTTCTGCATTATAGGGCAGTGTAAGAATATCCATGTTGAAGAGTCTTATATTCCATTCTTTGAAACTCTCTTTAGGTTCATTTCTCATAAGAACATAACCCCTTCTAATTAAACATGGTTAGTGGATTACATAGTCATGAAAAATCACTCACAAAGATTCATTAGTATCCATCCAACCCAAGAAAACTAGATATCTCGTTAACTATGACTGTTCTAGTCTATTTATCAATAAATTCCATCTTTAAAGGATCCACTAATACACCCTCACATGAGATTTGATGAACCATAAATGATACATTATGAAGAAATAATTTTCACTCGGTAAATTTAGAACCCTACTTCTCCTTCCTCTAGGTCTTCAGCACATTTCTTAAATATTATTTATACTATTCATTTTTTTTGAGTAAAAAAGAATATAATCTATAATAACTTCCAAAATTGGATCACAGTAATCTCTAATAAATTGATTCATTAAATCCATGAATATATAAGTATCATTGGTTAGTCCAAATGAAATTTCTATAAATTCATAAGGACCATACCTCATACAAAAGGTTATCTTGGGTATATCATCCTTTATGATCCTTATCCAATGATATCTGGATCAAAGATTAATCTTGGAGAAATATATATCTCTGTGTAATTGATCAAACAAATCATCTATATGGAGTAGTGTATACTTTTTTCCTAATATTGATCTTGTTTAGTTCATGATAATTAATACAAAAACACATTGAACTGTATTTCTACTTAACAAAAATAATCGGTTTACCCTATTAGGAATCACTAGTATCAAATAATCCCTTGTTTATATTCTCCAAGAGATACTTATTTATTCCTATAAGTAAATTAGGTCCATTCTATATGGATTCATTGAAATAGTTGTAGCAATTGGAACTTGCTCTATTTGAAACTCAACATTAATATTTGGGGGAATAATTGAAAAGTCCTCAAGAAATAAATCAACATATTCTTAAAAAATAAGAAAATTTTCAATATAGAGTATTTTTCCATCCATTAGAGATAAATATCCCCCATGAATAGGTTGAAAAACACATATGATAGAAATAATTTCAAGTGACTGTTCATCTTGATCCTCAAACAAAAAGATGATTGAAGGTTGATTCATAATATCGAATATAAATTCCCTTACTTGAAAAATGGTAAGGGGTACATACTGGGAGATCCAATACATACCCAAAAATACATCAAATTAAACTTGAGTAATAATAATATATCCTCAAGAAGAATAGTCCCTAGAACATCTATTAGAGAGGAGTTATAGACTTCTGATTTAATCATCTTACCATTATTATTTTCACCCCCAACTCAATATCTAATCAATTAAGTTGTGATACGATAACCTTATAAAATTATTAATAGTTAATATTGTGGGTATAACTAAATTCAAATAAAACATTTTCAATCCTAGAGTGGATTATCAGTGTACCTTTCATCGTCTTTCTAGGAACATCCATTGTAACACCCCAAGCTTCTACGGTACGCTTCTCTTTGAATAATGTGATAGCGTGTGTTGTACGCAACGCCGAGTTCTAACACACCATAACTAATCAAACTAGCCGTTATGAATAGTAATACCTACTTTTTGAAATTATATATATTTTATATTTGAAAATGGACTTCATTTTTGGATTCGGAATATCGAATTTAGCCTAAGGTGAAATTTTGGTACATTTCGGATAACTTTCATATTTTGATGAATAGTGAAAATTACTAAGTTTTAATTAAAAACAACTTTTTTAATCAAAATAATTAATAGTGATAAATTATTAATTTGAGTGGTTTTAAAGTATATTTAGAATATAGTTTTACCATTTAATATAATGTTGGTAATTGGACATAATTTTACAATTAAACCGAACATAAACGAGTGTCAATCTTTTGATAGTTATTATCTCGTAAAAACACGCTTTTTGTTTTGACAGCGGGAATTAATTTTAAATTAATTTCTGCCACTTCTGTGTTTTGAATTTAGGAAAATTGATTCCATATTTGTAATCAGGATGTTCAAATTGTTTAAATAGGTAACTTTTATTTTTAGACATTTTGAATAAATATTGCGGTAAATATTTTATTTACCATGGTTAAGGGTAAATCCGGTAAATAAGGGTTAAAAAAATAATATTATAATAATACTAAATTACCCTAAAACGTGTCTTAACCCTATTGGTTGATACATGGTCGACCATGGGAATCTTTGGGTCTATTTTGGGACCCCATGGATCCACTTGTAAGTGATAATGGCACTTTATTTTAATTAAGTTAAAATGAATACAAAAATGACACAAGCATATATCTTTTAGAAAAACAATTGTTACATAGGGTTATATATGTTTGATTTTATATTATAAATATTCATTAGAAATATAAAAAGATTTCCTACATAATGATATTTTATTTTTAATTTTTAGACATTAAATAATTTATTTTATTTATGACACAATGATGATGCAGTAATTACTATAATAGTGCAAAATTAAAATAATTGATATTATAAATACCAAAATAAATATAATATGAAACTTTTAATGAAACAAACTAATTTTCTAGGATAATATGATATATTAGGATTGATTTAATGGACTTTTTTCGAAGTAATCAATCTGTTATGAGTTTCACAAAAATCAACTATTGAATAGTGTCAAAATTGACATAAAAGAGTTCTTAAAACAAATATTATATTATTAATTGATATTAAATTCCTAAAAATCTAAGGTTCGGCCAAGAGACTTATATCATGATAGGTTCATCATTAATGTACCACTTGGGGGTCTCTTGGATGTATATAGTAAGTTTATTAACCATATTATATAAAAATACAAAGAGACATTGTAAAAGTGAAACTAATTAACTTAGAGTTAATACTTAAAGATAAGGTTAATATAAGTACCCAAACCTGTCTAAATTCTATTGGTTGAGTGGTTTTCGACCTATCCCCACCTTAACCTTTTAATAATAAGCTTTGGAGCCATTATAAACCGAATATGAATTTATTATAAATTAATATTTCTAGCTTTTCCAAAGTTGCCCCTCACCCCTCTTATAAAAGGGCACTCCTCCTTCTCATTTCTTCACACCTTCAAAGCCTTTTGGTTCGGCCAAACTCTGCCCAAATACTCTCCAAACATCCCTCACTACAACCTAGAGGCATTAGTTTGATCAGAAAGCCAACCTAAGGAGCCCTTTTGATCAAATCAAAAGGAAGAATCCGAAGAAGAGGTAATGATTTCACCACCCTTTTCTAAGTTCATTTCTTCTTCCACTTCTTCTTCCTTTGTTATTACCATTCTAAAATAATAACTCCAGTATCTCACATATACTGTGATGTTATTATAAATATGGTACAACCATATTCAGTATTCTATCCACCCTTTGAATAACATGTCACCATACGTGCGTACGTACGGACTACCGTCTCCACGCCGTGGTGTAATTGTTATTCAATATATTATTATTTGGATGAGTATAATAATGATGTGTAACACATGTAAATAATAAATATAACATGTTAATGATTCTGTATATATGATATACCATCCATTTATGTATTATTTTAATATAAAAAGAATGATATTGTCGCTCGTGCGTACGTACGGACTACCGTCTCCACGAACGCGATGAGATTCATTCTCCATCGTATCCATTCAAGTATAATTATCATTTGATGATTTAAAAATGATGTTTAAGGACTAGATATCATTCTGGATATGAATAAAATACAACAACCATGGCTTATGTAACAAAACATATAAAAGAAAATGAGTAAGTTAACTCCCGAAACGACGATAATTCTAAGATATTATTAACAAATCAATGTTAAAAGATCATATATGATATCATATTATTATATATGATTCTTGTATAATTTAATAACAACTATTTCACCATTATACAGGAGGTTAACCTACCCCAACCAAGGAAAAGTACAAGGTAAGGGTTTACTTTACAACCTCTTCATTATCCAAGGTTGTTTATACGTAATAATCTACTGGGATCTCTTTATCATCCACATCCATGTTTCTTAAAAATGCATTTCAAAACATTTTTACTATTTACTAGAATATGAGTTAAAGTCATTTATACCCTTTTTGACTTTTATAAGTGGTTTATAAAGGAATCTTTTGGTCGTTTTCAAAACAAGGTCCTTTTTAACCTTTTCGACAGAATTAAGGTAAGAATGTTTTTTTTAACTTATACAGCGGGTGCGGCTATTTTCCGCCGTTATAAAATATTCAAAGCTTCCGTTACAAGCTTATAAGAATATTTTCAAAGAAAATGTTTTATTTTATATGGATCTTAAATAATTTCAAAATAAAAGGAGATATTTCTTTAAAAAGAATTTTGATTTCATCTATGTCAACATCCTTTGATGGATTTTAAGATTATTTGAAGTTGATTTATTATGATACAAAACTTCTATATTGTATTGAAGGTTTTGTGATATGTTTGACTGTGGATGTGCTATTTTTATACCATTCATAGTTTATGGTGAAAGTATTGACATTTCATATGCTACTTTTAATATGAATGTTTATGTTATGTTTAAACCTTTTCATATGAGAATGCATTGGACTTAATATGTGACGGGTGGAGCCCGATATAGCTCTTCGATGCATCGGTAGGTCTCATGAGACAAACTAGTGTCTTGGCACAAGGCCTTGACAAAATCTTATTTGTAGTCTTGGCACGAGGCCTTGGCTATGTGGTTATGATAGTCTGGAATTATGCATTCCAACATTATGAAAGTGGTTATTGATTTTTTTTCATGTGATAATTCGATTAGTAGAATATCCATGTGAATAAGTAAATGGAATTATTTCATTTTATTTATTCCATACCATGTTGAAAGTTCATATTTAAAAGGCTTTTGTTTTAGTTATACATTGCCTTAAATGTTTATTCTTATTTATGAAAGTTTCCGCTATATTGTTATCCTTACTGGGCATTTGAGCTCACCCCTTTTCTATGTTTTATTTTTCCCAGGATGTGAAGAAGTAAGTTATGAATGACCTGCAGGGATTTTATGAGGGGTTAATAGTGTGGATTGTGGAAACATTATGTTGTTGTAGTAGTTTTTCATTTTATGATGTAATGTAAAACTTATGAATATATCTAGTGTTTCCAAGGCTACTAAACCAATCGGTCTTTCGAGATTTGATCTTTCTTGTGATCATGCCAATGTTATGTAATAATGCACCGACTCTGGGTAACTGGGGTCGGGGCGTTACAGTTGGTATCAGAGGAAGTTTAGTACAAACCTTGGAAGCTAGATTTAGATAAACTCTGATTAGAGCACGTAGACCTAAGATGAACTTTGAAAATTAGTATAGAAGAACTTCCTAGAATTTTGGTATTGTAGAGATTTTGTGAGTTTTCCAAGCAATACATCCCTGTCTGGATACGACCAGGTAGAGGCGGCTCTGGCACAGATGTACCTAGGGGTAAAACCCGAAAACACCGCTTTGAGCTAGACTCGAACGGGAACTGGTGCACGACAACGGGCATTGCTGCACTCTTGGTTACGACACTCCCGGGGGATATTCTTAGGATAACTCTCATTTTCTTTACAAATCATTTTAAGGGATTATGAGTATATACTTCCTCAAAGAAAACATTCTTATGATTATGGATTATATCCATAAATAGTTCAATTTATGTTAAGTGTTTTATAAGTATGGGATTATGTATTTTGATTCATAAATTTATCTAGTTTATGCCATTGTTTAGAAATGGCGCCTAGTGGAAGAAATGGAAACCGTATCAATGCACGCACTCCATGTAGGGATTGCCCTCCTGCTCAAGATAATTATAGTGGGGCTGGTGATGCAACTGGTTCTGATCAGCTAATCACCACACTGGGACAACTTACTCAGGTTATGAATAATAACCTTACCCGTATGGAGCACCCTGATCCGCAGCGTGGAGGATCAATGTTAGATCGATTCATGAGGCAACAACCACCAACGTTCAATGGGAATACAAATCCCTTAGTAGCTGAGCAATGGATATTTTCCCTAGAGAAAATATTTCAGGCTTTGGGGAGCAGTGAAAGGGAAAAGGATATCATGGTAGTTTATCGCCTCACTGGAGATGTTGATCAATGGTGGTCATTGATTCAAAATACGAAGGAAAGATGATGAAGTATCAAATATGGAATGGAGGGAGTTCAAAGATCTGTTTTTAGAAAAATACTTCCCTCGCGACCATCGAGCAGATATGGAAAGGAAATTTCTGAGTCTGAGACAAAAGGAGGATGAGAATGTCACAAAGTATGAGGCTAACTTTACAAGGTTAGCGAGGTACGCTGGTGATTATATTCGTAACCCAAGAAGTAAGATTGATCGTTTCTTTGATGGGTTAAAACCATTTCTCCGTCGAGCATTAGTCTCACAATCCTTTTCATCGTACGAAGACATTGTCTCATGTGCTATCAAGACCGAAAAGGAATTCTCTAAGTCTAATGACTTTAAAGCAAAGCAAGAGAAGAAGAGACCTGCTGATCAATCTGGGAATGGAAATAAGGGGAAGAAGGGAAAGGTTGAATATCCATCTTGTGGTAAATGCGGGAAGAAACATCCTGGTACTTGCTTGAAGGGAATGGGAGTCTGTTACAAGTGTGGTGAAAAAGGCCACCAAGCTCATGATTGCAAGGGGAAGAAGGAAGCTACCAACGTTCAGTGCTACAATTGCAGGGAGATGAGGCATTATGCAAATGCATGTCCTAAGCGTCAGGAGAACTTACCTCAGAAAATGCCAAGGGTCAACGCCAGGCTTATGCTATCACTACTGCTGAGGTAGAAGCTCCAAAAGACGTGGTGGCAGGTAATTTAATGGTTTCCTCAAGTTTAGCAAATGCATTATTTGATTCTGGATCATCGCATTGTTTCATATCTTCCCAGTTTGCTAAGAAAATTAGATATTTCCAATTTGATTTAATAAGGGAGTTGTCAGTTAAAACTCCTAAGGGAAGTATCGTTGCAACAAAGTTTTGTGAATCAGTCCCCATTAGAGCACATAAAGTTTCTTTATCTGCTGATTTCATCGTCGTACCTATGATTGAGTTTGATATAATCCTCGGTATGGACTGGCTTTCGGACTATGATGCGAAGATTTATTGTAAGAAGAAAGAGGTTACGATTCTTGATGATAATGATAAGGAGCACCTTATTTTTAGAGCAGAATCGTCACCACCTAATTCTTATTTAGATCCACCCCCAGTAGCTCAACATAATTCAATTATTGGGGAGGAAGAGAATGAAATAACTGTCGGTGAGGAAAGGAATGTTCAAATAGAGGATGTACCTGTTGTGAAAGAATTTGTAGATGTATTTCCGGAAGATTTACCTGGACATCCTCCAGAACGAGAAGTTGAGTTTTCTATTGATTTGATTCCTGGATAAAGGCCTATATCGAAGACCCCTTATAGAATGGCCACTGTAGAGTTAGTCGAACTAAAGAAACAACTAGAGGAATTGAGTAATAAGGGATTTATTCGCCCTAGTGTTTCTCCATGGGGAGCCCCTGTTCTTTTTGTTAAAAAGAAAGATGGATCTATGAGGTTATGTATCGACTACAGGGAGATCAATGCTATAACGATAAAGAACAAGTATCCCCTAACTCGTATTGATGATTTATTTGACCAACTGCATGGAGCTCAATACTTTTCAAAGATTGACCTTCGATCTGGATACCATCAGTTGTCTGTGAAGAAGGAAGACATTCCGAAAACAGCATTTCGAACCAGGTACGGGCATTACGAGTTTACTGTAATGCCGTTTGGATTGACTAATGCACCCTCTGTATTCATGGATCTAATGAATAGAGTTTTCAAGGAGTATCTCAATGAATTTGTGGTTGTATTTATTGATGATATCTTGGTATACTCCAAAACCTACGAAGATCATGAAAATCACTTGCGCATTATCTTGAAGACTCTGAGGAGGCATGAATTATATGGGAAGTTTAGCAAGTGTGAATTCTGGCTTCAGGAGATTTCTTTTCTTGGCCATATTGTATCTAAAGATGGAATCTTTGTTGATCCTTCTAAGACCAAGGCAATCCAAGAATGGCCAGCACCTACGAGTATAACTGAGGTACGTAGTTTTATTGGTTTGGCAGGTTATTATCGACGTTTCGTCCAGAATTTTTCCCGATTGGCTAACCCATTAACGAAGCTCACACGTAAAGGGGTTAAATTTGTTTGGAAAAAAGAGTGTGAAGAATGTTTTGAAGAACCGAAGAGAAGATTAGTCAATGCTCCTATATTGACTCTACCATCGGGGAATGATGGGTTCGTTATTTATAGTGATGCATCGAATAAAGGACTTGGTTGTGTCCTTATGCAGAATGATAGAGTTATTGCCTATGCATCACGACAGTTGAAAATTCATTAACAAAACTATCCTACTCATGATCTCGAGTTAGCAGCAGTGATCTTTTCTTTGAAGATATGGAGGCACTACCTCTATGGTGAAAAATGTGAGATTTATACTGATCACAAGAGTTTGAAGTATATTTTCTCACAAAAAGAACTCAACATGAGGCAAAGGAGATGGCTTGAATTACTCAAGGATTATGATTGTACGATACACTACCACCCAGGGAAGGCAAACAAGGTAGAAGATGCTTTGAGTAGAAAAGACCATGGAGTTTTGAACAATATGAGAATTGAAAGGGATCCAATTTTCATGGATCTAGTGAAGATGGACATGGGAATAACCAGGGAAGGTGAAACATCAATGCCTTTTCAAATGGTTGCCAAACCATCTTTACTAGAAAGGATTAAGAGTTCTCAGACCGATGATGAAGAATTCCAAAAAAAATTAAAGCTGTGAATGATGGGAGATTGAGAGACTTTGTGTATGAAGATGGAATTTTGAAATTCGGGAAGAGACTTTGTGTTCCCAATATACCTGATCTAAAAAGGGAATTGCTGGATGATGCTCATAGTCCCAATTTCACTATACACCCTGGGAGCACCAAAATGTATAGATATTTGAAGGAACATTTTTGGTGGGACAACATGAAGAGGGAGATTGCTGATTTTGTGTCAAGATGTATGGTTTGTCAACAAGTGAAAGCTGGAAGGCAACAGCCTGGAGGAGTCATGCAACCTCTTCCCATACCGGAGTGGAAATGGGACAATGTTACGATGGACTTTGTCATGGGGCTACCAAAGACTCCTAGAAGGAACGATGCAATATGGGTTATTGTTGATCGTCTTACCAAGACAGCACATTTTCTTGCTATAAGAGAAGATCTACCCCTGGAACGTCTAGCAAGACTATATATTAATGAAGTTGTGAGACTTCATGGAGTACCCCTATCGATTGTTTCTGATCGTGATCCCCATTTT
Source organism: Viscum album (assembly GCA_963277665.1). Taxonomy (NCBI): domain Eukaryota; kingdom Viridiplantae; phylum Streptophyta; class Magnoliopsida; order Santalales; family Viscaceae; genus Viscum; species Viscum album. The sequence goes on along the minus strand of OY728136.1, from coordinate 285,038,643 downwards.
ACTTCAAGATTCTGGAAAAGTCTTCAGAAATCCCGGGATACTGAACTTCATTTGAGCACTGCTTACCACCCTCAGACAGACGGACAATCAGAACGGACTATTCAAACCTTAGAAGACATGTTGAGATCTTGCTCACTTGACTTTCAGGGTATGTGGGATCAATATTTACCTTTGGTAGAATTTTCCTATAACAATAGCTTCCATTTCAGTATTTAGATGGCACCATATGAAGCGTTATATGGAAAGAGATGTCGTACACCAACCTGTTGGGATGACATTGGTGAAAGAAAACTTGTAGGCCCAGAACTGGTGGAGGAAACGGTGGAAAAGGTGAAAGTAATCCAAAATCACATCAAAGCAGCTCAAAGTAGGCAGAAGAGCTATGCCGATAATCGAAGGAAGGATTTGGAATTTCAAGTCGGTGATCATGTTTTTCTGAAGGTATCTCCGTGGAAGGGAGTCATACGTTTTGGTAAGAAAGGTAAATTGAGTCCCAGGTACATCAGACCTTTCGAAATTCTAGAACGAATTTGGGTTGTAGCTTACCGATTGGCAATGCCGCCAAGTCTCTCCAAAGTTCACGATGTGTTCCACGTATCTCTATTGAGGAAATACATGCCTGATTCGACGCATGTACTCACCTATGAGGAATTAGAACTGGAACCCGATCTGTCTTATTGTGAAGAGCCCGTCATGATTCTTGATACGATAGAACAAGTGCTGAGAAACCGGACGATGCGTCTGGTAAAAGTTTTGTGGAGAAACCATAAGATGGAAGAGGCAACGTGGGAACCCGAGGAACTTATGATGAAGAACCACCCGAGTATTTTTATGCAGTAATACCCTAGAAATTACGAGGATGCAATTATTTGAAGGAGGGGAGAATGTAACACCCCAAGATTCTACGGTACGCTTCTCTTTGAATAATGTGATAGCGTGTGTTGTACGCAACACCGAGTTCTAACACACCATAACTAATCAAACTAGCCGTTATGAATAGTAATACCTACTTTTTGAAAGTATATATATTTTATATTTGAAAATGGACTTCATTTTTGGATTCGGAATATCGAATTTAGCCTAAGATGAAATTTTGGTACATTTCGGATAACTTTCATATTTTGATGAATAGTGAAAATTACTAAGTTTTAATTAAAAACATCTTTTTTAATAAAAATAATTAATAGTGATAAATTATGAATTTGAGTGGTTTTAAAGTATATTTAGAATATATTTTTACCATTTAATATAATGTTGGTAATTGGACATAATTTTACAATTAAACCGAACATAAACGAGTGTCAATCTTTTGATAGTTATTATCTCGTAAAAACACGCTTTTTGTTTTGACAGCGGGAATTAATTTTAAATTAATTTCTGCCACTTCTGTGTTTTGAATTTAGGAAAATGGATTCCATATTTGGAATCAGGATGTTCAAATTGTTTAAATAGGTAACTTTTATTTTTAGACATTTTGAATAAATACTGCGGTAAATATTTTATTTACCATGGTTAAGGGTAAATCCGGTAAATAAGGGTTAAAAAAATAATATTATAATAATACTAAATTACCCTAAAACGTGTCTTAACCGTATTGGTTGATACATGGTCGACCATGGAAATCTTTGGGTCTATTTTGGGACCCCATGGATCCACTTGTAAGTGATAATGGCACTTTATTTTAATTAAGTTAAAATGAATACAAAAATGACACAAGCATATATCTTTTAGAAAAACAATTGTTACATAGGGTTATATATGTTTGATTTTAGATTATAAATATTCATTAGAAATCTAAAAAGATTTCCTAAATAATGATATTTTATTTTTAATTTTTAGACTTTAAATAATTTATTTTATTTATGACACAATGATGATGCAGTAATTACTATAATAGTGCAAAATTAAAATAATTGATATTATAAATACCAAAATAAATATAATATGAAACTTTTAATGAAATAAAATAATTTTCTAGGATAATATGATATATTAGGATTGATTTAATGGACTTTTTTCGAAGTAATCAATCTGTTATGAGTTTCACAAAAATCAACTATTGAATAGTGTCAAAATTGACATAAAAGAGTTCTTAAAACAAATATTATATTATTAATTGATATTAAATTCCTAAAAATCTAAGGTTCGGCCAAGAGACTTATATCATGATAGTTTCATCATTAATGTACCACTTGGGGGTCTCTTTGATGTATATAGTAAGTTTATTAACCATATTATATAAAAATACAAAGAGACATTGTAAAAGTGAAACTAATTAACTTAGAGTTAATACTTAAAGATAAGGTTAATATAAGTACCCAAACCTGTCTAAATTCTATTGGTTGAGTGGTTTTCTACCTATCCCCACCTTAACCTTTTAATAATAAGCTTTGGAGCCATTATAAACCGAATATGAATTTATTATAAATTAATATTTCTAGCTTTTCCAAAGGTGCCCCTCACCCCTCTTATAAAAGGGCACTCCTCCTTCTCATTTCTTCACACCTTCAAAGCCTTTTGGTTCGGCCAAACTCTGCCCAAATACTCTCCAAACATCCCTCACTACAACCTAGAGGCATTAGTTTGATCAGAAAGCCAACCTAAGGAGCCCTTTTGATCAAATCAAAAGGAAGAACCCGAAGAATAGGTAATGATTTCACCACCCTTTTCTAAGTTCATTTCTTCTTCCACTTCTTCTTCCTTTGTTATTACCATTCTAAAATAATAACTCCAGTATCTCACATATACTGTGATGTTATTATAAATATGGTACAACCATATTCAGTATTCTATCCACCCTTTGAATAACATGTCACCATACGTGCGTACGTACGGACTACCGTCTCCACGCCGTGGTGTAATTGTTATTCAATATATTATTATTTGGATGGGTATAATAATGATGTGTAACACATGTAAATAATAAATATAACATGTTAATGATTTTGTATATATGATATACCATCCATTTATATATTATTTTAATATAAAAAGAATGATATTGTCGCTCGTGCGTACGTACGGACTACCGTCTCCACGAACGCGATGAGATTCATTCTCCATCGTATCCATTCAAGTATAATTATCATTTGATGATTTAAAAATGATGTTTAAGGACTAGATATCATTCTGGATATGAATAAAATACAACAACCATGGCTTATGTAACAAAACATATAAAAGAAAATGAGTAAGTTAACTCCCGAAACGACGATAATTCTAAGATATTATTAACAAATCAATGTTAAAAGATCATATATGATATCATATTATTATATATGATTCTTGTATAATTTAATAACAACTATTTCACCATTATACAGGAGGTTAACCTACCCCAACCAAGGAAAAGTACAAGGTAAGGGTTTACTTTACAACCTCTTCATTATCCAAGGTTGTTTATACGTAATAATCTACTGGGATCTCTTTATCATCCACATCCATGTTTCTTAAAAATGCATTTCAAAACATTTTTACTATTTACTAGAATATGAGTTAAAGTCATTTATACCCTTTTTGACTTTTATAAGTGGTTTATAAAGGAATCTTTCGGTCGTTTTCAAAACAAGGTCCTTTTTAACCTTTTCGACAGAATTAAGGTAAGAATGTTTTTTTTAACTTATACGGCGGGTGCGGCTATTTTCCGCCGTTATAAAATATTCAAAGCTTCCCTTACAAGCTTATAAGAACATTTTCAAAGAAAATGTTTTATTTTATATGGATCTTAAATAATTTCAAAATAAAAGGAGATATTTCTTTAAAAAGAATTTTGATTTCATCTATGTCAACATCCTTTGATGGATTTTAAGATTATTTGAAGTTGATTTATTATGATACAAAACTTCTATATTGTATTGAAGGTTTTGTGATATGTTTGACTGTGGATGTGCTATTTTTATACCATTCATAGTTTATGGTGAAAGTATTGACATTTCATATGCTACTTTTAATATGAATGTTTATGTTATGTTTAAACCTTTTCATATGGGAATGCATTGGACTTAATATGTGACGGGTGGAGCCCGATATAGCTCCTCGATGCATCGGTAGGTCTCATGAGACAAACTAGTGTCTTGGCACAAGGCCTTGACAAAATATTATTTGTAGTCTTGGCACGAGGCCTTGGCTATGTGGTTATGATAGTCTGGAATTATGCATTCCAACATTATGAAAGTGGTTATTGATTTTTTTTCATGTGATAATTCGATTAGTAGAATATCCATGTGAATAAGTAAATGGCATTATTTCATTTTATTTATTCCATACCATGTTGAAAGTTCATATTTAAAAGGCTTTTGTTTTAGTTATACATTGCCTTAAATGTTTATTCTTATTTATGAAAGTTTCCGCTATATTGTTATCCTTACTGGGCATTTGAGCTCACCCCTTTTCTATGTTTTATTTTTCCCAGGATGTGAAGAAGTAAGTTATGAATGACCTGCAGGGATTTTATGAGGGGTTAATAGTGTGGATTGTGGAAACATTATGTTGTTGTAGTAGTTTTTCATTTTATGATGTAATGTAAAACTTATGAATATATCTAGTGTTTCCAAGGCTACTAAACCAATCGGTCTTTCGAGATTTGATCTTTCTTGTGATCATGCCAATGTTATGTAATAATGCACCGACTCTGGGTAACTGGGGTCGGGGCGTTACAGTTGGTATCAGAGGAAGTTTAGTACAAACCTTGGAAGCTAGATTTAGATAAACACTGATTAGAGCACGTAGACCTAAGATGAACTTTGAGGATTAGTATAGAAGAACTTCCTAGAATTTTGGTATTGTAGAGATTTTGTGAGTTTTCCAAGAAATACATCCCTGTCTGGATACGACCAGGTAGAGGCGGCTCTGGCACAGATGTACCTAGGGGTAAAACCCGAAAACACCGCTTTGAGCTAGACTCGAACGAGAACTGGTGCACGACAACGGGCCTTGCTGCACTCTTGGTTACGACACTCCCGGGGGATATGCTTAGGATAACTCTCATTTTCTTTACAAATCATTTTTAAGGGATTATGAGTATATACTTCCTCAAAGAAAACATTCTTATGATTATGGATTATATCCATAAATAGTTCAATTTATGTTAAGTGTTTTATAAGTATGGGATTATGTATTTTGATTCATAAATTTATCTAGTTTATGCCATTGTTTAGAAATGGCGCCTAGTGGAAGAAATGGAAACCGTATCAATGCACGCACTCCATGTAGGGATTGCCCTCCTGCTCAAGATAATTATAGTGGGGCTGGTGATGCAACTGGTTCTGATCAGCTAATCACCATACTGGGACAACTTACTCAGGTTATGAATAATAACCTTACCCGTATGGAGCACCCTGATCCGCAGCGTGGAGGATCAATGTTAGATCGATTCATGAGGCAACAACCACCAACGTTCAATGGGAATACAAATCCCTTAGTAGCTGAGCAATGGATATTTTCCCTAGAGAAAATATTTCAGGATTTGGGGAGCAGTGAAATGGAAAAGGTTATCATGGTAGTTTATCGCCTCACTGGAGATGCTGATCAATGGTGGTCATTGATTCAAAATACGAAGGAAAGATGATGAAGTATCAAATATGGAATGGAGGGAGTTCAAAGATCTGTTTTTAGAAAAATACTTCCCTCGCGACCATCGAGCAGATATGGAAAGGAAATTTCTGAGTCTGAGACAAAAGGAGGATGAGAATGTCACAATGTATGAGGCTAACTTTACAAGGTTAGCGAGGTACGCTGGTGATTATATTCGTAACCCAAGAAGTAAGATTGATCGTTTCTTTGATGGGTTAAAACCATTTCTCCGTCGAGCGTTAGTCTCACAATCCTTTTCATCGTACGAAGACATTGTCTCATGTGCTATCAAGACCGAAAAGGAATTCTCTAAGTCTAATGACTTTAAAGCAAAGCAAGAGAAGAAGAGACCTGCTGATCAATCTGGGAATGGAAATAAGGGGAAGAAGGGAAAGGTTGAATATCCATCTTGTGGTAAATGCGGGAAGAAACATCCTGGTACTTGCTTGAAGGGAATGGGAGTCTGTTACAAGTGTGGTGAAAAAGGCCACCAAGCGCATGATTGCAAGGGGAAGAAGGAAGCTACCAACGTTCAGTGCTACAATTGCAGGGAGATGAGGCATTATGCAAATGCATGTCCTAAGCGTCAGGAGAACTTACCTCAGAAAATGCCAAGGGTCAAGGCCAGGCTTATGCTATCACTACTGCTGAGGTAGAAGCTCCAAAAGACGTGGTGGCAGGTAATTTAATGGTTTCCTCAAGTTTAGCAAATGCATTATTTGATTCTGGATCATCGCATTGTTTCATATCTTCCCAGTTTGCTAAGAAAATTAGATATTTCCAATTTGATTTAATAAGGGAGTTGTCAGTTAAAACTCCTAAGGGAAGTATCGTTGCAACAAAGTTTTGTGAATCAGTCCCCATTAGAGCACATAAAGTTTCTTTATCTGCTGATTTCATCGTCGTACCTATGATTGAGTTTGATATAATCCTCGGTATGGACTGGCTTTCGGACTATGATGCGAAGATTTATTGTAAGAAGAAAGAGGTTACGATTCTTGATGATAATGATAAGGAGCACCTTATTTTTAGAGCAGAATCGTCACCACCTAATTCTTATTTAGATCCACCCCCAGTAGCTCAACATAATTCAATTATTGGGGAGGAAGAGAATGAAATAACTGTCCGTGAGGAAAGGATTGTTCAAATAGAGGATGTACCTGTTGTGAAAGAATTTGTAGATGTATTTCCGGAAGATTTACCTGGACATCCTCCAGAACGAGAAGTTGAGTTTTCTATTGATTTGATTCCTGGATCAAGGCCTATATCGAAGACCCCTTATAGAATTGCCACTGTAGAGTTAGTCGAACTAAAGAAACAACTAGAGGAATTGAGTAATAAGGGATTTATTCGCCCTAGTGTTTCTCCATGGGGAGCCCCTGTTCTTTTTGTTAAAAAGAAAGATGGATCTATGAGGTTATGTATCGACTACAGGGAGATCAATGCTATAACGATAAAGAACAAGTATCCCCTACCTCGTATTGATGATTTATTTGACCAACTGCATGGAGCTCAATACTTTTCAAAGATTGACCTTCGATCTGGATACCATCAGTTGTCTGTGAAGAAGGAAGACATTCCGAAAACAGCATTTCGAACCAGGTACGGGCATTACGAGTTTACTGTAATGCCGTTTGGATTGACTAATGCACCCTCTGTATTCATGGATCTAATGAATAGAGTTTTCAAGGAGTGTCTCAATGAATTTGTGGTTGTATTTATTGATGATATCTTGGTATACTCCAAAACCTACGAAGATCATGAAAATCACTTGCGCATTATCTTGAAGACTCTGAGGAGGCATGAATTATATGGGAAGTTTAGCAAGTGTGAATTCTGGGTTCAGGAGATTTCTTTTCTTGGCCATATTGTATCTAAAGATGGAATCTTTGTTGATCCTTCTAAGACCAAGGCAATCCAAGAATGGCCAGCACCTACGAGTATAACTGAGGTACGTAGTTTTATTGGTTTGGCAGGTTATTATCGACGTTTCGTCCAGAATTTTTCCCGATTGGCTAACCCATTAACGAAGCTCACACGTAAAGGGGTTAAATTTGTTTGGAAAAAAGAGTGTGAAGAATGTTTTGAAGAACCGAAGAGAAGATTAGTCAATGCTCCTATATTGACTCTACCATCGGGGAATGATGGGTTCGTTATTTATAGTGATGCATCGAATAAAGGACTTGGTTGTGTCCTTATGCAGAATGATAGAGTTATTGCCTATGCATCACGACAGTTGAAAATTCATGAACAAAACTATCCTACTCATGATCTCGAGTTAGCAGCAGTGATCTTTTCTTTGAAGATATGGAGGCACTACCTCTATGGTGAAAAATGTGAGATTTATACTGATCACAAGAGTTTGAAGTATATTTTCTCACAAAAAGAACTCAACATGAGGCAAAGGAGATGGCTTGAATTACTTAAGGATTATGATTGTACGATACACTACCACCCAGGGAAGGCAAACAAGGTGGAAGATGCTTTGAGTAGAAAAGACCATGGAGTTTTGAACAATATGAGAATTGAAAGGGATCCAATTTTCATGGATCTAGTGAAGATGGACATGGGAATAACCAGGGAAGGTGAAACATCAATGCCTTTTCAAATGGTTGCCAAACCATCTTTACTAGAAAGGATTAAAAGTTCTCAGACCGATGATGAAGAATTCCAAAAAAAAATTAAAGCTGTGAATGATGGGAGATTGAGAGACTTTGTGTATGAAGATGGAATTTTGAAATTCGGGAAGAGACTTTGTGTTCCCAATATACCTGATCCAAAAAGGGAATTGCTGGATGATGCTCATAGTCCCAATTTCACTATACACCATGGGAGCACCAAAATGTATAGAGATTTGAAGGAACATTTTTGGTGGGACAACATGAAGAGGGAGATTGCTGATTTTGTGTCAAGATGTATGGTTTGTCAACAAGTGAAAGCTGGAAGGCAACAGCCTGGAGGAGTCTTGCAACCTCTTTCCATACCGGAGTGGAAATGGGACAATGTTACGATGGACTTTGTCATGGGGCTACCAAAGACTCCTAGAAGGAACGATGCAATATGGGTTATTGTTGATCGTCTTACCAAGACAGCACATTTTCTTGCTATAAGAGAAGATCTACCCCTGGAACGTCTAGCAAGACTATATATTAATGAAGTTGTGAGACTTCATGGAGTACCCCTATCGATTGTTTCTGATCGTGATCCCCGTTTTACTTCAAGATTTTGGAAAAGTCTTCAGAAATCCCGGGATACTGAACTTCATTTAAGCACTGCTTACCACCCTCAGACAGACGGACAATCAGAATGGACTATTCAAACCTTAGAAGACATGTTGAGATCTTGCTCACTTGACTTTCAGGGTATGTGGGATCAATATTTACCTTTGGTAGAATTTTCCTATAACAATAGCTTCCATTCGAGTATTTAGATGGCACCATATGAAGCGTTGTATTGAAAGAGATGTCGTACACCAACCTGTTGGGATGACATTGGTGAAAGAAAACTTGTAGGCCCAGAACTGGTGGAGGAAACGGTGGAAAAGGTGAAAGTAATCCAAAATCACATCAAAGCAGCTCAAAGTAGGCAGAAGAGCTATGCCGATAATCGAAGGAAGGATTTGGAATTTCAAGTCGGTGATCATGTTTTTCTGAAGGTATCTCCGTGGAAGGGAGTCATACGTTTTGGTAAGAAAGGTAAATTGAGTCCCAGGTACATCAGACCTTTCGAAATTCTAGAACGAATTTGGGTTGTAGCTTACCGATTGGCAATGCCGCCAAGTCTCTCCAAAGTTCACGATGTGTTCCACATATCTCTATTGAGGAAATACATGCCTGATCCGACGCATGTACTCACCTATGAGGAATTAGAACTGGAACCCGATCTGTCTTATTGCGAAGAGCCCATCAAGATTCTTGATACGATAGAACAAGTGCTGAGAAACCGGACGATGCGTCTGGTAAAAGTTTTGTGGAGAAACCATAAGATGGAAGAGGCAACGTGGGAACCCAAGGAACTTATGATGAAGAACCACCCGAGTATTTTTATGCAGTAATACCCTAGAAATTACGAGGATGCAATTATTTGAAGGAGGGGAGAATGTAACACCCCAAGATTCTACGGTACGCTTCTCTTTGAATAATGTGATAGCGTGTGTTGTACGCAACACCGAGTTCTAACACACCATAACTAATCAAACTAGCCGTTATGAATAGTAATACCTACTTTTTGAAAGTATATATATTTTATATTTGAAAATGGACTTCATTTTTGGATTCGGAATATCGAATTTAGCCTAAGGTGAAATTTTGGTACATTTCGGATAACTTTCATATTTTGATGAATAGTGAAAATTACTAAGTTTTAATTAAAAACATCATTTTTAATAAAAATAATTAATAGTGATAAATTATGAATTTGAGTGGTTTTAAAGTATAGTTAGAATATATTTTTACCATTTAATATAATTTTGGCCATTGGACATAAGTTTACAATTAAACCGAACATAAACGAGTGTCAATCTTTTGATAATTATTATCTCGTAAAAACACGCTTTTTGTTTTGACAGCGGGAATTAATTTTAAATTAATTTCTGCCACTTCTGTGTTTTGAATTTAGGAAAATGGATTACATATTTGGAATCAGGATGTTCAAATTGTGTAAATAGGTAACTTTTATTTTTAGACATTTTGAATAAATACTGCGGTAAATATTTTATTTACCATGGTTAAGGGTAAATCCTGTAAATAAGGGTTAAAAAAATAATATTATAATAATACTAAATTACCCTAAAACGTGTCTTAACCCTATTGGTTGATACATGGTCGACCATGGGAATCTTTGGGTCTATTTTGGGACCCCATGGATCCACTTTTAAGTGATAATGACACTTTATTTTAATTAAGTTAAAATGAATACAAAAATGACACAAGCATATATCTTTTATAAAAACAATTGTTACATAGGGTTATATATGTTGGATTTTAGATTATAAATATTAATTTTAAGGCTAAAAAGATTTCCTACAGAAGGATATTTTATTTATAATTTTTAGACATTAAATAATGTATTTTATTTATGACACAATGATGATGCAGTAATTACTATAATAGTGAAAAATTAAAATAATTAATATTATAAATACCCAAATAAATATAATATGAAACTTTTAATGAAATAAACTAATTTTCTAGGATAATATGATATATTAGGATTGATTTAATTGACTTTGTTCGAAGTAATCAATCTTTTATGAGTTTCACAAAAATCAACTATTGAATAGTGTCAAAATTGACATAAAAGAGTTCTTAAAACAAATATTATATTATTAATTGATATTAAATTCCTAAAAATCTAAGGTTCTGCAAAGAGACTTATATCATGATAGGTTCATCATTAATGTACCACTTGGGGGTCGCTTGGATGTATATAGTAAGTTTATTAACCATATTATATAAAAATACAAAGAGACATTGTAAAAGTGAAACTAATTAACTTAGAGTTAATACTTAAAGATAAGGTTAATATAAGTACCCAAACCTGTCTAAATTCTATTGGTTGAGTGGTTTTAGACCTATCCCTACCTTAACTTTTGAATAATAATCTTTGGATCCATTAGAACCCGAATATGAATTTATTATAAATTAATATTTCTAGCTTTTCCAAAGGTGCCCCTCACCCCTCTTATAAAAGAGAACTCCTCCTTCTCATTTATTCACACCTTCAAAGCCTTTTGGTTCGGCCAAACTCTGCCCAAATACTCTCCCAACATCCCTCACTACAACCTAGAGGCCTTATTTTGATCAGAAAGCCAACCTAAGGAGCCCTTTTGATCAAATCAAAAGGAAGAACCCGAAGAAGAGATAATGATTTCACCACCCTTTTCTAAGTTCATTTCTTCTTCCACTTCTTTTTCCTTTGTTCTTACCATTATAAAATAATAACTCCAGTATCTCACATATACTGTGATGTTATTATAAATATGGTACAACCATATTCAGTATTCTATCCACCCTTTGAATAACATGTCACCATACGTGCGTACGTACGGACTACCGTCTCCACGCCGTGGTGTAATTGTTATTCAATATATTATTATTTGGATGGGTATAATAATGATGTGTAACTCATGTAAATAATAAATATAACATGTTAATTATTCTTTATATATGATATACCATCCATTTATATATTATTTTAATATCAAAATAATGATATTGTCGCTCGTGCGTACGTACGGACTACCGTCTCCACGAACGCGATGAGATTCATTCTCCATCGTATCCATTCAAGTATAATTATCATTTGATGATTTAAAAATGATGTTTAATGACTAGATATCATTCTTGATATGAATAAAATACAACAACCATGGCTTATGTAACAAAACATATAAAAGAAAATGAGTAAGTTAACTCCCGAAACGACGATAATTCTAAGATATTATTAACAAATCAATGTTAAAAGATCATATAGGATATCATATTATTATATATGATTCTTCTATAATTTAATAACAACTATTTCACCATTATACAGGAGGTTAACCTACCCCAACCAAGGAAAAGTACAAGGTAAGGGTTTACTTTACAACCTCTTCATTATCCAAGGTTGTTTATACGTAATAATCTACTGGGATCTCTTTATCATCCACATCCATGTTTCTTAAAAATGCATTTCAAAACATTTTTACTATTTACTAGAATATGAGTTAAAGTCATTTATACCCTTTTTGACTTTTATAAGTGGTTTATAAAGGAATCTTTCGGTCTTTTTCAAAACAAGGTCCTTTTTAACCTTTTCGACAGAATTAAGGTAAGAATGTTTTTTTTAACTTATACGGCGGGTGCGGCTATTTTTCGCCTTTATAAAATCTTCAAAGCTTCCCTTACAAGCTTATAAGAATATTTTCAATGAAAATGTTTTATTTTATATGGATCTTAAATTATTTCAAAATAAAAGGAGATATTTCTTTAAAAAGAATTTTTATTTCATCTATGTCAACATCCTTTGATGGATTTTAAGATTATTTGAAGTTGATTTATTATGATACAAAACTTCTATATTTTATTGAAGGTTTTGTGATATGTTTGACTGTGGATGTGCTATTTTTATACCATTCATAGTTTATGGTGAAAGTATTGACATTTCATATGCTAGTTTTAATATGAATGTTTATGTTATGTTTAAACCTTTTCATATGGGAATGCATTGGACTTAATATGTGACGGGTGGAGCCCGCTATAGCTCCTCGATGCATCGGTAGGTCTCATGAGACAAACTAGTGTCTTGGCACAAGGCCTTGACAAAATCTTATTTTTAGTCTTGGCACGAGGCCTTGGCTATGTGGTTATGATAGTCTGGAATTATGCATTCCAACATTATGAAAGTGGTTATTGATTTTTTTTCATGTGATTATTCGATTAGTAGAATATCCATGTGAATAAGTAAATGGCATTATTTGATTTTATTTATGCCATACCATGTTGAAAGTTCATATTTAAAAGGCTTTTGTTTTAGTTATACATTGCCTTAAATGTTTATTCTTATTTATGAAAGTTTCCTCTATATTGTTATCCTTACTGGGCATTTGAGCTCACCCCTTTTCTATGTTTTATTTTTCCCAGGATGTGAAGAAGTAAGTTATGAATGACCTGCAGGGATTTTATGAGGGGTTAATAGTGTGGATTGTGGAAACATTATGTTGTTGTAGTAGTTTTTCATTTTATGATGTAATGTAAAACTTATGAATATATCTAGTGTTTCCAAGGCTACTAAACCAATCGGTCTTTTGAGATTTGATCTTTCTTATGATCATGCCAATGTTATGTAATAATGCACCGACTCTGGGTAACTGGGGTCGGGGCGTTACATCCATGCTGGTTGTAGTAATTTAATAAGCTTGGCCTCATCCCCTTGCCTTCTTTTGTAGTAAGTTTCATTGATTTTTGTGGAATTGGTTAGAATATACCCCATAATACATATATTCAAAGCATCATCCATTTATGTATCCACCCTTACCCTTTAATGTATGAGGGTGATGTCCTTTTTCATCACACTTGAGGCTAACTCCTTTACCTTTTAAGAACGTACCTAGTTATTTCATCCAACGTGTTTTACATTTTGGAAAATTATCCATTATCTTCTCTCACTTAGCTATTTTTTTTCATGGTTGTCATCTTCATTGATTGTTTTCCTTTGAATCCAAAAGTATTGTAAAATTAATTATCTATCTTGATTAAATATTATATTATATTCTCATATGATGAGAATATTTAGAAGACTATTGCCTTCAAAATATTGGCTTAAGCACATAAAAGAAACAATCAATATTTATCATTGGATTACATTAATAGTCTTCAGTATGTGTTGTTAACTTCATAGTGTTATATTAAAACATAGAAATATTTTCTTCTTCCTTTTATCTTAGACATAAGAATTGTCTCTCCATATCAGCTCGTTCACAAGAAAATATTTTTCTAGGAAAAGGCCCTTAAACCCCCCCCCCTTCCATGCTCGTTATATCCTCCTTATTATTAGTGTTTTGAATCAATGGCCATTATTGATATACATTCCCTGAGATATGATAAACATTCATGAAAACTTTATCTGTTTCCTTAATTCCAGAAATGTAAAATATCTTATCTAAAGAACTAATCCATTACTCAAATACAAATGTATTTTTTTGAACATTGAATGATGGGGGTTTATAATGCAAAAAAGTGATCTAACATTGTTACACCACATTGTGGATATTTTTCCTACTATATACAAGAAAGGTTATTCTTTATAACAAAATTTAGATGAACAAATAAAATTTTAATTTGTTCAAATCCAACTGCATCTATAACTCTTTCTTCATTATCCTTCCCTAGAGTTAAATACCTACATTGATTATCTACATTGATATGATTTCTGTTCATTTGTCTAGGTTCCATTTCTAAACAATGAAATACATTATATTAGATTATATTATTTTTAATCATTACTTATAATTTAAAATATAGTGAAACAATAAAAATAAATAAAAAATATAAGCATAGATAATATCAAAATAAAAAAATTTGTTTCCATAATAATATTATCAAATAATAAGAATATTTTCAAGTCCTTCATAAGTGTTTTTAAATAAAATTTGAATTAATCCAAACCTATCCCCTATAAGTTTCCAAACATGTGTATAGTAATTGGAACACTCATCATGTACAAGAATGATGGAGGAGATACACACGAACAACTCTTTTTAGAGTTGTTACAGTAATATTCAACTATTCCAAATCCATTTTCACTTTTAGTATCTATATATAAATGCATTTCTAGTAAAACCAAATAATAAATACCTTACCAAAATGTTAAGATGTTATCCAATACTTAGAATTATCATCAAATTGATTCTTATGGTTATATTCCCTAATATATGCTTTCATAAATCCTTATCCCAAGGATTCTACTAAATTTAATACAATACCAATGGAAAATACCCCATGTCTAGTAACATAGTGTCCGTAGTTACGTTTTTAAATAGGTACTGGATACAAGTGATCATGTCACAATAGACTGAAAAGTTTAGTTGTCTTGATAAACTTGATACATACTTGAATTTTACAATACATTTGAAAATATAAAATAAAACAAATTATTTTCTTTGAGAACATTATTATTACATCTTTCATAACCCTAAATATAAATTATAATTCACTTACTAGAATCTATAAGAAATTAAACCCAAGAAATTTGTGTGGTCAAATTCTTAGAAAGGGTATCCGTACAACAGATGCTAATAAAACATGAATAATATGGCAGAAATAAACTATAGTTAAATAATGACATATATATAAAAAATGATCTTAAAAATTATCCATGTGTACCATAACAGTTCAAATAATAACATGTAAATAAATAAATTATTTCATAATTATGGAATACATAATACTAGACATCAGAAGCATACTATTAAAGCCTCGTGACAAGACATCTTACAAAAATGTGTAATGACTTGGCCAACAATCTAGTCTATTTTTTCACATTAGACCTAATGAATAATTGATGTGATATATAATTGTGTTCTCAAATTTCAACTAAATAATTCCAATGAATTTATTTTATGAATAAGAAACACAAGTTAATAGACATGCCTTAAAAAACAATAATATTTTGTATTAGAATTTCTAGAATACAGATTATCAATATTTTTCTTTGTAAAAATGGTCATAAAACATCAATTTAAATATTATTGATATTATCATTAGAGTATATCTTTAGTAAATAATAATATTTAAAAAACGTTTTTAACACAGGTGAAAATAATTTCAAAATATCACTAGAAAAATTCTTGAAGAAAATTAACTTTCACATTGAAAAAACTTTTTTAAAATCTACAATTTTCCAAAATATTAATGAAAATATTTTATTTGAAAATAACCTTTTAAACACGTAAATTAAAATTCAAAAAAATTGTTGTTCATGATATATTGAAATTTAATTCATGTTTTATAAGTTAAAAATATTCATTTCACACTTTTCTAAAAAGGTCAAAAGTACTTCACTTGAAAAACAATAAGAAGATTCCTTATAAAAAAATTTAAAAATTAAAATTTTTGTTCGAAATTTGTTTATTAGATCATTTATAATGGTAAAATACTTTCTTTTATAAATTTTAAATAATATATGGTAATGGAAGAGAAATATTCCCAATTTAGTAGAAAATACATGGTTTTAATTCCTTAAAAGCATTATTTTGGTATCTTTAGTACTTAAAGAGAGGAAATGGAAAGGAAAACATGTAATTTAATGAAACATACATAGTATTAGAAAATATTCTGGGTATAACATTGACATGTTAAATAATATTCCCAATAGATACTTGAAGATAAGAAATCTCGAAAAGGATGAGATTATGAATTTAATTAATAATTCATGTTGAACTTCTTTTCTATATATCTGAAACTACGATAGAAAAAATATATATTTTTTATAAATATATTAAATAACCATACTCATATATATAATACTATATATTATTTACTTAAATAATTTTATAACCCATTTATTAACAATTCATTATTATAATAATTGTTCAAGGTAATAAGTTCTCCGATTTTCATGTATGTTTTGGTTTGATAGTTTTTGTCCTTGTACTTTGATCATGGTTAAATAATATATATATATAATATTAATAATTATGTAAATATCATAAATATTAATTATATATATTTATATTAATCAATAAAAATAGATATTGAAAAATTAATTAAACCATTCATCGAGATGGTAGGCGATACATGTGCATGAATGTTGTTTTCACTTTTTGATGGATAGAATGAAAGAAATGTAAATAATAATTCATCATTAAATAATAATTATTATATCCTAAATATCATATAAATTTATTGAATGTACACTTATTAACATCCATGTAAAGGATAAAAAAATTGAATCACGTTGTTTTGTGGAGGTGTTAGTCCATACATATGCACACGCAACATTATCATTTTTAATTTAACCTAGAAGAGGGTGGATAATGATGGATTCATAATTAAAATAAAACATAACTATATTTATAATATTAAAGTTTTTAATTTTTGATAAATATCATATATTTAGGTGAGGTTAAATAATAAGTAAAAAATAGTGTGATCAGTGAAGCCGATTTCCTCTTCTTTGAATGAACTCTTTTAGATATCCTCTTAAGAACCCTAGGGTTAACCTTTTGGGAATAAAAAAACATATAAAATTTTTATAAGGAATTTTTTAATAGAATTTTTCAGATATTGGTTAATAGAGATTACTCAATGTGGTTGAACTAATATAGGTAAGGGGTTTCCTTTTATAAGGTAGGGAAAGGATACACTTGGAATTACTAAAAATATTAAAATACAACCAAGAAATTATCAATAAAAATTCCTCCAAATGCATATAGATTAAAATATAACGTCTTATATTGCTTAAATATTGTTAAAAAAAATAAATTTTTAACATTTTTCAGTGGTATTTTATAACTTATCTGTCAGTTTAATCAATTAGTTAACGTAATTTAACCTTACCCGTTGTAATAAATTTTCAATCATAAAAGGCTATAATATAACATATATTGTAAAAAAATGCAACATAAATGGTCATGAGATTAAATTTTAGACTTTAAAATACCCCTATTATTATTTTATAATATTTTTCAAATTTTTAAATAATTAAATAAAATATTATTTTCATATAATATCATTTGTTCCATTTTTTAGACTATTCATTTAATTTGAATTTAAATACATTAATAAAAAAATGGAATTAGAATATAAAAAATTCCAACATCTCTAAAATTTTATATTTATCTAAAAATCATGGAATAGAATAATTCATCCAAATTTTATTAATTTTAATACATTTCAATAAATTTTTATTTTTTTATTAATTTAAGAAATATTGTGATTTAGTTAGAGTAAATGTTTGGGGTAATTATATAATCACTAAAAATTAAAAATAAATTTACAATGAAAAAATAATTTTTTTATAAACAAAATAAACTTTAATATTCATTTAAAATTATTTTTATCCTTATGTGGACATAAAAGATATGTTCAAATTCAAGAGAGTGAAATTTTGTATTTTCCATTACTTAAAATATTATAAAGATCAGTATCAAAAGAAAAAGGAAATAATTTTCCATATTAGTTATAATTGGATGAAAATTTCAGAAATTCACTCATAAAAATGACAAATAAATGTTTTAAACAAATTTTAAAGCCTTATCACATTATTTTTTAATATTAATTACTTAATTTATCCTTCAGCAATGTGATAAATTTTACCATTGTAACTATTCATAATGAAAATACATAAAAGGGTACAATTTTTAAAATTTGGACATCTTAATTAAAAATAAGGTACTTATTTTTCAAGACTAAATATATAAAAGTAGAAAAAAATTAAAATTATTTTGAAAAAAAATAAATTTCTTTTTAGAATAATTAGTTTTTTAGATCAAAACTATATTTATTCTTACCAAATGCCTCACAAAATATTATATGAATGATAAATAAAATTGATTGAACATATAATATATAAATATAGTTTAAATAATACACCAATATTGATCAATTTTATTTATTATGATGATAACACATTCCACACATAAAAATAGTTTTCAGAAAAAAATCACATTTACATCAAATGATTTTTATTTTAATTTATATTAAAATGATATATAATAAATTAAATTTAAACTATAAATTATTGATAATTTATTTATTACTATTAATAAACACCAATTTTATATTCAATAGTACTTCATGGTTCATTTAAACTCAGTATTATGTGTAACACAAGCTATATAAGAAATTAAGTTTTCCTAAAAAATATATGTCATGAAATCTTCGGGTGTTTCACCTCAAATGAAAATTTTTCTTAAAGATGTAATCTTATGATCAAATAAAAAATTATAATAGAAAAAAATTAATGCAGTAGGAATATTTATATCAGAAATACTGATATAGTCACAGTAATTATAAAATATGTAGTAAGTACATCAAAAATAAAAAAAATGGTGTTTTGAATAATAGTATAGAACCCATTAAAATGATATTATAATATCATAATTCTAATAAAATGTTAATAGTATATTGTAAATATTATCCAATATATCCTAAGATCAAATAATATCTCTGAATTAACATGTCTAAAGGTATGAGTCTTTTAAACCCTGAAATACTTTTATTGTAGACCTGACCAAAGGTATATCTATTTTTCATCCCACAATATCCCTTGAATTTGGATTAGTCTAAATGTATTTATTTTCAAACACTAGACACTCAACAATCCTCCTTATAATCCCTAAATATTAATGGATTATAACAACTCAACCGTGTAAAATTCATCAAACAAGAGGATCCAAATAAAATCACTTACATAGATAAAATCTCACGATCTCAATGATTAATAAGATTTTTCTTCCTCAATGAATCCATTGATCTCAATTGATTATGAAAAATAAATTTAATATGAAAATACTAAATATAATCCCAATGAAACCTCAAATGGTGACACCTATTAGAAATAATAAGAATGAAAAATTAGATTGATAGGAAGTTCTCTAAACTAAATAAAATTGAGAAAAATTCAAAATAGTCCATAAAAGAATGTTCTTTCAAATGCCCAAAGTATGTTTTACATATGATCAATGAAGATATAGATTATTTTATAGATGATGGGGTATCTAAATCCAATATTCAAATTCTGTACACATTTATATTAGTTGAATGTTAATTGAAAATTTCTTTGTCATTATAACAAAAAAATATTTTTGTGAGAATACTATTTCTTATGATATACACAACACCAAGCTTAAACGAACCACAATATACTATAAAAATATTATTATTTTTCTATAACCATTATAACCATGACATTAAATTGAATGGTATGAATGCAATGTCTAGGAGTTTTTTGTGTATTATTTTTAAAACTAAATTGGAATTAATTAGAGACCAAACAATGAGACATCATGCAATTTCGATGCCCGACATGCCTAGAATAAATTTTGGATAATATTAAAATATTAAATAGAGTTAGGGTGTAGTTTTCCTAAAAAAGTGGAATTACTTCTAAAAGGGTGCCCAGATAAAAAATATGATTGCACCATTACATTCAGAGAAGTGAATTTACCATAGAGATTCCTAAAATTGACAGCCATGGTTCATTAATAAAATATTGTTTTTGGATGTTCTAATGAATAAAATAAATTAAACATTTATTTTATTCCCTTAATTTCATCGATGGAGTGACACAAGGATGGTTTTTTTAAAATAATCACAGAGGCATGGATCCATGGTTATACTCCTAACCCTATAATTCCTTGGAGGCTCTAGAGAGGAACCTGGAGAATTCCCATAGCAGAAAACAACAACAGAACATTTATTGGAGATCGACGGACACCTTCTTGATGGATCTCACCAACGGTTTCAATGCGATGATCGATCATCTCCATCAAACAATACCAACCCAATATAGGATGTTTTTATTTTGGATTTTTTCCCTTGTTCTTAGATTCGACAATGAATGCGGACCAACCAACGAATAGGTTGATCCACGGTTCACTAATTCTAACATTATGGGCTTAGACTATGGGATTTATGGGGTTGATGTATTGTTAAATTTGTTGATCTTTCTTATGGGAATATATCGAGACTGAAACAAACAATTATAAAGGTATGTTCCTTGGGTTTTTTCCCTATGTGTAGTTCTTCTCCCCTATATATTCTACGCATTCATCACTCCTTTTGGGTTATGAATTATTTATTGTTGCACCTCAATTTAATGGTGAAACGAAAAAAATTTAAAGATCTGGCATCAGGATGACCTAACGGAGGTCCAACAGCAATGGCGATGGATGAAGCAAAGTGATTAAGGAGATACCATTCTTCATGGGATTCTCCTGCGGGTAATGAGAATCAGTTTTTTGAGCCAATTGAAAGCCTAAAACTCGCCAATTTAGTGTTTCAATGGTGAGACGACCTAGATATCTAGTTTTGAGGTGAACGGACCATTGGATCGAACACCGTATGATTAGATAAGGAGTGTAGAGAAAGAATATGGTTCTGGAAATTCGTGATCGACACGGCGTATAACCCGAGGTCACACGACATGTGGCCCCTGTAACACCCCAAGCTTCCACGATATGCCTCTCTTTCAATAATGCAATAGCTTGCATTGTACGCAAGTTCGAGTTCTAACACACCGTGACTAATCAAAGTAGTCGTTATGAATAGTAATACCCACTTTTTAAAATTATAGAAATTTTATATTTCAAAATGGACTTCATTTTTGTATTCGTAATACTGAAATTATCATGTGTTGAATTTTTGGTATTTTTCTAAGAACTTCCAATTTGTTTTATGAATAGTGAAAAATACTTAAATTTTTTTTTAATCAAAATAATTTATACTGATAAATTACACTATTGAGTGGTTTTAAAGTATAATTAGAATATATTTTTACCATTTTATCCAATGGTGGTCATTAGAATTAATTTCACTTTGAAATTAGACATAAACAATTGTCAATCTTTTGATATATATTGTTTCTTAAAAACACGCTATTTTTTGTGACAGCGGGAATTAGTTATTAAATTAATTAATGCAACTGATATTTTGAGAATTTTTTAAAATAAACATCATTTTTGAATTCGGAATATTAATTATAGCTTAGGGTGAAATTTTGCCATTGTTCTGAAAAACTTCAATTTTTGATGAATAGTGAAACCACTAAGTGGTAGTTAAAAAACTGATTTTTTGTTTAAATGAAACATTACCACTTCTATGATTTTATTTTCAAAAATCCGACATACATGGTTGTCATTAGGAAGTAAAATGTGGTTCAATGGGATTAAAATAATTTTTTGGTGAATAGTAACTTTTGAGTTTTATTAATCGCGATTAAAGGTAATTAGTGAAATTTAAGGTAAGAATGATATTATAAAAATATGAAAATACCTTTACACTTTCCCTAAAAATATTGGATGTGTCATGTCCGACCATGACAATCCATGGGTCAACATGGGTACCCCATGGAGCCACTTTGGTAGAAGAATGACATAAATAACTTTTATTTAAAGTTAAAATAAAAATGTCACAAACATAAGTTGTTTTACTAAAACAATTATTAAATGGGGTTATAAAAGTCATATTTTTTACTATAAATATTAATTATAAAGTTAAAAATATTTCCTACATCATGATATTTTTTTTAAATTTTTATACATTAAATAAAGTAAATTATTTATTATACCATGATGATGCAGCGATTACCTCATTAATTAACGATTTAAATAAAATAAAAAGATAATGTAAAATCTAAGACTTACACTTGTCAAAAACCTATTGGATGAGTAGATTTAGAACCCTTATCACATTATCCTTGAAATATATAAGTTTGCGACCTTTAGAATCCAAAAAATCATTTCATAATA
This sequence comes from Viscum album, assembly GCA_963277665.1. Lineage (NCBI taxonomy): Eukaryota > Viridiplantae > Streptophyta > Magnoliopsida > Santalales > Viscaceae > Viscum > Viscum album. Next base: position 285,016,118 of record OY728136.1, on the reverse strand, counting down.
ATGTAACATTTCAATCTTTCCAAGAGTGCCCCTTCTCTCCTCTTATAAAAGGCCCCCACCACTACCACCTTACTCACACCTTCAAAGCCTTTTGGCTCGGCCAAAATCTTCCCAAATACTCTCCCAACTTCCCTCCCTTACTCCTAGAAGCCTCAATTTGGGCATAATTCTTCCCAAGGAAGCCTTTGGCTCAAATCAAAAGAGTTACCCGATTTTAAGGTAATGTCTTCTCTTATGTTATTTTGTTTTATTTTTCTTATCCAACCCCCTAAACTCTTTTTATTCATTTCTTTTGTAACAACACCAGTATCCTCAATATACTAGGATTTTGTTATAAAAATTATTCCAGCTACACTTACACAAAACTACATCTAATGGTTAAAGAACATATTGTTTCTGTGGATGGTGAATTTCTACATCACGAAACGGTGATTGTTCAACACTCATATAACACCTTGAAAGGTGGACATTAAGATGTCAATATATTTATATATGATATATAATATGTTTATATTTTACTTAAGCTTCTGAATTTTTCATTTATGGCATACCTTTAAGGTTTCCATTATGGGTAAATGCGATATTTTCATTTTAGGAAGTGCGGACTACCGCCCCCTCAAAGTGATTTCAATCGTTAATACCATATGTGGGATGTATAAAGGATGGATTAAATGATATTTTATATGATATTATATTGGAATTATAATAAACCTTTATACTATTATGTTTTCATTCCATTAAATACGAAATAGAAATGAAAGTAGCGTTCATGCGTACGTACGGCTTACCGTCTCCAGGAACGGTGCATTTCATTTCTTACCTCTAAATGTTATGTAATATTATAAATGAATTTATATACTGGATATATATGATATATATGATATCTAAATAATGAATATAATTCTGTATATAATGGATATTTCCCCACATGAACAACTTGTAATTATAAGAAGTTTATTTTTGACTCAAGTACCAAAGATCGACAAAATGACCGTTATTAACTTAAATAATTACATAATGTTCATAACATGGTAAAAAGTGATATAAAAGGAATAATTAACATGAAAAAGGTTCTTATGTAAATATAAATTAACTCTAGTTTATTATTCAGGAGGTTAAATAGCAGTCGAGTCAAGTCAGACATAAGGTAAGGGAACTTCTTAACCCAATTTCCATTCTTTGGGTTAATCTCCTACTTTCAAATTACTTCATGATATTATTATGTCATATCTTGTATTTTTACTTTCATTATGTTTACTTATAGTGAATACACATAATAGACCTATTTTATTTTAAAAATGATCTTTTTAAGGACTTCGTCTCAATCTCCTTTCATTGAGGCATATTTGGTTTTATACACAACTTTCTTTTATATGGTGTATAAACCCCTTTGAATTTTACGTTTATTCAAAAGGAATATTTTTTATATGAATCATTTTACTAAATGACAAAAAGGAATGTTTTTCTTGTCGTACGTATGCGGCGACAATGACTTCTCCGCTGCCATGACCATTATTTGAGTTTCGGCTTCCTCTATAAGCCACACTTTTTTTAAATGAAAAATAAAGACAAAGTTTTAATTTTCTTTTATTTTGGTATTGAAAATGGTTTTGAAAGTGTTTTTATTATATCAATGTGTTGTATTGATATCTTGTGATTAAAATGTGGACATTTTATGTTTCCTTTATGTAAGTTTTATGTGATACGATTATGTTATGGTTTATGTTATGTTTAAACCTATTCATATGAGGAATGCATTGGACTTAATAAGTGACGGGTGGAGCCCGCTATAGCTCCTCGATGCATCGGTAGGTCTCATGAGACAAACTAGTGTTTTGGCACGAGGCCTTCACAAAATCTTATTGTAGACTTGGCACGAGGCCTTTGCTACGTGGTTATTATAGTCTGGCATTATGCATTCCATCATTATGAAAGTTGTTATTGATATTCCATGTGATTATTAGACCAGTAGAATATCCATGTGAATAAGTAAATGGAATTATTTCATTTTACATTTGCCATATTATTTTGAAGTTCATGTTTAAAAGGCTTTGGTTTAGTTATACATTGCCTTAAATGTTTATATTTATTTACGAAAGCTTCCGCAATATTGATATCCTTACTGAGTATCCGAGCTCACCCCTTTCAATGTTTTAATATTTTCTAGGATGTGAAGAAGAATTTTATGAATGACCTACAGGGATAGTCAGAAGAGGATATGAGTCTGGACTATGAAGACTTTGTTATTTTAGTTTTTCACTATATGAGGTGATGTAAAATTTATGAATGTATCTAGTGTTTTCAAGGCTACTAAACTAATCGTTCTTTCGAGACTTGTTCTTTTGTGATCATGCCAATGTTACGAAGTAATGCACCGACTCTGGGTAGCTGGGGTCGGGGCATTACAGTTGGTATCCGAGGCAGTTTAGTACTAACCTTGGAAGCTAGATTTAGAAAAACTCTGATTAGAGCACATAACCCAAAGATAGACTTTGAGGATTAGTATAAAAGAACTTCATAGAATTTTGATGTTGTAGAGATTTTGTGAGTTTTCCGAGCAATACATCCCTGTCTGGTTAAGAGCTATTAGAGGCGGCTCTGGCACAGATGTACCTACGGGTAAAACCCGAAAACACCACTTTAAGCTAGACTCGAACGAGAACTGGTGCATGACAACGGGCCTTGCTGCACTATTGGTTACGACACTCCCGAGGGATATGCTTAGGATAATTATCATTTTCTTTACAAACCACTATGAAGGGTTATGAGTATGTACTTCCTCAAAGAAACATTTTTATGGATTATATCCATAAATAGTTCAATTTATGTTAAGTATTTTACAAGTATTGAATTATGTATTTTGATTCATAAACTAATCTAGTTTATTCCATTGTTTATAAATGGCGCCTAGTGGAAGGAATGGAAACCGTATCAATGCACGCACTCTGTGTAGGGATTGCCCTTCTGATCAAGATAATTATTGTGGATATGGATATACAACTGGTGCTGATAAACTTATTACCATTCTGGGACAACTCACTCTGGTTATGAATAATAACCTTACTCGTATGGAGCACCCTGATCCGCAACGTGGAAGATCAATGTTAGACCGATTCATGAGTCAACAACCACCATCATTTAATGGGGGTACAAATCCATTAGTAGTTGAGCAATGGATAAACTCCTTAGAAAAAATATTCCATGTCTTGTGGAGTAGCGAAAGGGAGAAGGTTGTCATGGAAGTCTACCGCCTCACTGGAGATGTCGATCAATGGTGGTCGCTGATTCAAAACACAAATGAAGATGAATAAGTATCAAATATGGAATGGAGAGAGTTCAAAGATCTTTTCATCGAAAAATACTTTCCACATGACCATCGAGCGGATATGGAAAGACAATTTCTATGTTTGAGACAAAAGGAGGATGAGAATGTCACAAAGTATGAGGCCAACTTTACAAGGTTAGCGAGGTATGCTGCTGATTATATACATAACCCAAGAAGTAAGATTAATCATTTCTTTGATGGGTTAAAACCATTTCTCCGTCGAGATTTAGTATCACAATCCTTCTCATCGTTTGAAGATATTGTCTTGTGTGCTATCAAGACAGAAAATGAATTCTCTATGTCTTATGATAACAAAGTATTTCAAGATGAGAATAGAACGGTGGAAGAAGAGACAGATAAAGGGAAAAAGGGAAATAAGTATTTTCCATTATGTGATAATTGTGGGAAGAATCACCCCGGTACTTGCCTAAAAGGAATGGGAGTTTGTTATAAATGTGGAGAAAAGGGTCACCAGGCTCATGATTGCAAGGGAAAGAAAGAGGCTATCAATGTTGAATGCAACAATTGTAGGGAAATGGGGCATTATGAAAATGAATGTCCTAAGAGTCCGGGAAACTTACCTCTGAAAAGGCCAAGGGGTCAAGGACAATCTTATGCTGTTACTACAGTTGAAGCGGAATAATTAATGTATTAGTGCTTTTGGACTCAAGGATTATATTCTGGTTATAAAAATAATGTGATATATATAAGGATTGTACTGCAGTACTTGTTGTTATCATTAAGGTTTTAATATAATGAAGGAAATCATATTTTTAGTATTTTACAATAAGATAAACATTACTCTGTTTGGGGAATCTGATGTTACAATTGATTTTGGAATTTAGAGACCTTTTAGAGAAAGTCTGGACAGAGGTATTTTGGATAACTATTAAGGTTGGAATGGAATAAGTTGAACCATGGATATTGTTTTTTACGGTTAAAACATTTCTGAAGATTATTTTTGGAATTTTATAATACTATAGTTTTAGGAAAAGGACAACCTGCAGGGTGGGGCATAACCCGTCGTGTCGGACAAAGCTGCAGGAATCGAATCCACAACCATAGTGCGACAGGCCTTTATTACCTACCACTAGCCTACAGGAAGTCCCTGGTTATTACAAAATAGTTTTACTAATCTAAATGGTATGTTTTAATATTTGTAACCTTAAACAATTAGGATAAATAGAATATTTTTGAGTTCTATTACCTTTTAGAGTGAAAGATGGGTTTATTGTAAAAATTTATTAAAGAATGAAAGTCTACATGACAAGTATGTATATTCCCTTACTTTCTTAGTAAATCACCTAAATAAATTCCTCAACTTTATAAAACATAACTTAAAACAAAAACGTTGCTGGTTAACTTTTCCAACTGGGGATTCAATGACTATTTAACCAATCACAAGTTTGTGATTTTCTTATGGTTAACTTTTTCCTAATCCCGTTTTCTACGACTCTACATCATACCTTGATGGTTTTTTTCTTCCATATCCATATTTTCATATAATCCTAATATGGGCTATCTCGGGTGACCTTTGTACTTATCTTTCTATTTTTTAAAGTTATATTTTTATTAACCTTATTTTCGATGTGGGTTTTCTACAAAGGTATTTTCTATTTTCAACCTTTTATTTTCGAAAAACATTTTCAAATTGAGAGGACGCAATTTATTGAAGGAGGGGATAATGTAACACCCCACGCTTCCATGATACGCCTCTCTTTCAATAATGAAATAGCTTGCATTGTATGTAAGTTCGAGTTCTAACACACCACGACTAATCAATGTAGCCACTATAAATAGTAATACCCACCTTTTAAAATTATGGAAATTATATATTTCAAAATGGACTTCATTTTTGTATTCGTAATACCAAAAGTATCCTATGTTGAATTTTTGGTATTTTTCTGAGAACTTCCAATTTGTTTTATGAATAGTGAAAAATACTAAAAAAACAACCTTTTTAATCAAAATAATTTATAGTGATAAATTATACTATTAAGTGGGTTTAAAGTATAATTAGAATATATTTTTTCCATTTTATCCAATTGTGTTCATTAGAATTAATTTCACTTTGAAATTGGACATAAACAATTGTCAATATTTTGATATATATTGTTTCTTAAAAACACGCTATTTATTGTGACAGCGCGAATTAATTATGAAATTAATTAATGCAACTTATATGTTTAGAATTTTTTAAAATAGACATAAATTTTGAATTCGGAATATCAATTATAGCTTAGGGTGAAATTTTGGCATTGTTCTGAAAAACATCAATTTTTGATGAATAGTGAAACCACAAAGTGGTAGTTAAAAAACTGATTTTTCGTTTAAATGAAACATTACCACATCTGCGATTTGATTTTCAAAAATCCGACATATATGGTTTTCATTAGGAAGTAAAATTTGGTTCAATGGGATTAAAATAATTTTTTGGTGAATAGTAACTTTTAAGTTTAATTAATCGCGATTAAAGATAATTAGTGAAATTTAAGGTAAAAATGATATTATAAAAATATTAAAATACCATTACACTTGTCCTACCCCTATTGGATGTGTCAGGTCCGACCAAGACAATCCATGGGTCAACATGAGGACCCCATGGAGCCACTTTGGTAGGAAAATGACATAAATAACTTTTATTTATAGTTAAAATAAAAAAGTCACAAACATAAGTTGTTTTACTAAAACAATTTTTAAATGGGGTTATACATGTCATATTATTGACTATAAATATTCATTATAAAGATAAAAAGATTTTCTACATCATGATATTTTTTAATAATTTTTAGACATTATATAAATTAAATTATTTATGATACCATGATGATGCTGCGATTACCTCATTAATTAACGATTTAAATAAAATGAAAAGATAATGTAAAATCTAAGACTTACACTTGTCAAAAACCTATTGTATGAGTAGATTCTGAACCCTTATCACCTTATCCTAGAAATATATAAGTGTGGGACCTTTAGAATCCGAAAAATCATTTCATAATAATGTAACATTTCAATCTTTCCAAGAGTGCCCCTTCTCTCCTCTTATAAAAGCCCCCCACCACTACCACCTTACTCACACCTTCAAAGCCTTTTGGCTCGACCATCCTCTGCCCGAATACTCTCCCAACATACCTCCATTACTCATAGAAGTCTCACATTGGGCATAATTCTTCCCAAGGAAGCCTTTGGATCAAATCAAAAGAGTTACCCGATTTTAAGGTAATGTCTTCTCTGATGTTATTTTGTTTTATTTTGCTTATCCAACCCCATAAACTCTTTTTATTCATTTCTTTTGTAACAACACCAGTATCCTCAATATACTAGGATATTGTTATAAGAATTATTCGAGCTAAACTTACACAAAACTACATCTAATGGATAAAGAACGTACTGTTTCTGTGGATGGTGAATTTCTGCCTCACGAAACAGTGATTGATCAACACTCATATAACACCTTCAAAGGTGGCCATTAAGATCTAACTATATTTATTTATGATATATAATATGTTTATGTTTTACTTAATCTTCTGTATTTATCATTTATGGAATACCTTTATTGTTTCCATTATGGGTAAATGTGATATTTTAATTTTAGGAAGTACGGACTACCGCCCCCTTAAAGTGATTTGAGTCGTTAATGCCATATGTGGGATGTATAAAGGATGGAGTAAATGATATTTTATATGATATTATACTGAAATTATAATACACATTTATACTATTATTATTTCATTCCATTAAATATGTAATAGAAATGAAAGTAGCGTTCATGCGTACGTACGACTTACCGTCTCCATGAACGGTGCATTTCATTTCTTACCTCTAAATGTTATGTAATATTATAAATGAATGTATATACTGGATATATATGATATATATGATATATAAATCATGAATATAATTCTGGATATAATGGAAATTTCACCACATGAACAACTTGTAATTATAAGAAGTTTATTTTTGACTCAAGTACCAAAGATCGACAAAATGACCGTTATTAACTTAAATAATTACATAATGTTCATAAAATGGTAATAAGTGATATAAAAGGAATAATGAACATGAAAAAGGTTCTTAAGTAAATAGAAATTAACTCTAGTTTATTATTTAGGAGGTTAAAGAACGGTTGAGTCAAGTCGGACATAAGGTAAGGGAACTTCTTAACCCAATTTCTATTCTTTGGGTTAATCTCCTACATTCAAATTATGTCATGATATTATTATGTCATATATTGTATTTGTACCTTCTTTATGTGTACTTATAGTGAATACACATAATAGTCCAATTTTATTTTAAAAATGATCTTTGTAAGGACTTCGTCTCAATCTCCTTTCATTGAGGCATATTTGGTTTTATATACAACTTTCTTTTATACGGTGTATAAACCCCTTTTACTTTTACGTTTAATCAAAAGGAATATTTTATAGACGAAGCGTTTTACTAAACGACAAAAAGGAATGTTTTTCTTGCCATACGTATGCGGCGACAATGACTTCTCCGCCTCCATGACCATTATTTGTGTTTCAGATTCCTCTACAAGCCACACTATTTTTAAAATGAAAAATAAAGACAAAGTTTTAATTTTCTTTTATTTTGGTATTGAAAATGGTTTTGAAATTGTTTTTATTATATCAATGTGTTGTATTGATATCTTTTGATTAAAATGTGGACATTTTATGTTTCATTTATGCAAGTTTTATGTGATACGATTATGTTATGGTTTATTTTATGTTTAAACCTATTCATATGAGGAATGCATTGGACTTAATAAGTGACGGGTGGAGCCCGCTATAGCTCCTCGATGCATCGGTAGGTCTCATGAGACAAACTAGTGTCTTGGCACGAGGCCTTGACAAAATCTTATTGTAGACATGGCACGAGGCCTTGGCTACGTGGTTATGACAGCCTGGCATTATGCATTCCATCATTATGAAAGTGGTTATTGATATTGCATGTGATTATTAGACCAGTAGAATATCCATGTGAATAAGTAAACGACATTATTTCATTTTACTTTTGCCATATTATGTTGAAGTTCATGTTTAAAAGGCTTTTGTTTAGTTATACATTGCCTTAAATGTTTATGTTTATTTACGAAAGCTTCCGCAATATTGATATCCTTATCGAGCATCTGAGCTCACCCCTTTCAATGTTTTAATATTTTCCAGGATGTGAAGAAGAATTTTAGGAATGACCTGCAGGGATAGTCAGAAGAGGATATGAGTGTGGACTATGGAGACTTTGTTATTGTAGTTTTTCACTTTATGATGTGATGTAACATTTATGAATGTATTTAGTGTTTTCAAGGATATTAAACTAATCGGTCTTTCGAGACTTGATCTTTTGAGATCATGCCAATGTTACGAAGTAATGCACCGACTCTGGGTAGCTGGGGTCGGGGCGTTACAGCCCCCACTCAGAAGCCGCTAGGGTTACGAGATGGATTAAAGTGTCACAAGGTGTATGACCACTATCACATGGTATGTGGGCCGTTCCTTCAGGATTGGAATGTATCTTGGCAGATATACAGACATGGGGTGGAGTACATGGGTTTCATACATGATATATACCCCACCACATGGATTGTCCTTGAACAGTTACAAGGGTTATCCCATAAACTGGAACAACGAGAAAAAACATTTTTTTGCGAAGGGGCAATCAACCTGTCGTAAATAACTAATTATTTGCGACGAGAATAGGTGCCCCATGGAAAAAAAACTTATGCACAGATTGGGGTGGTTTGCACGTGAAACTACGCGAAAGGGTATTTGCGACGGATAGGAACTACCCATCAAAAATACCGAGATATGGTAAGAACTAATTGTGACGGGGGATCCCCCCTCGCAACTAGTTTGACCCCGAGAGGGTATTTGTGGTGGGTCCCATCGCAAATAATCGGTGGCAGTAAAAACCTATTAGCAACGAGGTGTTCTCGTTGCAAATAGTGTGTTGACAGGTTACCTTTTGCGATGGGGCACATCTCAAATAACCTTTTAACCGCCTAGCATAATTAATGTGACCGAAGGTATTTGCAACGGGTCTCATCGCAAAAATACTATTTGTGACGGGAATCCCGTCGCAACTAATTGAACCTATATATACCCCCATCTGTTCGTTCTTCCCTCCTCCTAAAACCCATCATCCTTTTCTTCTCTAAGCTCTATTTTTAAGTGAAATTTTTGAGAGTAGGATTTTTTTACAAAGTTGCGAAGCCGTATACAATTTTAAGAGATCATGTAAAAAGGTATTTATGTTTTATTTAATTTATGGTTTATTTCATGTCTTTATATTAATTGTAATTACTGATGATTAGATGTAATTAAGTTAGATTTACATAGTTTTGTCATCAGTATTTATTTGTAATGATAAAATTAAATTCTTAGTACTAATTCTTAGTAATTAGTAATAATTAATAAATATTAACAATAATTAGTAATTTATATAAATAATTAGTGGTAATTAGTAATTATTTTCTGTATTTTGCAGTAGTTAATAACAATTAACATTGATTAGTAATAATTAGAAATAAATAGTAATAATTAGAAAAAAATAGTAATAAGTATTTACAGTTAGTAATAAAAGTATTAATTAGTAATAATTAGTAATAAATAGTAATAAATACAAATAAATACAAATAAATATTAATAAATACTATTAAATAGTAATAAATAGTAATAAATACTTATAAATAGTAATAAACACTAATAAATAATAATAAATAGTAATAAATACTGATAAATAGTAATAATTTGTAATAAAAACTAATAAATAGTAATAAATAAAAATAAATAGTAATAAAGACTAATAAATAGTAATAAATATTAATAAATAGTAATAAATAGTAATAAATTCTAATAAATAGCAATACATAGAAATAATTAGTAATAATTAGTAATAAATAGTAATAAATAGAAATAATTTGTAATAAATAGTTATGATTAGTAATAATTATTTATATTTAGTAATAAGTCAGTAATAAATAGTAATAAATAGTAATAAATAGTAATAAATAGTATTAAATAGTAATAAATACTAATAAATACTAATAATTAGTAATAATGAGTAATAATTAGTAATAAATCGTAATAATTGGTAATAATTAGTAATGAATAATAATAACTAGTAATAACTAAAAATTAATTGGAATAAATAGTAATAAATAGTAATAAATAACAATAAATAGTAATAAACAGTAATAAGTAGTAAAAAAGTAATAATTAGTAATAAATACTAATAAATACTAATAATTAGTAATAAATAGTAATAAATACTAATAATTAGTAATAATTAGCAATAAATAGTAATAAATGGTAATAAATATTAATAAATACTAATAAAGTCTACTAAATACTAATAAATAGTAATAATTAGTAATAAATACTAATAAATCGTAATAAATACTTATAAATAGTGATAAATAATAAAAATTAGTAATAACGAGTAATAAATAGTAATAAATACTAATAAATAGTAATTAATGGTGATTAATAGAAACTAATAGTAATAATTAGAAATAATTAGTAATATTTAGTAATAATTAGTAATAATTAGTAATAATTAGTAATAAATTGTAATTAATAGTAATAAATAGTGATAAATATAAATAAATAGTTGTAAATAGTAATAAATAGTAATAAATAGTAATAAATAGTAATAAATATGATTAATTAGTAATAATTAGTGATAATTAGAAATAATTAGTAATAATTAGCAGTGATTAGCAATAATTAGCAATAACTAGAAATAATTTGGAATAATTAGGAATAATTAGGAATAATTAGCAATCGTTCGGAATAATTAGCAATAATTAGCAATAAATAGGAATATGTAGCAATATATAGGAATAAATAGCAATAAATATCAATTATTATCAATATTTAGGATCAATTGGGCTTAATTATGAACAATTATGATTAATTGGGATTAATTAGTAGTAATTAAGATTAATTATGATTAAATATGACTAATTAGGATTAATTAGGATTAATTATGATTAATTAAGACTAATTAAAATTAATTAGGATTAATTAAGATTAATTAGGAAAAATTAGGAATAATGAGGACTAATTATGATTAACTAGGATTAACTAAGATTAATTAGGATTAATTAAAATTAATTAGTAATAATTAAGAATAATTATGATTAATTATGATTAATTAGTATTAATTAGGACTAATTTGGATTAATTTTGATTAATTTGGATTAATTAGGAATAATTAGAAATAATTATGATTAATTAGGAATAATTATGAGTAATTAGGAATAAATATGAATAATTAGGAATAATTAGAAATAATTAGGAATAATTAGGAGTAATTAGGAATAATTAGAATTAATTAGAATTAATTTGTATTAATTCGTAATAATTAGGAATAATTTGTAATAATTCATAATAATTCGTAATAATTTGTAATAATTCGTAATAATTCGTAATAATTCGTAATAATTGGTAATAATTGATAATAATTGGTAATGGTAATAATTGGTAAAAATTGGTAAAAATTGGTAATAATTGGTAATAATTAGGACTAATTAGTAATAATTATTAATAATTAGTTATAATTACAAATAATTAGAAATAATTCGTAATAATTTGTAATAATTAGTAATAATTAGGAATAATTAGGAATAATTAAAAATAATTATTAATAATTTGTAATAATTTTAATAATTATTAATAATTAGTAAAAATTAGCAATAATTAGTAATAAAATCAATTGTAATAAATTTTAATAACATTGCACAGTTTCTAGTGGATTGGCGGCACTCCATTTGCTCGATGACTTTTCTCATTTCAACTCTCAAAGACTCAAAACATTATGAAAAACATGCTTATTTGTATGCATATCCAATCTCGTATGCATGAGTTTGAATATTCATTAGTAGGACTACATTTTTTAAATGTCTTTATGTAGTGACAATTATAAAAGGATGATTCATCAATGAAAAGAGGGCTCTTTTGTCTGGCGGTGCATTTACATACATCTTTCTCACATTGAAATCATAATGAAGAATTTTCTTAGAGGTATGCTTATACATTCTCATATACACGATAATGAATATGCATACCTTCAAGAAGATTCTTCAATGTGATTTCAATGTGAGAAAGTTAAAAGTAAATGAGTCGTCGGACATAAACGTAGCCATCAATCCACTAGAAATTGTGTCACCCATAATTAATGATAATTATTAAGAATTAGTTGTAATTATTTATCTTTATTTTTCAGATAGTGTTTTTTAAATTTAAAATTATTCAAAAACAGTAATGATTTTATATTTTGTAGAAAAATATGGATCAAGGAAGTCGAAAACTGTCATTATTAGATGATAGCGCTTGGATAAATTAGCACAGAAATCTAAACGGTTTTGGTTTAAATACTGTATATATTGAGGGTTTTGAAGCTTTCTTATCATTTGCATCATCAAAACTAGAATTTGTTTTAGAAGGCAAAATTAAGTGTCCTAGTAAAAAATTATTCTCTGAGAACATTTGACACATTTGACAAGGGTGGAGGACATATATTGCGGTTTGGGTTTCAACTAGATTAATTTTTGTGTTATCAACACGGTGAACAAAATTATAGAGAAGGTATTAATAACTTGATTCTGGATCAATCACAGTTTTAAAATTTAGTACATGATGTTTTTGGTCCATCTATTCTACAAACTAAAACTTAGGATGATATTTATTTAACGCCTGAGTTGACACCATCCAAATTTTATGAGTTGTTGTGGTCTGCTGGGGATGTATTATATCTTGGTTGCAAGATAATAAAATTATAAGAGGTTAAAAAAATTGTATATTATCTTAGGAAATGAAATTTCAAACAGTTATTTTGATCAGATATTTTCTTTGGTTAAAACAATGTTACCTAAAGGAAATGTGTTGCCTGTAAATTACTATGAGTGCAAGAGGCTGGTTCGTAATTTGAGCCTTATTTATCAAAATATTCATGTATATGAAAATGGTGTCATCTTATATTCTTGTGAAAATGAGTCGTTGGATAGTTTTCCCACATGTGGACAATCGACGTACAAGAAATCTCAATCGTGGAAGTCAGGATCGATTCCTATAAAAATAGTTGAGATATTTCCCCCTTACACCTATATTGTAGCAATTATTTATGTCTTAGAAAATAGCATCAATGATGTCATGGAACAAAACCAACATTAAAACTGATAAAAGCTTGAATCATCCATCTGATGGTGATTCATAGAAACATTTTTACCGACTACATCCATCGTTTACTTTAGATGTCTGAAATGTGAGATTGGGTCTTTCTACTAAAGGTTTTTGTCCATTTGGTTCTTATGTTAGTCAGTATTCATGTTGGCCTGTCATTATAACTCTGTAAAATTTACCTCTATGAATGTTGATTATGGAGACCTATATCTTTTTGACATTATTAATTCTAAAACATCTAAAAAAATAATATTGATGTTTATTTGAATCTATTTATTTATGTGTTAAATTCATTTTTGAGTAATGGTGTTAGTACATATGTTGTTCCTAAGAAACAAAATTTTATTTTAAAAGATGCATTAATGAAAAATATTAGTGACCTCCCGGTACATGGCATGTTATCTGGATAGAGTACCTCTGGTCCGAAATCATGTCCTTACTGTATGAAATACAACGATGCCTTTATGCCCATCAATGAAAAAAAAACTTTTCTATTTTGATTGTCATCATAGATTTCTTCCAACTAATCATCCTTTTTGGAGGAACATATCTCATTTCATAAAAGGAACAATTTAATGGGATGAACCTCCAAAAATGAACTCAAGTACTCTGTTAAAATCAGTTGTATTTTCATTACCTCCCATCACATTTGGGCTAATAGTAATCCAAGATAAAATTTATGGCTTTGGAAAAAACATAATTGGGTAAAACAGAGCATTTTTTTGGGATCATCCATATTGGTTTAATTTTTTTGTTCACCACAAGTTAGATTTCATGCATATTAGGAAGAAATGTTTCGATAATTTATTTCATACAGTTTTGGATACACCAGGTAAGACCAAAGATATTGTAAAGGAATGATTTGATCTTTCCCAAATTTACATATGACCAAAACTTGAACTATTTCAAAATGTTATATCACAAAGGTTAATATATCCAAAATCATCTGATACACTTTCCAAAGAGATTCACTTATTATTTTCTCAGTGGATTATATATTTAATACTTCCAGATGGATATGCTTCCAATTTGGGTAGATGTGTTAAGAATGATCATATTACCGGATTAAAATGTCATGATTGTCATGTTATAATGGAAAGACTTATGCCGATTAGATTCACATATTTTTTGGATTCTAGGATTTGGGATTCAATAAAAAACATATAATATTTTTTTGAGACATTTTTGTGGTAACAATAGACTATGATCCACTATGTAAAATGGAAGATGATTTTGTTGTGATTATATGTAAACTAGAAAAAATCTTCCTGCCTGCTTTCTTTGACTCAATCGAACATATGATATTACATTTTCCACTTGAAGAAAAATGTGGAGGTCTGTTACAGTTTCGATGGATGTACCCAATCAAGATATACATGTAGAAATTGAAGAAAAAAGTATGTAACAAAGCATTAGTTAAAGGCTCAATTGTTGAAGCTTATTTATAAGAGGAAATTGATTTTTTATACTCTAATTTTTTTATATCTGAATATCTATAAAAAATGCATGGGTTGGAATGAGTGGAATGGTGATTATTAAATGGACTATCAATTATAAGTTTTTAATCTCTAAAGCTTGGATTTAGTGGAGTTCATCAATGATGGCTTTAAGATGATAAACATTACAGATCCAATAAATTTGTTCTTCTCAACTATGAATAAATGACATCATCTGTATTGTGAGTGCTTCTATCACATATTCTATAATTTATGTTATAATAAGTAAAATTATTTTATTTTTAGGTTATCTGATAATCATATCAAGAAATATCTTCCACAAATTATAAAAAATTCTCTTGAAGAACTCCAAACAAAAACATTTCTCAGTGGTTTAAAAAACAAGTAACATAAATTATTGATGGTTTAAGATATCAATTCAGTTTATTATTTATTATATTGAAAATTGTTTTTCAAATTTTTAAGTCTCTCATCATGCTGATAAAATTGATAAGTGACTATGTATATTGAGTAACCCACCATCCAAAATTGTTAATTATTATAATGCATATGTGGTGAATAGTTTTTGATTTCATACACATTCATATGGGGAATAAAAAAATTGATTTTTCTAGAGATTATTACATCATAGATAAAATTAAGTTAACTTTTACGGCATGCTAGTTGAAATTATTGAACTGTTCTATCTTGGGAAAAATTACATAATGTTGTTTAAATTTTGGTGGTTAGATACTGATAAAGGCTTGTGTGTTCATCTGATTCATGGAATCGTCAATATTAAATATAAAATCCTTCTTGCATTAAATGATACATTTTTAGTGCCTCAATAGTCACATCAAATATATTATGAAAATTATTATGCTACGCCAAGAAAATAGAGCGATTGGTGGAGTATAATAAAAATGAAATCATTGGAAAATCAGTTTACTCAAACTTAATATGGTTTTGATGATATAAAAGGAATTTAATTTTCTCAAGAGACTACTCAAAATCCATCGTTTTCCCAAAGAGACATTTATATCGATGATGACACCCCACAATTAAGAGTCGATGGTGATGATGATGTTAAAGATGTTACAAATGAATTTTAAATGGAAAAAGATGATGAAACTGGAAAAACATATGTATGTTGACGTTGTCGATGATGAATATGAAGAAATTGACATCTTTAGATATAATGATGATGATGAAGGTTAACATTGACATAGTTAAATGGTGGTTATAATCATAACTAATATATATCTATATGTAAAAGTTTTTTTAAACTATCTACTAACAACAATCATTTTTTGTGTCAGATGGACCCTAGTCTATTTCTTGAGTTAGAGGAGGATGAGATACCATTAGATGATGATGATTTGGGATCATCTGACCCTCATCCTACTAGAGGTTCAATGGTTACGAAGAGGGGGAATAGTCTTGCGCAACTGATGATTCCTAACCCAATCCCCGTGCGACGTCTTTGTCTTGGTTTCGATCCATGCACGTAGAGGTATGTGAACCTATGTATTTTAGTTAGCTTTCATTAATTTATTTATATACTAATTGTTTGATTATTTATTCTTTTTTCACAGTTTTTTGCTTGTAGCTATTGGGTAGGGGAGTGCTATCTTGTGCAATTATTTTTCCCAGCAATGGAATACGTAGGAATAGATTCCTATTGATGTGCCACTTGGAATGTTCAATCATTGGTTTGTATGTAAATAAATAATATTTATTTAAGAATTTATTTCATTAATAACTTGATATTATAAATTATTTATAGGGTTTATGGCATCCCATCAATGATATTATTTTTGGCGAGATCCAAGAGGCATGGAAGGTGTCAATTCATGAGAATTTCTTTCAGTTTTTCACAAATTGAGAAGGACAACCACTAAAAAAAGGGGGTGATATTATTTGATGATTCATGTAGAGCCCACTAACCAGAGTAAATTTCATATCACGTTTAGGATGGATTATGTTCATACTGATTGACTGGTGGATTTCAGAGGAGATATTCATTAGGATGGCAGAACTGGGGGAGACAGGGGTGACACATCGAGATGGTAGCTATACATTCAGTATGCATAGAGAGCATCTGGTAAGTATCTTTTTAAATATTTTATATAAAATTAAATATAAATAGTTTATTTTATATTCATATATGCAGTCAAGCATCCCGATATTTCAGAGTACGACTTTTATCGGAGGATGTGTAGTGATCCAGCCACTAGAGTGATTAGAAGTGATCACCATCGTCATATTTTGGTCAGTATTATTTATTTTTTAGTTTAAAAATTAATTTCATATAATATTTTCACTATTTTAATTTCAAATTGAAACTGTAGGGGTCATATGAGGTTGCGACCTCTCCGAAATGGGCTGGAAGTGAGGCCAAGAGGGCTAATCAGACTAGTGACCACCTTTTCAATGAGGCGACATAGATGCAGGTGACCCAGTATGCCTTCGAGAAGCATCGATTTGTTGGTATCATATCTCATTTGACTCCTATGACTTATTATGGTACTACTGCGATGTCCGCATCCAACTCAAGAGGATATCGTGGAGAGGAATCATCTTCTCACTCGTAGTATCAGGAGTAGTTGCAAGCTCAAATTGAGCTTATAGAGAGTTTGATGAAGCAATAGGATGAGATGCATCAGCAGCACGCGGATGACATGTGTCAATGGCAGTAGTAGTTACACAAGCAGATGGAGAACATGCGCCGTCTAACTCATAGTTTAGGGATGAAGTTTCCTCCACCATCTCCTCTACGTCCTCCAGCTCTTCTATAATACTACCCCCCAGGATTTTTTTCTGTTAAATACATTTTAATTGAACATTTGTTCTAATATGAACTATTTATAGTTTTTATCTTTTATATTGGAGCGAGTATTACATAATTTATTTCATTTTAAATAATTTTTTTATTTTTTATTCATATTTAGTTTTATATTTTTTAGTATTTGTTTTTTTACAAATAATAATAATAATAATAATATTTTATGATTTTTTTATATTTTTTTGAGAATGTCGGTAATTTTAATATTTTTTATTTTTTTATTATTTTGATAGTATTAATATTATCATTTCAGTAATCATAATTTTATAATTTTTATTTTATTTTATTATGTATTTGAAAATATTGAGAATTTTAATATTTTTTTTATTATTTTAATAAAATTAAAATGATTTTTTCATTAATCATAATTACATTTATTTTGTTTTATTTTATTAACTATTTGCGATGGGGCCTTTTTGGATCGGGTCCCGTCCCAAATAGATTGTGTGTGTGTATATATATATATATATATATATATATATATATTAAAACAGATTTGCAATGGGTTACCTTATCGTCACAATTTTTTTTCGATGAGCCAGCCGCAACAGGTTTATAACATAAAGCTATTTGCGACGAGTCATCGTCCTGTCACAAATACTTTTTGCGATGGGCCCATTGAAATCGGTTCTTGTATATATAATGTATTTAATCATAGATATATTTGTGATGGGTCCACTATAAAAAATACTAGTTGTGCACCATTTTCTACAATAGGCTATTTGCCACTGGACTCCGTCACAAAAAAGTTTTTCTGATAGGATCCCGTCGCAAATAGCCCATCACAAATAGAAAAATTTTTAGTAGTGTGGTACATGGGTAGGAAAACATGAGTAGACATTGTGTAATGGTACATGGCCAGAGTACACGGGTGGACGTCAGATGGAAGGACATGGCGTGTGAGCCTTAAATGTAGCATATACCCATATTTAACATGACATGTTCTAAAAGACTTGGTTCGTTGTACATGAGCAGTACCCGGGGTCAACAGACATGGCATGTGACCCTACTACATGTCATGTACCCCTTTCTACATGGCTTGAATGTCTTTATCATCATATCATGGACAAGATTCATTAGTTTTCATACCCTTAATCCTTTCCCTAAAGGTTGATGCTTAACTTTTCTTACTCCTAGGAATATGATCCCTTAAATAGGACATTATGGATTGAGTTGTTGGAATCCCTATGAGAGACCTGGAGCAGGATCTTATATTTATTCTTTGTTCCTTATGTAGAGTCATTGGTATTGACATGAACAACATCACTGGGTGTCGATCCTCAACTTAGCAGGTTAATCCCGAAGGAGTTTCTAGTATCACCCCATGGCCCTAACAATGATCCTCATATATGGCATTATGTATCTCTTTATATCTATAAGAGTATCTCTCTCATGATGGTTTCTGACAAATAGAACATCTCAGACAAACATCATCAGTGCTATCAGACTCTGGAGTGTGTTCTCCCAAATGAGTGCTTCATGGAATCCTTGAACTGAGTACCTAGTGTTGGAATATGGTAGTTTTCACTTACCTCTAGATTGTGTGACTTGGTTTGAGTATATCTAGATAGTATTGTTATATGTGTTGTAGACATTTACTATATAGAGATGACTATATATTTCTTCATGTTGTTGTTTTGAGGTGTCCTACTGGGATTTTTTATACTCACCCATACATGGGATTTTCCCGCACATGTCATGTCTTATGAAAATGAAAAACCTTTTGATGATGCCCAGGGTGGACTAGGACCAGATAGGACTTTGTGAGTTCAAGAAGGCTGAGGTGTTCCTATAACATTGAGAATTAGTCACAGTATGTATTCATTTATAGGTTTGACTTTATAGTTAATATACTTCTTCTTTTGATGAGTTTTTTCCCCATATACTTTACATCACTTTAATTTCCTATGTTCCTTGGGATAGTGGTTTGAATGCATTTTTTTCTTATTGGTTTTTACATTTGAAAATTTTGGGCATGTAGATGTGTGTGTTATTATAGGTACATAGGAAATTCCTCTCATGTTAGTGATATAACTACTCAATTTTAGTCGTTATTCCCTATCCTATTAGAGGCGGGCTTGGCGAGTTCCGACATGGGCCCCATAGGGACGGGTCGTGTGTAAAGACCCAAAATGTTACTTAACCTTTTATTTTAGACAATACAATATATTTTTACACATTAAATATATTTTTGAGTTTATACTTTTAATGAATTTAGATATCATACATAAATTACATACTACATTCATAAAAGAGGATACTATTAAAATAGTATCCATTTTTTAAGAATATAAAACATTAAAATAGAAAACATGATTTCTTTAACAAAACACCATATAAAATATCATGACTCCCTTATATCTCTTAACCATCCTTATATCCTATGAAAAACATTTTAAAAACATGGGATGAGTATAAATCTTAGTAAGGGATATAAATAAAGAAAGCGTTATTCAAGTGATTAAATAAAAACCAATAAAACCCATAATAATAAAAAATCGTATATATATAAACATAATTTAGTTTCCTAGGGACAAATTTACCACATCACTATTATATTCACTTATACACGTGGAATAACCTTTGGGTGAACTTCTATCTCTAGAGTACCTAATGCATTTGAGAGCTATAATGGGGCTCAACAATCATATATTGATCCATAATGGGATCAACCCAACATACCGTGAGCTATAATGGGATCAACTCAACATAACTAATGTCCAAGTAACTTATTATGGTAATAAATTCTCTTAAAATCAGGGGAAAACATTCATGCTATATACATATATAAAAAAATACAATCTTTTTAAAATTTATTAAAGAGTGTTTAAAAGGATTTTAAAATGAAAGTCCCTTAAAATATAATTGGAGTGATAATTAATAGAATGGAATGGATATGTGTATACAATATAAATACACATAGTGAAACATAATATAAACAGAAATTCATCACACAAAAATTCTTAATACCAGATAATTAATAAAGAATAAGGTTAACCCAAATATTGGAAACTATGTTCTGAATTCCCTTGCATCGTGTTCTTCTTATGTACATTGGGTTTAATCATCTTGTATAATGGTTAGATAGTGTTATTAGTATATTAATGAAACATATTCATGTTTATAAGACCTAAAATGATCATTTTAAACCATATTTCAACACATTTATTAGTAATATTTTTATATTTACATTGTGTTTGTTGCGTTCTTTACATGGTTTGCTAGATCGGTTCATAATGGATATTCTTGTTTCATGGGAGTGAAACTCTAGAATTGGTATGGAATAGTAGTTACATATTTTCAGAAGCATAAATTATACCATTTATCCTTTTGAATTTTGAAATGATAATGATTCACAAGTTAAAACATTAATGATGTTCATTTAGATCATTTTAGTGGTTCTTTGATAATAATGACGTCATTTTGTTGTATAAATTAAAAAACATGTATAAAATATAATTACATAACCATAGAAGAGTCCTAATAAATATATTATAACCTGGTTAAACCATTAAAATGGTTTCATTGCTATACTTGAAGGATTTAAAGAAAATTTAAATCACATCGTCCATGATGTCGTTAATTTGACACATCACAGACAATGTTATTAATCCTTGAATAGGTGGGAGAGGAGAAAAAGAATGATGATAAATTTTCCATAAACATGAGAAAATCCATAATATATAAATATTTTGTAGAATTCATGCCTCTTGGATTAGAGGATACTAGGAAATAAGAAAATAAATGAACTCAAAATAAAACAATAGTTGAGAAATCCCATACAAAAATTTGGCATCCTAACGGTGTCGCTTAAAATTTCATAAAATGTTTTGATGAGAGAAAAATGGTATGTAATTTTTATAAAATAATATGGCCAATAATGGGAAAATTTAATGACATATCCCCACATAATCCAACAGAAATTAAAAATAATAACATAAAATGATGGAATTGAATGAAAACAAAACAGGATGTTTACCTCTTGATCTCTTCTCCATGAGATCCTCCTTAAGGGCTTTGATTTTGGACTTCGGGTGAGACCAGAAGATCTTGGGCATAAGGAAGAAGATAGAGGAGGGAATTTGGTAGAAATTAGCAATTTTCAATGCTTGATAGGTGTGGGAGGAAGAGGGGGAAATGGGTGGTATTTATAGTCTGAGATATGAGGTGTTTTACCTTATTTAAATTATTATTTTAATATTTTTACTCAAGAATTTTAATAATATTAATTCATGTTTCCCAAAATATTAATAATGGAATGTGAGTTTGAACAATGTTTTATTACATCACTTATGATGTCAAAAAATATTGTATTTAACTGATAATTTGAATAAATCGTATTTTACCGCATTTCACTATTCATAAAAAATTCATGAATTTTAGAAAAATCACAAAAAATTACTGTTACCATTTTTTGATGTGTATAATTCAAAAATGAACTCCATTTTTTGAAAATAATTTTCTATATATTATTAATTTAATTATTAAATAAAATCATACTTAATCAAAAAATTAACAATTTTAATTCTATAACTGCTTTTATATCACATTGAAAAATTAACCAAATATGTCATTATCTTAAATAATTAAGAAAATAAAATAATAATAAAATTTACTATTCATTATGATCATATTACTATTCATAATGGTATGTTACTATTCACCAAAAATGGTTAGTTCCATTAGAATTGAAATAACTTACTAAACACAATTATAGATGGCCATTTTTCAAAATTCACAACACAGAAACACCAAAATTATGTTTAGATGATAGTTATAAATAACTATTTAAAATAAAGTTTAACACATTTCATTTATTTTTTTAAAATCTTGGAGTGTTACATTATCCCCACCTTCTAGAAATTGTGTCCTTGTAATTTTATTTACCCATTAAACAAGTGAGGTTACCTTTATCTCGTAGCATTTTCAGATTCCTATGTTGTTTCTTCAAACATGTGGTTTCTAAAAAAATCCTTTACCTATTGGATTACCTTATTCTGCAATACCTGTTTCCTTCGATCAAGAATCTGAATTGAATTTTCTTCATAAGAAAGGTTATCTTCTAGCAGAACTACATCTAGGATCAATACATGTGGTGAATCTGGCACATAATTTCTCATCATCGAAACATGGACAAAAATTATGTACATGAGATAAACTTGGTGGAAAAGCTACTTGGTATGATACTGGTCCAACTATATCAATTATTTCAAAAGGATAGATGAATCACGGACTAAGCTTTCTTTTCTTACCAAAACACATCACACTTTTCCTTGGGGAGATTTTAAGGAGAACACAGTCACCTTCCAAAAAAGAGAATTATTTCTTTCTCTTATCCACATAACTTTTCTGCCTACTCTAAGTTATCCTCACATGTTTCAAGATCATCATCACTTTCTTAGTCACTTCCTCTAGTAATTATGGTCCCATCAACTTCATTTCCCAAATTTCATCTCAAAAAGTTTTAGTTTGACACTGCTTCCCCTACAATGCGTCACAATATTTCATTTTTATACTGGAATGAAAACTGTTATTATAAGAAAACTAAAATAATGAAAGATTTTGATCTCAACTACCATAGAAGTCC
Organism: Viscum album; assembly: GCA_963277665.1. Classification (NCBI taxonomy): domain Eukaryota; kingdom Viridiplantae; phylum Streptophyta; class Magnoliopsida; order Santalales; family Viscaceae; genus Viscum; species Viscum album. The sequence continues at coordinate 284,992,738 of OY728136.1, read as the reverse complement.
ATCGAAAAAACGCATAGCATATCCTCCAAACTCTGAATCGTTTTTTCACACTAATCATCTGATTGAGGATTAAAAGTTGTAAAAAAATCTAATTATGTTCCCAAAAACATCTAAAGATCCTTCCAAAAGTTATAAGTGAATCTGGGATCCCGATCAGATACAATGGAAAGAGAATATCCATGTAACCTGACATTCTCATTGAGGTACAATCAAGAACGTTGATCCAACGACATTGTATCTCGAATATAAAGAAAATGTGAATATTTTTTCATCTAATCAATAATAACCCAAATCACATTGTTACATAGAGATTTCTTAGGTAGTACCACCATAAAGTCCACTGATATATTCTCTCTGGCACTATAAAACTGAATAGAATCCCTTTTAGTAACTGCCACTCTACTTTAACCTGTTGACATGCCATACATTTCACAGTAAATTCTGAAATATCCGTTTTCATTCCATCCTACTAGTAAAACTCTTGAAGGTCTCTGTGCATCATCATACTTTAGGACGAACTGAAAATAGGGAACTATGAGCTTCACACGACAAATATTTTTTAACTGGGAATCACAAGGAACACACAACCTTTTTCCAAATCTTAAAACACAATATTAATTGAAGTTAAATTTTAGAAAGATACCCTTTTTAACAAATTCTACCTTTTTCTGTATCTCACGGTCTTCCTTCTGCACTTGCTTAATTATATTTAATAAAAATTACTGCACTGAAACCTGAAATAAAACATATGTATTACTTGCAACGAAAACTCCTAATACAAAATTTATGAAATCATTAATCAAGGGATCATGTTCCAAACATAACATGGTTAATGAAAAATGATGTTTTCGACTTAATTCATCCACCACTTCAGTTCCGTTTTATGGATGGTAATTGATCATGAAATCATATTCCTTTATCAGCTTAATCCATCTTCTCTGCCCCAGGTTTAATTCCTTCTAAGTGAATATATACATCAGAATTTCATTTTTAGTATATATTTGACATTTGGATCCTTATAAATGATGCCTCCAAATTTACAAAATAGAAACCACAACTTCTAATTCCAAATCATGTGTGGGATAATTTAACTCATGAGGTTTTAGTTTTCTTGAATCATAAGAAATTACCTAATAATTCTTAATCAGAACACAACCATGTACCTTTAATGAGGAATCATTGTAGATGAAAACCTAACCATTTTAGGAAGTAAAATCCAAAACTGAACAATTCACCAATCACTTCTTTAGTTCCTAAAAAAACACATTCTGCTATCCAAAAAAATATGACCCCATTTCGTGTTAACTTATTTAGCAGGCTAGATAACCGTGTAATATTTTTTAAAAATTGTCAATAAAAACCTACTAATCAAAGAAAAATACAAAAATCTCTAACATTGGTAAGTCTTGGGATTTTATAAAAGGCTTTTATTTCGAAAGGATAAACTATTATTCCTTCCTGATTTACTATCTTCCCATGAAAATAAATCGATTATGACCAAAAATCCACTTTTTGATTTTTCATTATAGTTTATTTTCTTTCAAGGTTGTAAAAACTACCCTTAGATGTTTTTCTTGCTCTTCTTCACATCTAGAATATATGATATTTACATCAATAAGCACAACCAAAAACTTATCCAAGAACTCGTGAAATATTCTATTCATAAGATCAATGAATAAACCGAGTTCATTAGTTAACCCAAAAGAAATATCTACAAATTCATAATGACCATATCTAGTATGGAACATAGTCTTCAGGATGACTTCATCCTTTACTTTCAACTGATGGTACCCTGACCTCAGGTCAACCTTCAAAAAATAATGTGTTCCCTCGATCTAATAAAAAATCATCTATATGAGAAAAATGATACTTGTTTTTAATAGTAATGTTATTAAAGGCACTATAATAAATGAAAAGTCTTGTTTAACCATATTTTTTCTTAACAAATAAGATAGGAGATCCCCTTGTTTATGTGCTAGGTCGGATAAAGCCTTTATCTAATAATTCCACCAGCAGAAGTTTTAATTCTAGAAGTTCCATTTGGTCCATTCAATAAGGAGGTTTCTGATTAGAATCAGGAACTAAGTAAATAGTAAACTCAACCTCTCAATTGAGAACAACACCCATATAATCATTGGTAAAAACATTTAGGTATTAATTTACCGTTGGTATATAATTAATCTAGATAGTTTCATTATCTTAACAAATATAAGCAAGATAAAATTCATTTCCATCCTTTATTAGTTTCTTAGCTTCCTGATATGTTATTAATGGTGTGTGTTCATTATTTTACACAAACTAAAAGTCATTCTAAAAAAAATTCTTTTCTCTCCAATATATCTTAGCATGATAAAAACAAAGCTAGTCCATTCCCTGAATAACATCAAACTCTACTAGAAGAAAAACAACATGTTTTTCAGGTAAACACTTTACACAGACAAGGATAGGTAGATTATTATAATTTATTTTATCCAAAATATTTCCTCCAGGTGTTTTTACCATGAGATTTGGTTTCATTTCATGATCTTGAATTCCCAATTTTTCCAAAAATTTATCAAAATTGAAAGAATGTATAGACTCTTAATAAAAAAAACATTTTCAAAATATGTAAAAACAAGAAATGTATATGACACTACTTCATTTTATATCTCAACATCTACTAAGGTGGTTGAAAAATATTTTAACAAACCCTTTTTCTTCCAATCTTGCTGATTCCATGCTTGAGTAAATAGCTTCAGATAAACATTAGTAAAATGACCAAATTACTTGCAGTTAAATCATATCACCATGAAATTAACATTAATTTTTGGATCATTTTCCTTGCAGTCATGATATATGTGTCTATAAATTCGACATAGGTATCATTTCCCAGAATTTACAAGATATTCACCAGGATTCCTTTTACCACACTTTTCACAAGAAGGGAAATTCATTTTCTTACCTCAGGACTTCTTTGATGAGTTCTTTCCCAATTACTTTCATACAAGATGCTTCTCACTCTTTCCATCAGGAGGCACATATTGGTCATCAAACTCTATCTCAACTTTTTGCGCACAATGAACAAGCTTCTCATAGCTTTTAAACCTTTATAAATCCAAAACTCTTCACAAAAATGAGTTCAAACCATAGTAAAATATATAATTTTTACTTTCAAAATCTAGAGTAAAATATGGTATGTACCTGGAAAGTATTATAAAATTAGCTTCATATGCTTCCCAAAACCATCATCTTTCTACTCAAATTCAAATAATTGTTTCTTCATTCTGAGTCAAATTGTTTTGGGAAAATATTTTTCTAGAAGAAGACTCCTAAAAATTCCCATTCTAGGCTCTCCAGTTCATCTCTTTCTCTTGTATTATTAACCATTGAACACCATTTATCAGCTTCACCTTCCAAATGATAAATTTATTGTATTTCCTTTTGAAGTTCCGAATTTCCCCGGACATCCAATATTTTTTCTATACCATTGATCCATACTTTGGTTGTCACTTGACTTGCGGTTCCATTGAATGATGGAGGATGTTTCCTCTTAAAATACTCCACAAAATACATGTTTATTCATGGTAAATCATGTTTCTATATAGCATAGATACCTACCCTATTTATTTCATGAGTCAACTGAGCCATTACAGCCACAAAATGCTCAGTTCTGATTCTCACCATTTCGGGCTGCAGATTCAGACATACATCAGCCTCTTAATGCCTTCATACTTTAGATTACCTATTACTTATGCAGAAAAACATTATGTACAAACATAAATTAGATGAAGATACATTTTAATCCTTAAATTCTATAACATTTAAAATTAACATAGAGTAAAAATCATTTATGGTATTCTTTTAATATCATCCCAACCCCAAAAGTTGTCTAAACCATCCTTTGATAGAAACTATAAGAACCCAGCCTTAAAATGTTACTTAATATTGAATTTTAGACAATAGCATACATTATTACACATTTAGGATATTTTGGTGTTAGAGTTTTAATGAATTATGAAATCATACAAACATGACATACCACATTCATACAAGAGGATACAACTAAAAGAGTATCTATTTTTTTCAAAATCTAAAACATTAAAATGTTAAAAATGATTTTTTTAACAAAAATCATGTAGACACCCAAGCTTGAAATACATGGAAATTAGACTAATTCTCCGAAATACTTAATAAATAACAAAAAATAGACACCCAAGGACCGTAATAGTTTACTTTCCTTGGAAACATGGAACAAATCTTCTAATCATGGTGAAAGATATTCAACATCTCCTATAAAGATATTCCCCTATTTTTTTCTTACTTAAAACCTTTCTTTATATCCTAGGGAAAAGAAAACATAAAAAGGGTGAGCTCAAATTTTTATTAAATGTAAAAATGGAGAAAATAAAGAAAACCACATACATTTTAACTTAAAAACATGAACATAATGTTTAAACATCAAAATCATGAGTTGTGAAATAAATCTTGGCAGTACGTAAGGCATAGATCATAAAGTAACATTAATCATGATACAATAGCATGGGAATAAGTTATGTAATTATAGAAAACCATTAAGAACATGTTATGATTTTCATAGTAGCCAAGACATTACTTCCAAGACCATCATTGTGGACAAAGTCCATTACTGAACCGAGTTTACATATCGTTCCAGCCCTATATTACTAAACCGGATTCACTTGTCATTCTATCCATGTCTATCTCATGAGATATAAATATTTACACAATTCATTAGAGTTGGATATAGGTCCCACCCATCTCATAATGAAATCATTATTTCGTGTGCCACAAAATATGCATAAATCATTCATAATAACCTAATGAATAAAATGGGTTTCATAAACCTCAACCCATCATAACATAATCCATATAGAATAAATGGATATCATTTCATCATAATAAAAATGAAACCATGTAAATAGTAGATGCATTATATTTGAAACATAAATATACAAAATAATGTCATCTTAGTTGGAAAATAGTTTTGATAAAACACTTGAAATGAATTCGTGAGGAAAATATCCTTTCTTCTTTAAAATCATTTTCTTTTCTCAAAATTCCATGAAATTTTAAAATAAAAGCATTTTTTGAAAATAATCATGAAATTTTGTAGAGGAAGATTCATGGAAATAAGGCATTATGAAACTGTAAAAAAATATCATGTCGTATAAGTTAAAAAAACATTCCCCTCATACTTTTTCCATAAAAGTCAAAAAGTACAATGTATGGTAAATAAAATAATTATTCCTTCCATACCATGTGGTAAATTCAAAAGATGGTAAAAATGACTTTAAACATACATGGAAGAATATTAAAAACTTTATTAAAACAATTTTTATAAAACATGGACATGGATGATAAATATAACCCTGGTAAATACTTATGAATAAACAACCTCGGATAAGAACGAGATTGGAATAATTATTCCTTACCTTATGTCCAATTACTTCTGTAAGTGTCTGAGACACCTGTATAGTGGGTTTAAACATATTATTAACTTTAAATATAACCATAATAATATTTATTATATCATATATGATTCACATACGACTTTATATTACCTGTTAATTTGTCAATTCCATGTTAAAGTGCTGTTTTGGGTAAAATCGTTTCATTTGTCATATGTGTTTTGACTTCTAATTATTCATATGATTTATTATATCATGATTACTTACTTATATAATTTAGAACAAGATTTATATATAATATATATTCAGAATAATATATATATATATATATATATATATAATAGATCAATAAATGGAATGAAATACACAGTTCATGGAGACGGTCGGTCATATGTACGCATGAACGCTTTTTTCGTTTATTTATTTAATTGAATGGATGTAAGTAAATAAAATATACATAAATCCAGTATAATTATTATGTCATATATTTCCTGATTAGTTATTATAAATATTTTATAATTATTCTTGAATGGTTAACATGGATAATGAATCTCATCGCGTCGTGGAGACCGTAATCTGTACGTACGCACGCGCGATGATATCATTCCCATAATTATTGAATGTAATTGGAGTGGATGATATAATATCATAGAATCATTATTATGTTAAAATAATAATATTTATTTATTATTTCCACCATTATACCCATCCACGTATGGAGGTGGTGGAATAACATATAATACCACAGCTTGGAGACGGTAAGTCGTACGTATGCACGCGCGGTGATTTCATTTTTCATAGGATGGATATAAGGTGAAATAGGGTTGTTTAATTTTTATAATAACATATAATTATATGAGTGATAATGATTTTATTCCATTATAATTAAACAATTAAAGAAGAGGATGTATAAGAAGAAATAAATTTGAAAGAATCATTAGAAGATATTACCTCTTCCTCGAAGTGCCTACTTTAAACATCCTCTTAGGGCACTAGAGTTGGTATTTTGAGAATAGCAGCACCTATATAATTTAACTAGAGTGGTTTATAAGAGGAATTTTCAGGATTTGGCTGAGCTTTAAGGCTCAAAATTGAGTGAAGAGAAGAGGGAAGGGGTTCCCTTTTATAAGAGAGGAGAGATGCACTTTTGGAAACCTCAAAAATATTAATTTATAATAAAAACCAACCCCACATAAAACTTCAAAATGACTCAACATTAAATATGAGATGATATAGGGTTTTAATCTCATAAACCAATAAAATATAGACATGATTTGATTTTATTTTAAACCATATCATTTTGATTTATCCTTTTTTAATCTATTTAATTTTATTTGTGATAATAATATTCTAAATTTTAAAAGGTTATAACTAATTAATTATGTGTTGTTAATTTTCTATAATTGAATACTTTATGACATTTTAGAACATATAAATATCAATTTTTATTTTTTTTAAACTTTTTTTGATTTTTAAACAATTTAATAATATTTTAGTTTTATAAAATATCTATAGTGTCAATTTTGACACTATTCATTTATTTGAATTTAAATAAAATATAAAGAGTTTATATAGTCCAAAAAATATATTTAATAGATTCATAACATGTTATATGAATCTAAAAAATTCTTTTAACACATTAATTAGTTCATATAATATTTATTTTAAAATGTTTAAAACCATTTATTTTATATTTCCCAAAATAAAATAATTACTACAACATTTTTGTATAATTATTTAATATAGTTATTTGTTGCAAAAAAATTAAAAATTAAAATAATATAATGAAGTTACATATAATATATTGCATAATAATAATTTTAGTAGAATTTATCTTCTAAAACATCCTACTTTTAAAATGATATCTTTATTAAATTATTAAGGTATAAACTTTGACATCATTTAAAATAATATAACATAAATATCATAATATGATTAATAAGGCTAAAAATGGTTCAAAAGTAGACAATTGGATTCTTATGGTGTATATATACTCGACCAATAAGTTTTAGTTATGTTTTTGGAAATTTTGATGGGTATTATTATTTTAATAAAAACTATATTATTTATTTTTTACTAAATAAATAATTTCTGCATCATTCTTGTATAAGCTATTAAGGTAATTATATATTTCCTAAAAATTACCAATAAATTATCATGATAAAGAAAAATATTTTATCTTTCAAATGAGTTTTTATAATCTATTTATATTCCATTTAATCTTATATTAAAAATAATTTTATTATTAAAGTTTGAGTGAGACATATTTCACTTTCCTTTGAATAAAATAAATTAATGTTCTTAATCACATACAAGTGGGTTCAAATAGATAACACTTCAACCCATTTATATTTTTTGGATGAAATATAATCATCTAATTATATTAAGACAAGTGTTAGGGTAATTTTATAATATTATTTTTACCCTTTATTACTCGTTTTATCTTTAACTATGGTCAATAAAATTTACCGTAGTTACTATTCATAATGGACAAAATTAAAAGTAGCCTATTAAAATAATTTGGACATACTGATTCAAAATATGGAATCCATTTTTCCAAATTCAAAACACTGAATATGCAGTCATTAATTTAAAATTAATATCGTTGTTGAAAAAATGGGTTTTTTATTAAAAAGATTGGAAAAGATTAAAATATTTTTTCCTATGAATTCAATGTAAAATTAATGATAATGAAATAAATTATATTAAATGGTAAAAATATATTCTATTTATAATTTAAAATCATTAAATATTATAATTTAACCATATAAATTATCTCGATGAAAAAAGTTGTTTTAAATTAAAATTTAGAGTATTTTTACTATTTATCAAAATATGATGGTTATAAAAATAATGTCAAAAATTGATCCAACATAAATTTTTATATCCTGATTCAAAATAATAAGTTTAATTTTTAAAATTGAACTTATAAACTTTTCAAAATGTATATTTAAAAATGGGTGCGCTAAAAAAATACGCAAAACAGCATTTTTTGAAAAATACTTCTTTTATATAAAAAATTGATTTCGTTCTCATGCCATTTTCTAGAAAATGTGTAGTACTAATTATAATGTTATAAAATTCAAAATTTGGTTAATAATATTCATAAAGGCTAGTTCATTATAATATTATAATATATCATTGTTTAGTAAAACTCATTATTGTATACCATGTAAGTTATCGAGGAAGGTTGATCACGCGTGTAACATATGATAAGTTAGTGTTGTGTGTAGTGAAAGATTCCTTTTGTGTTGCATATAACATAATCCAAATATAGTTCATTTATAAATTGAACAAAATCTATACTCAATGTTTCATAGAATAATTTCTTCCAAACAAACTTGAAATTTAGTATAACACGAGCCAAGAATAGTGTTGCGTACACTGCAAGCTAATATGTTGTTGCGTATATGGCAAGCTAATCTTGGTACAATGTACAACATAATACACCAAATAAATTAATAGAATATATACCATAAAATTTCAGGGTGTAACATTCTACCCCCCTTAGAATGAATTTCCCTTTCTAAATCAGTTGGGGTTATAAATGGTTTACTACTTAAATTTTTCTTTTATAGAAACCCACATCGTAAAAAGTAATACTAAAACATAATTTTAAAAACTAAAGTATGAAATGTAACGGTTACCCAAATTAACACATACCTGGGTTTCCACATAGGAGAACATAAGTGAAAACATGGATATGGAAGATTAATCTAACCATCAAGTTCTGATAGAGAGTGGTAGTGAACATGGCTATGAAAAATCCAATAATCATAAAGCCATAAATTTGTGATGATCTAAGATACCATCTGATTCATCGGATAAGAGGGTACTAGGACAACATGTTTGGTTTTCAAGATCATTTCCCCAAAGATGATGAATTTTTTCATAAGGATAAATACTTACTTGATTTCTGTTTAAAATCATCATTGGTCATTCCATGAACAATTTCCACTTCATCTCTTAGTTAAAGAAATAAAGATGAATTTTTCATTCTTGAAGTATTAGAAGATCATGCGATAGAATGATAGATCATTCCATCTGTCTCTATCACAAAAAAAGATAGCATAAGATATTAAATTTACAGAAGTCCATCTATGGTGAGGTTAATCATATATGATTCCAAAAATCGACTTATACTTCATCTATCATACCACTTAATAAAATAAAACTAATTTATACTAACCAAGGACTTCTTGTAGGCCAGTGGTAGGTAATAAAGGCCTATTACACTTCAGTTGTGGGTTTGATTCCCGCATCTATGTCTGACATGATGGGTTGTCTCCCATCTTGTAGGTTTTCCATTTTTCTAAAACTATACTATTATAACATTTGAAAAAAAATTATTTAAATAATACTATCTGATGTCTAACTTAATCTATTCCGAATGTTAGGCTTATTGAAAATACTTATGTCCAATCTCATAGTATAAAAAAATGATTAGTAGAAATCTCATCTACCAAGCATTCAATACCATCATTTATCCCCCATATAACATAAGATATATCTTGTTGGTCGCATTCCAAACATGTGGATTCTTTCATCATTTATTCTCTTGAAACATGAATTGCCATAGAGTCTTTGTGAAAACATGAATTTTGTCAAAAGTTAACTCTTTAAACAAAAAAAAATCCCAAAATTTCTATATACTCAAACCATGATATCAATTTGTCCTTATATCAGTCATGATCTCATTAATACTATCAAACATTTCATTATCTCCTTATCCATTCATTATGATTATATTAAGTGCTTTCCGAAAATATCTAAATAATATTTCATGGATACCAATACCATTCAATATATACTTTAAAAAAACGTAAGTAAAAATAATAGTGTAACAATCCTTATATGTTTCTATATTCCATAGTACCATGAGATTACTTATACTATATTACACTTGATAAACATGAAATAATTCCACTACCTTCTTAAACCATTGACTAAGATTCATCATTTTATTCCTCAACACTTCTTTCATCTCATATATCATTTGTAGTATCTTCATCATCATCAACATAAATACTACCCATACCACCATGTTGATTCCCTTCATGAGATTTTCCCTTAGAGAATTTGTTTACATAATTCCTGTACATTCCACATTTAAAACATTTAACCGTTGTTGATGTCTTAGAAATACAATTATCCTTGTTCATTATGTTAACTGAACCTTTTCCTTTGCAATTACAGGATTTGTGTCCTTCTTTTCTACACCCAAATAATCTTCCATTTCCTTTAAAACATTCTCCCGAATGCCCCGTCCCACATGATATACATGAGGTAAATTGAACTTTCTTTCCTCTATGATCATCATGAAACTCCATCTTTCTCTTATTAGCTCAGTCAGGAAACTTACCAATGTTGAGATTATTGAACATATTATGAGATTTATGATTAGGCATAATAAAATTTTTTGGACTTCCAAATCCCATTTCATTTGGTTTCTCATGAAGAATATCAGTCCATTGTCCATCATATTCTTAATTAACATGAATCATCCAATTTCCAGCCATTTTCTAAAACCAAAAAATAATAGTGTGAGAGGAAAAAATCATATTGGAAAAAAATATAATCAAGGAGTATTACTTTCAATCTCTAACATCTTAGGTTTAATATTATGTTATTCTTGATTGTTATCATAATTCTTGGATTTCAAACTATAATTTATACTTAACTGTATGAACATCACTAGACATACCTTAGATATATCTCTAGGGATCTCACTAAAGTTTTCGCATCCTAGTTTCCAAAGTATAAATAAACCTTTCCTATGATACCAACTATAGACACCCAATATTGACGTACATGGACATTACATTACATTTGAAGAATACTTACTACATAACAAAAACAGACAACCAAGGACCGTAACAGTTTAGTGTCTTTGCAAACTTGGAACAAAATCGTCTAATCATAGTGAATGATCTTCAAAATCTCCTATAAAGATCGTACCCTATTTTTTTTTTACATAAAACCTTTCTTTATATCATGGGGAAAATAAAACATAAAAAGGGTGAGCTCAAATTCTTAGTAAGGGTAATAATGGAGAAAATAAAACAAACCATATATATTTGAACTTAAAAACCTGAACATAATGTTTAAACGTAAAAATCTTGAGTTGTAAAATAAATCATGGTAGTACGTAAGGAATATATCATAAATGAACATTAATCATGATAAAATAGCATGGGAATAAAACATGTAATTGTGGAAAACTTTTAAGAACATGTTATGATTTCCATAGTAGCCAAGGGATTGGTTCCAGGACTATCATAGTGGATAAAGTCCATTACTGAACTGGGTTTACTTTCTATTCTAGCACTGTAATACAGAACTAGATTCACTTACCATTCTATCCAAGTCTATCTCATGAGATATAAATCTCTACCAAATGCATTTTTGGGAGATATAGGTCCCACCCATATCATAATGAAATCATTCATTTATGTTCCACAAAATAAACATAAATCATTCACCATAACCCAATGAATAAAATGGGTTTCATTAACATCATCCCATCATAACATAATTCATATAGGATAAATGGATATCATATCATCATAAGAAAAATGAAACAATTTAAATAATAGAGACATTATATTTGAAACATAAACATACTAAATAATGTCATCTTAGATGGAAAATAGTTTTTATAAAACACTTTAAATGAATTCTTGAGGAAAATATCCTTTCTTCTTCAAAATGACTTTCTTTTCTCAATATGTCATGCAATTTTAATAGAAAAGGATTTTTTTTAAAATAATCATGAAATCGTTTAGAGGAATCTTCATGGAAATAATTCTTTATGAAACTGTAAAAATCCATTCATGCTGTATAAGTTAAAAAACGTTCTCCTCGTACTTTTTCCAGAAAAGTCAAAATGTACCTCGTATGGTAAACATAAAAAGATTCCTTCCATACCATGTGGTAAAAGTCAAAAAGAGGTAAACACAAATTTAAAAATAGATTTAATAATTGTAAAAACTTTACGAAAACATTTTTCATAAAACATGGACATGGATGATATATATAACCCCAATAAATACTTACGAATAAACAGTCTCAGATAAGAACGAGATTGGAATAATTATCTCTAACCTTATGTCCAATTTATTCTGTATGTGTCTCAGACTCCTGTATAGTGGGTTTAAACATATTATTAACTTGTAAAAGAACCATAATAATATTAATTTTATAATATATGATTCAATTATGATTTATTTTACTCATTCATTTGTCAATTCCATGTTAAAGTGGTGTTTTGGATAAAATAGTTTCATTTTTCGTACATGTTTTGACGTATAATTATTCATATGATTACTTAGATCATGATTATTTACTTCTAGAAAGTAAAACATGATTTATATATATTATATATTCAGAATATAATATATATATATATATATAATAGATCGACAAATGGAATGAATTACCTCGTTCATAGAGATGGTAGGCCATACGTACACATGAACGTTGTTTTCATTTCCTTATTAAATTAAATGTATTTAAGTAAATAACATATACATAAATACAGTATAAATATTATGTCATGTATTTCATTATTATTTATTATATATACTTTATATTCATTCTTGAATGGTTAACATGGAGAATGAATGTCATCGCGTCGTGGAGACGGTAATCCGTACGTACGCACGAGAGATGATATCGTTCCCATAATTATTGAATGGAATTAGAGTGGATGATATAATATCTCAGAATCATTATGATGTTAAAATAATAATATATATTTATTATTTCCACCATTATACCCATCCATGTATGGTGGTGGTGTAAAAACAGATTACACCACTATGTGGAGACGGTAAGCTGTACGTACGCACGCGCGGTGATTTTGTTTTTCATAGGATGGATATAAGGTGAAATAGGATTGTTTAATATATATAATAATATATCATTATATTATTTATACTTATGTTATTAATTTATAATGAAACAACTAAATAAGAGGAAGTATAATAAAAAATAAATTTGAATTAATCGATAGAAGATATTACCTCTTCCTCAAAGTGCCTCCCTTAAACTTCTTCTTAGAACACTAGAGTTGGAATTTTGAGAGTACCAGAACCTCTATAATGTTACTAGAAATGTTGAGAAGAGTAATTGGTAGGGTTTATCAGAGCTTGAAGGCTCAAAATTGTAGTGAAGAGAAGAGGGAAGGGGTGCCCTTTTATAAGAGAGGAGATGGGCACTTTTGAAAACCTCAAAAATATTAATTTATAATAAAAACCAACCCACATAAATACCTCAAAAATGACTCCACATCAAAGATGAGATGAGATAGGGTTTTAATATCATCAAAAAATAAAGTTTAGGAATGTTTTGATTTTATTTTAAACCTTATCATTTTATGTATCCTTATTTAATCTATTTAATTTTTTCTCTGGTAATAATATTGTAAAATTTAAATGGTTTTAAATACATACTTATGTGTTGTGAATTGTTTATAATTGGATACATTATAAAATTTTAAACCATATAAATTTAATTTTTTATTTTTTTAAATATTTTTGTGATTTTTAAACAATTTAATAATATTTTATTTTTATAAAATATCATTAGTTTCAATTTTGACACTATTGATTTATTTGAATTTAAATAATATCCAGAAAAATGATAGAGTCAAACTAAAATATTTAATAGATTCCTAAAGAATTTTATGCATTTATAATATTCATGGATCACATTAATTAATTCATATAAGATTTATTTTAATATTTTTGAAACTATTTTTTTTTATATTTCCCTTAATAAAATAATTACTACAACATTTTTGTATAATTATATAATATAATTATTTGTTTCATAAAAATTAAAAATAAAATAATATGATGAAGTTAAATCTATTATACTTTATAATAATACTTTTAGTCTAATTTATCTTCTAAAACACCCAACTTTTGAAATGATATGTTTATTAAATTATGAAGGTGACAACTTTGGCATCATTTAAAATAAAATAATATAAATGTCATAATATATTTAATAAGGCTCCAAATGGTCCACAAGTAGACAATTGGATGATTATGGTATATATATACTCGAAAAATAAGTTTTTGTCAAGTGTTTGGGTCTTTTGTTGGGTATTATTATTTTAATAAAAACAATATTATTGATTTTTCACTAAATAAATAATTTCTACATCATTAATGTATAAGCTATTAAGGTAATTATATATTTCATAAAAATTAAAAATAAATTAACATGATAAATAATAAAATTTTATCTTTCAAATTAGTATTTATAACCTAATTTATTTTTTTTATCCTTATATTTAAAATTATTTAATTATTAAAGTTTGAGTGAGACATACTTCACTTTCCTTTCAATAAAATAAATTAAAGGTCTTATTCACATCCATGTGGGTTCCAATAGATAAACATTAAACCCATGTATATTTTAGGACAAAATATAATCATCCAATTATATTAATAGAAGTGTTAGGGTAATTTTATAATATTATTTTTAATCTTAATTACATGATTTACCTTTAACTATGGTAAATAAAATTTACCGTAGTTACTATTCATAATGGAAAAAAATAAAAGTATCCTATTAACATAATTTAGACCTACTAATTTCAAAAATGGAATCCAATTTTCCAAATTCAAAGCACATAATATTCAGTATTTAATTTAAAATTAATCTCTTTGTCGAAAAAACAGGTTTTTATTTGAAACAGTGCAAAAGAATAGAAATGTTTTTACCTATGAATTTAATGTAAAATTAATGATAATGACATAAATTATATTAAATTATAAAAATATATTCTATTTATACTTTAAAACAATTCAATATTATTGTTTAACCATATAAATTATCTCGATGAAAAATGTTGTTTTTAGTTAAAATTTAGCATATTTTTACTATTCATCCAAATATGAAGGTTATCAAAATAATGTCAAAAATTTATCCAACATAAATTTTTATATCCTGATTCAAAATAAGAAGTCTAATTTTTCTAATTGAACTTATAAATTTGTCAAAAATTTGATTTAAAAATGGGTGCGCTATAAAAATACGGCAAAACAGCATTTTTTGAAAAATAATTCATTTATACGAAAAAATAATTTTATTCTCATGCCATGTTCTAGAAAAGGTGTAAGATGAATTATAATGTTATAAAATTAAAAATGTGTCTAATACTATTAATAATGGCTAGTTCATAAAAATATTATAATATATCATTGTTTAGTGAAACTCATTATTGCATACCATGTAAGCTATCGTGGAAGGTTGCTCTTGCATGTAACACCATCCAAGTTAGTGTTGCATGTAGTGAAATATTCCTTTGGTGTTTCATATAACATAATCCAAATGTAGTTCATTTATAAATTGAATAGAATCTATACTCAATTTTGTGTAGAATAATATCTATCAAACGAACTTGAAATTGTGTGTAACACGAGCCAAGAATAGTGTTGCATACACTACTAGCTAATATGGAATTGCGTATATCGCAAGCTAATATTTGTATAGTGTACAACATAATACATCAAATAAATTAATAGAATCTATCCCACAAAATCCCAAGGTGTTACAAATCCATATCAACCATCAAAACACCCTTCTTTCACTTACCCATCCCTATATCATGTGATAAAGATTTTAAAAACATGGATTGTGCATAAAACTCAGTAAGTGATATAAATAAAAAAAGCATTAGTAAAGTGAAAACATAAAACCCAATAAAACCCATAATAATAAAAACACATATTCATAAAACATAATGTATTTGCCTTTGGAAATATTTAATATATCACTCTTACATTTTCCCTTACACGTAGAATAAACTTTTTGGTCAACTTCTATCTCCAAAGTACCCAATGCATTGGAGAGCTAAAATGGGGCTCACCCGTTATATCTTGAGCAATAATGGGATTAAACCAATATATCTTGAGCTATAATGGGAACAAACCATCATAAATAATGTCTGAGAAACTTATTATGGTAATAATTTATCTTGAAATTAGGAGAAACCATTCATCCCATTTATATATATAAAAAAATACAATCCTTCTGAAATATATTAAAGAGAGTTTAAAAGGATTTTAACAGGAATTTCCCTTAAAATATAATTGGAGTGAGAATTAATATAGTGGAATGAATATGTGTTTACACTGTAAATAAAAATATCAAAACATGATATAAAAAAATTTCCTCACACTAATAATCTTAATAACAAATAACTAATAAAGAAGAATGTCAACAAAAAAAATGGAAATTGGGTTAAGAATTCTTTAACCTTTGGTTCTTCTTAATTAAATTATGTTTTAACCTCATGTATAATTTTTTAAATAGTGTTATTAATATATCCATGAAACATATTCATGATTATAACACCTTATATTATCATTTTAAAACATCATTCATCACATTTATTAATAACATTTTGTTATTTACATTGTGACAGGTGCGTTCTTTATATGGTTTCCATGATCATTTCATGAGGGATATTCTTATCGATTAGGAGTGAAACTATAGACATGTAATGTAAAGGAAGTTATATATTTCAATAAAACTAAATTGTACCATTTGTCATTTTTAATTATTAAATGAGGATGATTTATATGTTAAAACATTAATGATGTCTGTTTAAATCATTTTAGTGGTTCTTTGATAATAAAAACCTCATTTTATTTTATAAATTAAAAAAATGTTTAAAAAATAATTACAGAACAATAGATGGTACATAATTCATATATTATAACCTCTTTCAACCATAAAAATAGTTTCATTACCATACTTGAAGTAATTAAATCAAATTGAAATCACATTGTCACTGATTTCGGTAATTTGACACATCACATACAATGTTTCTATTCCTTGAATATGTGGGAGAGGAGAAGAAGAATGGTGATGAATTTTCCATGAACAAGATAACATCCAAAATATAGAATATTTATGGTGGATTCTTGCATCTTTGATAAGAGGACATGAGGGAAGAAGAAAATAAAGGAAGTCAAAATAAAAGAATAGTTGAGAAATCCCTTATGAAAACTTGGCAGCATAATGACGTCACTTAAAATTTCATAATATGTTTTGATCAGATAAAAGTGTTATCTCATAATTATTTTATAATATGGGAATTAATGGTAATATATAATTACGTATCCCAACTTTATACGAAGGAATTTAAAAATAATAACATAAAATGAAAGAAAATAAATAAAATAAGAGGATGTTTACCTCTTGATCTCTTCTCCTTGAGATCCTCTTTAAGGCCTTTGATTTTAGAGTTTGGGTGAGACCATATGGTCTTAGACGTGGGGAAAGAGATTGGGGAGGTAATTCTGTAGAAATTAAGCAATTATTAAATCTTGAGAAGTGTGGGAGGAAGAGGGGGAAATGGGTTGTATTTATAGTGGAGGAGAGGAGGTATTTTTCATTATTTAAATCATTACTATAATATTTTTTCTCAAGAATGTGAATAATCATAATTAATTTGACCCAAAATAGTAATAATGGCATGTTATTTCAAAATAAGTGGTCTTACATGACATATGATGTCATTAATAGTGTATTTAATTGATAATCTGAATATACGGTCTTTTATAGTATTTCACTATTCATAAAAAATTCATGAATTTCAGAAAAATCTAAAAATTTACCGAAACCATTTTTTGGCATGTAGAATTAAAAAATTAACTCCATTTTTTTGAATATTATTTTCTATCTATTAATATTTTAATTATTAAATGAAATCATACTTTACACAAAAATTATCAATTTTAATTCTGTAGCTGCTTTTATATCACATTGAATAATTAACCAAGATGTCATTATCTTAAAGCCTTTAGAAAATAAAATAACAATAAAATTTAAAATTCATTAGGGTCATATTACTATTAATATTACTATTCATAAAGATTTTATACTTTTCACTAAAAAAAAAGTTGGTTCCATCAGACTCGAAATAACTTACTAATCACAATTATAGATGAACGTTTTTCAAAATTAAAAACATAGAAGAAACAAAATTTTGTTTATAGGATAGTTATTAATATATAACAAAAACAAAGTTTTAGGCATTTCATTTATTTTTTAGAAACCTTGGGGTGTTACATCATGACCAAGAGGTATCAGAGGGTGGTCAGTTCTACATTAGGACCAAGAGCCTATGAGATTGGTTTGGGGCATGGGTGTTAAGTGTTTTGATTTTGGATTTTAGGCCAATGAATCTAGTGTTGGTGTGTTTTTCCAATGTATCCATCCACCAGGACTCTGATAACCTACTTTTTGACTTAGTACATGAGAACACTTTTTGTAGGGACAACAATGGTAGATGCATCATATAGGAATGAGTTGGGGTTATTTGTCCTTCTTGAGTAAGATCTCCACATATACTCATTGACCATGTTACATCTTGTTTTCTAATAGTATGGCCATGAGATGCATACCATCTTGGATTTTGTGGCTCGATCACGTGTATGATACCCTCAGCGACGAGGCTTTGATACATATACTTGTTTACCAAGTGTCACATTCAGGTGGTGCACCAGCCATACCACCACCTATGTAGAAGAATGTAGTACCCGATGTACCAGTAGATGAGGAGTGCATGCTGAGTGAACTTTATGTGTTTCAGAGATAGAGGCCACTCATGTATCAAAGTGAGCCTAACCCTCTGGTAGCTAAGGACTAGCTTAAGGCGGTGAGCTGAGTTTTTTTTAGTCAGGACACTATAAGATTAGATGGTAGTACTAGCGGGGATCCTTCTGCATGGATCCATAGAGTAATGGTGGAGTTTTTCCATCCAGAATCATTATTAAGTGACTCATTTATGGAAAAAGTTTTGGAATCTCTTAAAAAGGATTTATCACTAGTTACTCTTAGAGTTTTGTGGGTACAAGAGATTCTTCATCTCAAGAAGGGTAGCTTGACCATGGATGATTATTCAATGAGGTTCAATAAACGTTTCGTTTACTCGATGAATATGGCTACAAATTATTAAATTAGGGCTCGGATAGTCGAGTGAGGTCTGCGTAGAGAAATTTGAGCAAACATAATCACTATATTCATTTCGACATATTTTTGGGTTCCTGAGTGAGCTTTAGTGGTCAAAAGCTTATTGCCTGAGTAGGTATTCCCAATAGTAGTTAATAGAGGACAATAAAATGTAGATACCTTGATAGTAGGGAGCCAACATTATTCTCAGGGATTCAGGCATGGGAGATGTTTCAGGGGGAGATACCATGAAAGAGGTTCTGCAGTTCATGTCTCATTGGGTGGGTCCAGTTAGCCAAAGGATAGGCGGTGCAATTTGTGTGAAGGCAGGGGACATGTCGCTCGAGATTATCTAACCTATCTTGTTGCTGATTGGGAGACAGTGGATACACCATCGAGGTAGAGATAGAGATAATGGTAGGTAGATCTATGGGGTGGTGGATGTGTTAGATATTCTTAGAGAGTAGCAGGATGTGGTTGATGTTTGAACTTATTACTACCAACACCCCCAAGAGGTCCACGCTATGCTCAGGGAGCTGGAGGAATGGGATAGGAATAGCTGCATGTCATTGAAGAATATGACCCAGGGTCTCTATGAATGAATCGAGGTATGATCTATGTCTTTTCTACTGTAGTTTTAGTATAGATAGACACAGGTATTATTCATTCCTTTATTACCTCATATCTTGTTCAATACCTAGAGATTTCAGTTGAGTCATTGTATCAACACTTACGCTTAGAGATGCCCACCAGAGAAGAGTCATGGATCACATATCTATGTCGATTGTGTGACCAGACCCTTGGAGGTGAGTGTTTTGGTTGGAACCTCTTCGTGGAAGTGGTGAGTCCTCACAATGTTATTCTTGTTATGGATTGGTTATCCACAATCCATGCCCCGATCGATTATTTTAGGTGAAGGGTTCAGTGTGTACACATTGATTGAATGAGTTTTTCCATTGTTAGAGAAAGGGAAACCCATGCAGCACATGAGCGAATCATCATATAAGGGTGTATTTGATTACTCATCAGTTAACTTGCAAGACCCTTGGATCAATAGATGTTATGAGTTTCCAATTCCCAGAAGTAGTAGTGGATTACGAGGAAATATTCTTTGAAGATGTTCTAAGACTATCTCTCCACCATGAGTTAGACTTCTGCATCAAATTAGACCCCATAATTGAACTGATATCAACACTGGCATATCTAATAGATCCTGCAGTTCTTCACAAGATAAAGGTGAAATAGGAGGACTTTTAGAGGAAGGTCTTTATGAGACACATTGTTTCACCATGGGTAGAAACAATTTTGTTTTCCAAAAAGTTAAACGAGATCTTGAGGATTTGTGTGGACTACTGATTCTTGAACTTCGTGACTATGAATAAAATTTATCCAATACCTAGGATAGATGACCTCTTTGATCAGTTGATAGTGACATGATGGTTATTAAAGGTCGGCCATCAATTAAGAAATCACCAGTTGCGAGTACAGTATTACAATATACCAAAGATGACTTTTAGATGTTGTTGTAATCATTTTGAGTACTCGGTGATTCCATTTAGCATGAAAAATTACCCCACAATGTTCATGGTACTCGTGAACCATATCATTCATCTTTATATAAACTGGTTCTTGGTAGTCTTCATCGATGATATCCTTGTTTACTCGATATCTGAGGAGAAGAACATGAGACACCTAAGGTTGGTTTTGGAAGTACTCTGAGAGAACCAAATTTATAGGAAATTATTGAAGTTCCAATTTTGGATTTATATAGTCCACTTTATGTTACATTTTATCTCCGCTGATGGATTGGTAGTGGATATGGTCAAGGTAGAGGCAATTTTAGCATGGGACCACCTAGGAGCCTGATGGAGATGCATAGCTTCCTAGAGCTAGTAGGATATTACCAAAGATTCATACCTAATTTCTCCAGGGTATCAGAACCTATAATAGATTTTAAATCAAAAGGGGAATCCATTTTTTTGGACAAAGAAGTTCCAGTAGGTTTTTAAGTATTTGATTTAGATTTTTACATGCTCCACGATTTTGAGATTTTTATAGGAGGTTGTGGAGTACATATTGTAATAAGATGCATCATGGAACAGACATGGTTGTTTCTTGATGCAGAGGTATGTGGTGATTGCCTATGGTTCATTCCAATTGAGTCCACATGAGGAACACTACATGCCCCATCATCCTGATTTTGCAGCGATAGTCTTTTCATTGAAGTTGCGGAAACAGTACCTAAGGGGTGAGTGGTTTATCATCTAATCTGATTAAAAAAGACTCAATTATATATTCTATTAGAATTATATGAACTTGAGATAGAGTTTATCACTAGAGTTCCTATATGACTATTACTTTGATATTATATATACTCTTAGGAAGGGGAACATGGAAGTATATAATCTTATCAAGAGATATAATTCATAGTTGATGAACGATGAATTAGGGAAATTATCCTTTTTTAAGTTATCGTTTTTACATAGAGATGGACTGGATTACCTCCAATATATGGTTATCACCCCTCCAATATTACATCGAGTGATGGAGGCATTACTTGGGGATACTAACTACGAGACCCTATGTGATCAGATGTCCACAGCACATGCGCCTGATGTATATTCTCAAGGTGGGGAGAATGTCTTCCTATTTAGAGGATACACAGTTGTACCAGTCAGATTACAAAAAGATGTTATGTAGGAGTTTCATATATCTTCCTTGGTATTACATTCTAGGATGAAAAAATGTACCCAGAGCTCATACATTAGTTTTGGGGGTCCGAGATGAAGAAGGAAGCCACATAGTTCGTTTCTCGATGCCTTAAGTTCCAAAATGTGAAGGTTGAGCACAACGTTCCAGTGGTTTTAGCTCAACCCCTTAAGGTGATAGAATAGAATTGGAATGTAATATCAATGTAAGTAATGACATGTTTACCACATACATACAGGGGATATGATTCCATATTTTTGATCATTGACCAACTCACCAAATCATCCCACTTCTTAGATATTCTAGATCAGAGTTCAGTAGAGAGGCTAAAACACCTCTACATTCAGAAGATAGTTCAACTTCATGGAGTCCCATCAATTATAGTTTATGATTATGATAATAATTTTGAATCTCAGTTGTGGTTGGGATTACAGGAGGCATTTGGGAATCAATTATGCTAGGTCATGGCATTTCACCCCTAGATGGATGGCCCAAGAGAATAGACCATTCAAGTTCTAGAGGACTTGTTGTGAGATTGCATGTTGGACTTCAGCTGTAGTTGGGAGGATCACCGACCTATGTTTGAGTTTGCATAAAACAACAGATATCATTCCATAATTGGAATGAAATCAATCGATGGTTTGTATGGGTAAACCCACTAGTCTTCACTTTCCTAGACCAACCTATGATAGTCCGCACTCATCGGACCAGATTTGGTATGAGAAACTATCGAGAAGGTTCGGATAATCTACGAGTAGACTAATACTACATAAGGATATCATAAATAATATTATGAAATATAGAGGAGGCCTTTGGAGTTCTATTAAGAATAAAAAGTATTCATTTACGTTTTACCTTGAAAGTGATTTCTGAGATTTGGCTAGGGTTGAATGTTATCTCCATGGTTGATCATCCCTTTTTAGATATTGTGTAGAGTTGGTGAGGTGGCATACCACTTGTATCCCCCCCCCTCAATTGGAATGGGTAAATGATTTCTTCCACTTGTCATAGCTGAGGAGGTACGTGCATGATCCAGTGCACATCATTGATAGGGATGAGCTGGACATTGAGGATTGAGATACATTTATAAGTACCCAGAGGAGATCGAGGATCATATAGAGAGGATACTTCATGGGTGAGTGATTACTTTAGTGTGTGTTTGGTGGAAATACCTGAATCTATAGGAGAGCACATCAGAGGAGGAGGTTGATATTCCTGAAAAATACCCATATATTTTTTGTATAGGATTTTTTTTTTGATTTTTATGGAGGTAAAGACCCAAGGTGGGGAGAATGTAATTTCCCTATTTTTTATGTATTAATTTTAAAGATTTTATGTAATTAATTTGT
The DNA here is from genome assembly GCA_963277665.1 of Viscum album. Lineage (NCBI taxonomy): Eukaryota > Viridiplantae > Streptophyta > Magnoliopsida > Santalales > Viscaceae > Viscum > Viscum album. The sequence continues at coordinate 284,969,301 of OY728136.1, read as the reverse complement.
GACCAGTTGTTGAGACAGTGAGTGATTCTGAGGCCTAGTGTGTTCGGAATTATTGTTTTAATAATATTAAAATATTAAATAGAACATGCACACAAATTTCTGTAAAATAGTGAATAACATCTAAATGGGTGACCATATTAGAAATATGATGGCACATTTGTATTCAGAATAGTGTCTTTTCCATATATGAGGCCTAACATCAGCTGGTTTGGTTCGACAATAAATGAAATTTTTCAGACGTTTTAACAAATAAAATAAATTGAATATTTATTTTATTCCTTCTATTTTTTGACATAGAGAAAATATGATGATTTGTTTTAAAAATAAACCTAGAGTTCAGGATCCATAGTTAGACTCATAACCCATGAATTCCAAGGAGACACTATAGAAAAACCTAAAGAATTCCCTCAGTGGTGAACAACAATGTAACTTGGATCATAAATCAACAGATTCCATTCTTGATAGATCTTACCGACAGCGACAGTGCAACAATCGCTCCACTTTAGTGAATGATCTAACCCAAAGGTAGGATGTGGTTATTTTGGATTTATATTTACCCATTCTTAGATTCAATTATGAACATCGACCAACCAAAGAACAAGTCGATCCATGATTCACTCATTCTAATAGGATGGGCTTAAAATACGGTATTTATGGGATTGATTTATTGTTTGATTTATTGATCATTCTTATAGGAACAGATCAGGACCAAAATAGAGAATGGTCAAGGTAAATTCCTCATGTTTGTTTCCTTGTGTATATTTATTCTCCACTATTAATTCTATATGTTCATCATTCTTCATGGGTTATGAATGGCTGAACTTTATTACTTCGTTTAATAGAGCAACGATTCGAAATTGAAGATATAGCATTGGGAAAAACTAAAGAAGTTGTGATAGTGATGGAAACAAATGAATAAATCTTTTTTTGGGAGATATCATTCTTTGAGAGATTTTTATGTGGATGATTGGAATTCATTTCTGGAGCCAATTGAAATCCCGAAACCCACTGATTCTGTGTTATAATAGAAAGATGACCTTGGATCTCTAGAATCTAGGAAAACAAAGCATTGGATCGAACACCAAAGGATTTGCTAAGGCACGTGGAGGATGAAATAAGGTTCTAGAAATTATGGATAAAAAAATATGTAACCTATTTTTACGAGGCATTTGGCCCCCACTTAGTAATAAATAGGGTTTTAGTAGGTACTAAAGCGTCACATGACATGTGACCCATTTCACATGGTGTGTGGGCCCTTATTAGAGACCCATAATGTATCTTGATAGATTCATGAACACAAGGTGGAGTACACAGGTTTCCTACATAGCGTGTATCCCACCACACGGCTTGGTCGAGACTGATTAAATGGGTTATAACATGTACTGGTACATGAGTAGGCGAACACAGGTTAACATCATGTACTGGAACATGACTAGAGTACATCGGTGGATCCCATATGGAAGGAACTGGCATGTGACCCTTATACAAGGAATTTATTGATCTTCTACATGACATGTTCTATGAAACATGGGACATTGTACACGGGCAATACTCGGGGTCAAGGGACACATTTTGTGACCCAAATATAAACTATCTACCACTTTTATATGGATTGAACCTATATAACACCATATACTAGAAAAGCTTCATTAGGGTCTATTCCCTTGATCTTTTCCCTAAAGGTTTATTGGTATCGTTTCCAACTCATAAGAGTATGATACATTCAATAAGAATTTATGGATAGAGTTATTGGAATCACCTACATGAGGCATATAACAGGATCTTCTATTAATTAATCATTCCCTAGGTAGAGTCTATATTATTGATGTGACACACTTCATCGGGTGTCGATCCTCTACTTAGTAGGTTAATCTAGATGGATATGTTGGTATCACCCCATGGCCATAGATATTATTCCCATCTATGGTATCATATCTCTATTCAGATATATCAGAATATCTCTCACGACAGTTTCTACTGAACATGACTTCTCGGACAGACTTCATTAGTTCTATCAGACTCAAGAGTGTGTTCACCCAAATGAGTGTTTTTTGGAATCATTGAACCTAATCCCTATTATTGGAAAGTGGAAGTTGTGAATTACCTCAAGACTATGATTCTTCGTTAGAGTATATCATGAGAGTATTATTATATGCGTTATAGACAAATACAGTGTAGAGATGATGGTATCTTCCTTTGTGTATTGCATTGTGGTTTTGAGGTTTCCTACTAAGTATTTTTTATATTCACCCATGCACGGTCTTTGGTTGCACATGTCGTGTCATGTGTAGACGATTGAACTTTTGACGGACTCTAGGGTGGACCAGGACTAGACAAGGATTTGTGAGTTTAGGTAGGATGTGGTGTTCCTAGAGCTTCAAGTACCAGTCCCAGTAAATATTTTGATAATAGTTTGTACTTTTTATTTTACATACTCTTTCTTTTGATGGGATTGTATTTTCACCTGATTTACTTTACTACAATTTATTTTTCTACCATACTCTATTGGTTTGGATAGTGGTATGCATGATTTTGTTTCTTTTTAGGTTTTTACATTTCATTATTTATGGGATTTGATATGTGTGTGAGTTTACATGTACACATAAAATACCTCACATGTTAGTGATTATCCTACACTGTATTAGTCACCATCCCTTAGCCAATTGGAGGCGGGCTTGGGGAGTTGTAGTATGGGCCCCACTGGTACTGGTCATGAAAATGAATAATAGTAATCACATAAAGAAATATATGTAAACATATATATTTATTAATTCATAGGAAATAAATTTTTTAATAATGATTATTAAATCATACAAACTTATGAACAATTACAGTTTCAATGGGTTGTTTTTCTACAAAAGCACATTTTATTAATATTATGTATGATTCAATTAAATAGTAAATTTTAAATATATTGATTATTAAAATTATATTGTTCATATATTTAATCTAATTAGTAATTATTCTTAAAATTATAAAAAAATTAGAGGAGATAAAATAATTTAATGGTAGAAAAGGTTATTTTTCAAAAAAAATATTTTTAGTATGTAATGTATTTTTAACATGTTAAATTATGTGAATAGCTATTGATAAATTATTTTGATGAAATTAATTGAAAATATATTCATTAAAATAAATTAAAAATTATATAATGTTTTTACAAGGTATGTTATGAGAATAGTTTTTTTCATTCTTCAAAAATACAGTTTTATAAATATGGTTTCTACATGTTTTTGATTGAATACTATAATTATTTTATGCTAAATTTAGAAATTTTATTTGATAAAATGAATTTATTTTTAGATTTATAAATATAAAATTTGACTTACACTGATCTGTTAATATATTCACAAATAGTTTTTTTGTGTGAAAATTGAAAAGAATAGTGATTTTTCAAATAATATTAGTTTTATGACATTAACATTGAATAAGAATAATATGAATGTTTATGAATCAGTTTTTATAGATAAATTATATATTTAATAATTAATATAATTAACATATAAATATATATTTTCACATATAAATCTATGCATATCATTTTGTAAATCTGTGTAATATTTTTATTTAAATACAATTAAATTTTGTTTATTCTCTATTAATCAAGTATTCATAAGTTTTATTTCAGTTTTGGATAGGTTTTGAAGAAAACAATTCACATTTTATTTCAAATAATTAAATATTAAATTTTAATCACAATAATGCTTTATTTTTGTTGTAATATCATTTTCAGGTTTAAAACTATTAGTTTTATGAAAATAGTTTTCATTTAATTTCACAAACATATATTAAAAGTTATTTTTACCACTTATGGAAGAAGAATTTTGTAAAATGTATTTAATATTTGGAATAATATTAACTAATATGAATTAATAAGGTTAACTTAATTATTTTTATTATATATTGTAATAATGGATAATATTTATCACTTCAATAAAGGATAAAATGAGTTTAAAGGGTAAAAAAGAATGGGATAATTCCTAAAGATAACATAAATAATATTATTAAATGTAGTTAGTTGGTTTTATTTTGACCATACCATTTTTTATTTCAAATACATGATAATTATTATCTACTTCTCTTGAGTAATACATATGTTATATAATAAAGATTCATGTACTTACAAGTTTACCACACACCTCACATATAAAAGGTAACCCCTTTAATCTCAGACCCACACTATGTGTGGAACTTTTCCTGACCAATAACTATCAAAATACCTTCCAAAAATACCTCCTCACTTACTGGAATTATTTTTCTCCTGAATAGAACAATTCAAGAAGGCTTAATGTGTATTCCAATAGAGGTTACCAAAAACTAGGTATGTGTTCTTATCAATATTTTTCAAGTTCCTTTATTCTTAAAAATCATACAAATAATCAATAACAATATTAAACAATTAAATAAGAATATTCAACATAATAATATATTTTAATGTTAATGTTACATCTATTTTATATCTCTCTTCCATCCCATGTAAAATGAAAACATAGCTCGAGCGTGCGTACGACCTTCAATCTCAACGTAGTGGCATAATTCATTTTTCGACACCACATAATGTAAATGATTATAAATATATAATTAATGAATATTTATTATATATATAGAATAAATATTATTCTTGATATAAAATATATGATATACCTTCTTACATTTCTATCCATTGGAGAATTATAACATTGTTTGTGTGTATGTGTGGATTACCCACTCTATGGAGAAATGTGATATATTTCTTTATTAACATTGTGCATGGTTGATTATAAAATTATATATAATGAAAAAAAATTCAATTTTTTTGAAATTATTTAAATTATTGAACCACTTCATAACACCTTCAACCATGGTAAATATATTGAAGTAATTTTGGAGAAATCGACCAAACAAGCTTAAGTAGTCAAAATAAAGAATAACTATTCAATTAATGGGTAAACTTTTTTTATAAAAGGGCCTTAAATAATTATATATATATGAAAAAAACTTAATAATTTATTTAATAAATTTAAATTAAATATTCAGGAGGATATAATGTGTCTAACCATGGAAGAATCTATGGTAAGAGTTTTTCATCCCAATTCCACTATAGTGAGACTTCCTTCATATTTTGAACCTAATTTATTGTATATGATGTATATACTAACCCTATGAAATATTATATATTAATTACTATTTATTCATGGTATTTTATATTTCAATTCTTATTTTATATTTTAAGTGATTTTTATTTAAATTTTATTAAACCCATTTAGATATATTTACAACTTCAATATTATTTATAATTATTCATATTTAAATTGATATTGAAATAATTATATTATTTGTAGGTTCTTAGACCCCATATATTTTAATATAATAATATTATTTATGAGTTTTCCATGTTCTTAATCTAAATTTTCTTCTCTTTGGCACTCAAATATTAAAATAATGTTTAAAAGACTCGCATTATTTCTATTTTTCAGTTGAAAATCATTTTGATTTATATCCATATTATTAAATTTATTTTATGGATGTTTTTATATAATTTTAAATTATTTAAAGAGCTATATTATAGTACATTTTAATTTTTATACAAATGTTTAAAAGTAAAACTTTTCCAAAAAAATTGATTTTGACTTGTTATAAAAGTGTGAA